>CM076570.1:139176739-139776739 GCA_034641835.2 Pinus albicaulis | reverse complement strand
AAATAACAAAATTAGAAGCTGTCAAGGAAGTGGAAGCGTAGGCTGTGTGGTCTGTGGTGGGAACAGTTTGTTGTCTTTCTCTCTATGTCTTGAGCTTAAGCTTATGTCAATTGCTGATTCCTTGAATATTCGACAATCAGACAGTGGCCATGTCCCTCTGATTGCCTTCAGAGAATCAATATAAAAATGCCTCTCCCATCAAACATGCTATAACACTCGTTTCTATATAACTATTCGCAACTCCAGAAACCGAGTTGATAAATATGGAACTTGCTTTCATGGTGGGTGACTCAATTATCTACCTCCTTTCCTCCAAATAACAAATTTTCACTTAGATGTTGTTCATAAACATACATTGAAACACATTTAATTTAATAAAAAAATTCAATTAGATGTTGTTCATAAAGATACATTGAAACACATTTAATTTAATAAAAAAAAGGAGATATGAGGAGCCATTAGTGAGATTCTTGAAAAAGCAGACCAGCTAGCTCACAATGATGCATGAGAACCGTGGGATTCGAGGCAAGAGAATTTCGCTGAGGGCTTTCTTGGCATGGGAGACGTCGATTGGGCGTTCGAATTCGAAGATACCATGGACACAGACAGAGATCACACTAGTGTTGAGAAAACAGGTTGCAGGGCTCACGGGTTCTCCGTCATCACCCATGATGATCATGCGATGAACAGAGCTCGAGTTAAGTTCGATCTACAATGGATGGATTTATGTTGATTGGAAACGACGTCACATCATGAAGTGTTCACGTCGGAATTCATCGCATGGTGGGCTTTGCATATCAATTGCCATTTGATCAAGGGAATAATTTGCTGCCGTTTTATTAAGCGGATTCGAAACCGGGCCGACAATCCAGATTCCAGGTTACCATTCTCTGGCAAACAGCAGTCACGGTACAATTTGATGGAAACATACCACCCAAAATTAAGTTGGTTTCGGAGGTGGAACATGAAATGTTATAATAAAAAGATGTAAAGTATGTGCCCAGTCGGCATGTACAGAACAGAGAAGTAGCTCCTTTATGTTGTGTTAATAGTAAGAGTCACGGGACCTGAAGTAGCTCCTTTATGTTGTGTTAATAGTAAGAGTCACGGGACCTGAAGTAGGTGGATGATAGTGGATTAGCTAACATGCATATTTATTTAGGAGTTTAATATAATAATATTTATAGGTATGAAGACATTATAATAATATTTATCAATGGTATTAAAATTAATCATGTTATTAACACGGATTTAAACTATTTAAATCTTTATGTAGAAAATCACAACCATTTCACCTAATCACTCAAGATAATTTAATTGAAAAATATAAAATTAATTTAAATATATAAATTCCATAATGGAATATATAAATTCGAGAATGGAGGCTTTTTTTAGAAGAGGAATTTTGTTGTCTACGTTCTAGCCAACAAGTGTGGCTGGACAAAAAAACTTAAATGGGGTAATCCAGAAATATATATATGATTGTATATTTTACTCTAACTAATATATGAAATGCCCTTTTTCTAAGTATTTTTTTTTTTTTTATTGTAAACTTAGTAATTTTTTATTCATTTTCTTCAAAAACTACAAGTTACAACTAGAAATCAAGTGGTTAGGTGGCCTCGACCTAACTATAAATCAAGTGGTTAGGTCATCCAAAAACAAAAAAGTTTAAGGTTGCCCAACAATGCTCTGGGTATCTTTAAACCTTCTATATTCTAAATAGCTAAAAATAGAAAGCATAGTCTGCAATTCTTCATATCAAAAAATTAAGCACCAAACCTAATCCAAACATGTTGTTAATCATGAGAAGAATAAATTGGAGTTGGATCCTTCGCACTCAAACCATAAAGTTTTGTCTATGGTAGGCATGGGATATGTCGTTCAATGCGACTCAGACAGCCATTTTGTTGTTGGAGCTGGAACTGAATCAGTTGGAATTCCTTATGGATTTCCGAAAGTCCATGATCCATCTTAGAGGAATCCACCGGAGGATTGTCCAAAGCTTTGGCTACTATATTTTTCATTAACTAATAACAATAAATTTTCTGCTTATACTGAGAAGCCCTAGTTATGGAATGACCAAGGTCAGGCACCAAATCCTGCCAGTCACCCAAATCAATTCTGTGTCTACTACCTGTTGGTTCAACTCAGCTTCTCAACCCAAAATTAGCTAGAAGACCTGAGGCGAATGACGAATTTACGGAAGAGAGAGAAGCGAAACAAAAAAATGAGAGAGAAGCAAAACAGCAAAATCAATGAGAACACACACACACCAATAGATTCATTAAAGCAAATTATTTATACAAGAAAATTGGACGGTTATCTAGAAACTGAATCAGTTAAGCAGAAACTGAAACTACAACTAATTCCAAACTAAATCGTTAACACTCCCCCTTAATTTTGAGGGTTACAATGTTTTATTCCTAACTTTTGACATTGAAACTCAAAATTAATTTTTCCTAGTGGTTTGGTGAAAATATCTACTAACTGCTCCTTGGAATCGCAAAATTTGAGAACAATGTCACCATTCTTGACGAGTTCACGAATGAAGTGAAAACGAGTGTCGATATGTTTGCTTTTTTGATGAAATACATTGTTCTTCGACAAGGAAATAGTGGAAGTGTTGTCACAAAGGATTGAAATCGGTTCATTTTCTGTATATCTGAAGTCAGAGAGAAGTATTTTTAGCCACACTGCTTGACATGATGTTGAATTTGCTGCAACATACTCGGCCTCTGTTGAATATAGTGCAATTATGGGTTGATTTTTAGATGACCACGAGATCAAGTTTCTGCCAAATAGAAAAGCATAGCCAGAAGTGTTTTTCCGATCATCAATACATCCTACATAATCACTATCTGTATAACCAACAAGCTTACTGTCTGCAGAGGCTGCATACGATAAACCATAAGTAGATGTACATGCAATGTATCTTAACACCCTTTTTCCAGCTTTCCAATGACAGTCTTTAGGAGATTCCATAAACCTGGAGATATAACTAGCTGCAAATGCTATATCAGGCCTAGTAGCAGTAAGATACATAATACTACCAGCAAGTTGCTTATACAAAGTTGCATTAACAATAGTACCCACATCATCTTTACTCAACTTTGTACCAACTTCGATAGGAGTATCAACCAGTTTACACCTGTCCATCTTAAACTTTTTCAAAATGTCAGTAGCATACTTCTGTTGACTCATAAACATACCATCTTGTGTTTGTTTCACTTCGATACCTAAGAAGTATCTCATTAATCCAAGATCTGTCATTTCAAATTCATTTTTCATTGCAGCTTTAAATTCATCTAACTGCATGTTACCTGTATAGATTATGTCATCAACATAAATACACAGTATCATAATATTACCTTGATGATCATTCTTGATATACAAAGTGGGCTTGTGGTCACTCCTTCTGAAACCATTATTCAACAAGTAATGGTCTATTCGGCTGTACCAAGCTCTTAGAGCTTGCTTCAAGCCATATAATGCTTTCTTCAACCTGTACACTTTATTTTCGTGATTTTTTATTTCGAAACCATGTGGTTGTTCAATATACACTTCTTCATTCAAGACACCATTCCAAAAAGCAGACTTTACGTCCATTTGGTAAATAGGCCACTTGTTTTGTGCTGCAATAGCTAATACAAATCGAACTGTATCAATTCTTGCTACAGGTGCAAATGTTTCACCATAATCTATGCCAGGTTGCTGTGAAAAACCTTTGGCAACTAATCTTGCTTTGTGCTTATCAACTTCACCTCTCTCATTTAACTTTGTTTTAAAAACCCATTTGACACCTATAGAGTTTTTATCATGAGGTAGATCAACCAAATCCCAAGTTTGATTTCTTTCAATAGCATCGATTTCATTATTCATAGCATCTACCCATAATTTGTCCTTTATAGCCTCTTCAAAACAAGTAGGTTGGAATGAAAGAAATGCAAAATTTACAATATCATCAACATCATCTTGTGCATAAATATCACTTAAGTTTCTCATCTTAGGATTATCAGAATCAGACTCAAAAGATGATGAACTGCTACTGCTTGATGAACTACTACTGGTTTTGTCTTGAACCTATAATCTTGGAGTGTTTGTTGTAGGTGTCTGATGTTCATCTAACAGAATAAAAGGATCAGGACAATTATTGTTCTCCATTTCATTCCAAGACATATCTTCCAGAAATTTCACATCTCGACTTACGACAAATTTCTTAGTTATAGGATTAAACAATCTGTATGCCTTAGATTGATCACTATATCCTATAAAAATATACTTTTCGCTCCTATCATCAAGCTTTTTTCTCAATTTTTCTGGAACATGAGCGAAAGCAATACAACCAAATACGCGAAAGTGTGAAACTGTTACCTTTTGTCCACTCCATGCTTCTTCAGGTACAAAATTTTGAACAATGGAAGTTGGCGATCTATTCAAGATATATACCGAACATGCAACTGCTTCAGCCCATAAATCTTTAGACAAATTTCGTGTTTTAAGCAAACTTCGAGCCATATTCATAATTGTTTGATTCTTTCTTTCTGTGACTCTGTTCTATTGTGGAGTATAGCTGGTTGTCGTTTGTTTTTTAATACCATGTTGTTTGCAAAAATCAATGAATTCGTTAGATTCATACTCACCTCCTTTATCAGACCTCAGAACTTTAAAAAACTTACCACTTTGTTTTTCAGCCTCGGCTTTGAACTCCTTAAACTTCGAAAATGTTTCCGATTTATATTTGATGAAATACACCCAAATTTTCCTGCTAAAATCGTCAATGAAAGTAAGAAAATAGAGACTGCCAGCAATTGATTTTTCTTGCATTGGTCCGCATAAATCTGTATGTACTAACTCTAGTTGTTCTTTGGCTCTATTAGAGGCTGAAGCAAAACTATCTCGTTTATGTTTACCCATAATACAACTTGTATAGGAAGAGATATGATCAGACAAAGAAGGCAACCCTTTTACCATAGACTGACTTTGCAACAAACTCAAACTTTTGATAGGTAAATGACCATATCGCAAATGCCACAAATCAGAGTTAGTTAGCGTTGAAACATTATGTGCATACAACTTCTCACTTTTCAACTGTAACTGATACAACCTGTTCTTTGTCATTGGAATCTTTGCAACAAGAGACTTATGTTTATCCACAATCGTGCAAGTAGTGTTGTGAAAACTAACATCATAACCATGTGCATCTAACTGACCAACACTCAACAAATTATGCTTGAAATTGGGTACATAATAAACATCATAAATATTCTTCACAACATTTTGTTTGGTTAAGACAGGTACAACACCTTTTCCTGAAGCTTTAACTTGACGATCATCACCCAAACCAATAGATGAACTGAAAGATGTATCAAGATGTGAAAACAAATCACTATGACCAGTCATATGATTACTACATCCACTGTCAACCAACCAAACATCTTTATTAGGTACTTGCACAGTTACTTGGCATGCCAAAAATAAAGCATCCGATGTTTCACATTCAGTTTTTGTGACATTTGCTTTGTTTTTATTCAAAAAATACTATAGTTTTCGACATTCAGACTTATAATGGCCATATTTTTTGCAGTAGTGACACTAAATTTTAGATTTATCTATCCACCTACGACCATGATCATTTTGAGACTGCTCTGAATGTGTTTCAGTTACCTGTGATCTATCATCAGACTGAGATTGTCCTCTACCTTTACTTTTCCTGCCACAAAAACCTCTGCCTCTACCTCTATCCATAGACACTTTAGATTTAAAAGCATGCTCTAAATTACTGACATCTAAATTAATTCTTGCTTCATGTGCCAACAAAGAACCAGTTAATTCTTCCACGGATAATTTTGTCAATTCTCTTGATTCAAAAACAGTAACGATCATATCAAATTTTTTAGTCAAACATCTAAGAACTTTTTCAACAATTCTTGGGTCATCAAGTTCTTCACCATTCATCCGAAGCTGATTAACAACACCCATAACTTTAGTCATAAACTGATCAATGGTTTCTGAGTCAGATATTTTAAGCGTTTCAAATTGTGTTCTGAGAGTCTGTAATCTTACCATTTTTACTTTATCATTTCCTTGATAAGCAACTTTAAGTATATCCCAAATTGATTTAGCTGTTTTAGCAGCAGTGATTTTAGGGAAAACAAAGTCATCTAATGAATTTAAAATGCACGACTTTTCTCTACCTTCTTTCTATTTAAGTTCGTCAAATTGTTTTCTTTGGGCAGCAGTCATACCAGCAATTGTATTTGCGTCAGGTTCTGTGAACCCCAACTCTATTGATTCCCAACACCCTAAGCCTTGTAAACATGCTTGCATTTTAAGACTCCAAAATCATAATTTTTTCCACTAAATAATGGCGTCGGGATGGCAAGCTGACTTGTCGAAGCCATGTTTAAAACAATCACCTTTAATAAACCAGGAATCTTTTCCCCTTTACTAGAAACAAATAAAAAAGAGCCTCAACCCAACACACTCTTTTAAATGTAAACAAAAACCAGCAAATAATGTTCACAACAGCAAATCTTTCCTAGCAGTCAACTCTGGCAGGAAGGAACTCATTTCTCAAAGCTTACAAATTTGACCAAAAAGAAGCACATGGCTGTAAACACTTCTCCAGCAAAGGGTAGGGAATGCAGCAACGAAATCCTCAAATGCAACAACGGCAACTCATCTCAAACTGGTCCAGCAGTATATGCAGCAACAAAACTTCTCTCTCACGCATATGCAGCAGCAAAACTAGATCCTCTTCACGCACAGCAAAACTTCCACCACTCATCTCAAACTGGTCCAGCAGTATATGCAGCAGCAAAACTGGATCCTCTTCACGCGCAGCAAAACTTCCACCAGTTTCAATCAAACATAGCAGTTTGTTCCTCTTGCTCAAGAAGAACCTCAATGCTCCGATACCATGACATATTTACGAAAGAGAGAGAAGCGAAACAACAAAATGAGAGAGAAGCAAAACAGCAAAATCAATGAGAACACACACACCAATAGATTCATTAAAGTGAATTATTTATACAAGAAAATTGGACGGTTATCTAGAAACTGAATCAGTTAAGCAGAAACTGAAACTACAACTAATTCTAAACTAAATCGTTAACAGTGAAGTGCCAATTTTAAATGCTTGAGCTGCACCTCGGATAAGTTGTGAGGTTTTTTTATAGCCTCTACTTCTCGATGGGCGAGGGTGGGTTTGATTACCTTCTCGGATTGACCCTGGCTTCCTGCCACATCCACGACCACCACCAGCCTTAGGGCCTTTAACAAAGGCGGGATGAGACATATGATTGCTTAACTTTGATCCCTTAGTGATACTGACCTTGGGAAATGGCGTTAGAACCTTGGGATCGCAACAGGAGACAAGCTTAAAGTCCTGGAACCCTCTCGAAACAAAAAAAAAAAACATGTAAAGTTATCATGGCATGAATACGGATAGTAGTAAGTATAGAGGCAGGCTACCCAAGAATTATAGTGGAAAATGCTTTGGACCTGGCCCTAGAGTCTAGGGACGATTAACTAGGGCTCCTCAAGATGGTTAGGCATAAGATGAAAAGACAGGCGAATACAAACCAGAACCGTGAGAACCCAATACTTTTTTACCAGTAAAACCAGCGAGCATTCAAAGTAACTACCACAGGCAATCATGCAGGAGATAAAAATGGTTTGTTAAACCAGAAAACCCCAGCACATCCCCATACGAGAGATAAATATTCTGAAATATACAGAAAAAATGGTACAGTATTCAGATAGGCCATAAAAAAAACCGGTTGTTTCCTTCCAACAATCGCAGGTGAGCTTCCATCCAACACAAGGCATCGATATATAAACACTTCTCCAAAGAAAAAGCATAGAGACTTAGCGAATAAGGGAGGTGGGGCAAGAGGAGTCTTGAAAAGAAACGTACCCACTGAGAGAGACCGCGGAGGGAAGGAGCTCGTATGCACCCAGGTGGCAAACCGCTTGGAGCCCCATCTCGATCCCATGACGAAAAACCAACAAACATACAACCAAATCCTTTCTCAAAACATGAAAACTACATATTGTTGTTGTGGAATTGCCACCATAAAGACTCAGCTTGTAGGTGGTCATGCCACCTTCACTTGTACCATCAATGCTCTCCATGTGCGATGACACCTCTCCAAATGGATCAAGTGTGTGATGGGTGGTGTAATCTTGTACTCCTACCATTCCCTCCATCATATTAGACATGTGAACGTCGCACCCTGATCGAGGTACAAAGTAGATATTTTTAAAAATCATAAGTTTAAGTTGTTTAATTTTCAAAGTTCAGGTGCCCCTGGGGTTTTTTAGGACATTGAATCCATTTATGTATTTAAAGGTACATTTAAATAACAATAAATCAAAATCATGCTCGAAGACTACCTGGAACTAGAGCCACTTCAGCTTAGGACCACCTTTCAACCTTACTATGACGAGTCACGGTGTCCCTCGTGGGATTTGAAACTAGGTGGAGGGAGTAATATTCCACTGAGACAACCACCCCATGGTCCCATGAGGAAAATGCTTTATTATGAAGA
This sequence comes from Pinus albicaulis, assembly GCA_034641835.2. Lineage (NCBI taxonomy): Eukaryota > Viridiplantae > Streptophyta > Pinopsida > Pinales > Pinaceae > Pinus > Pinus albicaulis. The sequence continues at coordinate 139,768,184 of CM076570.1, read as the reverse complement.
TTCTTAATATATAAATAGGATTTGTTATAATACCATGGCCTATCAATACCACATGCTTTAAAAAACATAACTTGTTTCATATGACACTTGTTCTTATGACATTTTTTTAATTGGTCAATTTAATTAAAATGAAAAAAGGCATAACTACTTTGTGGATAAATCTCAACTTTGATTAGTGCATACTACTATGAATATTCTAGAATATTCCGCTGAGGTTAAATCTCAACCATCCACCTAATAATTATCAATAATTAAATTAGACTTCTAGTAGGGTTATTCCAAAATAAACACACCTATTAGCGTAATTATTTATATTTCTCTCTTTCTATTTTATTATTTTATCTATTATTTATATTTTTCACTTCACATTTCATTTTTTTGTAAAGTGAATTGTGTTAAAATAAAAACAAGAATTTACATCAAGGGTTTGAAACTTCATTCCAGTCTCTCATTAGGGAGACCATACCAGATCCAAAAAACAAATCTTCATAGAGAGGGCAATGATAACTCGAAAAGAAAAGGAGATAACATTACTCAATATATAGTTGGATTACTAGCCTAATATGCTCTTCATAGTAGATTTTATAGCAAAGAAGACACAAAACATCATCATGAAACACCTAAGCTAAGTGGTCCAAACCCGAGACTACAACCTAGATAGGTTCCTTGGGATCCTTTGAGGTTCTCCCCGTTGTATGAGGTATGCCAAGATGGTGTTCTATTCTTTCCATTTTGTGATCCAAGTCTTGCAGGTGATAGTGTAAATGCTCCAAGGAATGAAGAACATCCTCACGGTGCTCCCATTAGTCCACGAGCATGTGCCCTAATAAGAATTTCATCAACCAATAAAGGTCAACAGTTTGCATGTACTAGTTAAAATGGCCCCGGGTGCGTCCTATGAATAGAATCCAATTTTTCCGTTCTATGAGGACCTTTGTGTCTAAGAGTGTAGTTCCTTATGTGGAAGCTCCCCTTCAGTCCTAGTAATTTCTTCCTAGATGGGTCCTAGCATAAGTTCTCGATACCACCCAAAAAAATCCTCCATCTAGTGATGTGTGTGTGTATCCCCCCTCTGGGCCCATTCTTGGTAGTATGCAGCCCCCCTTTAGACCTGTGCCCACTAACTAGGCATGGTGGCAAGAGGATCAATGCTGACAACTTGGAACAAAGAACAAAAAAAATATAGCAGGCTTTGAAGAGCAAGGGAGGTGCCACATAAACCAAGACCCAAAGTGACAACCAATATCAACTGACGAACTACTCAGGAGGGCTCTTAGAGAGGCTTTCGCAACAAAGAGGGGTAAGGAGACTATAAGATTTGAATCCCGCCAAAATAATAACTGAAATCATAAGGAAGGTTTGCTCAAGTTCCCCGGAAGAAACAAGGATTGTGCTATAGAAACAATGTCTGGGAAAATAGATTTTAACCATACAAAGGATAATTGAAATCCATAGTCATGAAATAAAGATTGAGCGAACAACTCCAACAAAGAATGGAGGGAAAGTTGTCATCATGTCCACACACACAAAACCAAACTATGAAACATCCAAAACTCATACCTCCAAGCTATGCAACCTCTGAGAGTCTTGTAGGTTAATAGATATCGTTTTCCAAAAAAAAAATGTGGGAAACATATCGAAATTACCAGAGTCCATGAGATTTTATGGAGTGTGAGAGGAAATTGCCACTGTCTAATGTTGAAAACTCGAATAGAAAATAAAATTCTTGCTGAGCACTACCTCTGCACCGAGGAGTCTACAACTTCGCCTCACAAGAGTAGCATCTTCCTCTACCTCTGCTACCCACTATAGACTTTGCAAATAGTTTCTTGTCACAACAACCTCAAGGAAATTTTGTAGGGTGATCGTGATGGGAGGGGTCTTGATAATGCATCTTGTCACATGAGTCTCAGACTCGAGATCTACGCAAACAACATTCCACCTTCTCTTGCTCGTAACAATAGCTTCCATATCTTGCCAAAAATTATGATATGGTCTTGCTAAACCTTAATTACATTAAAATTTGTCAAGGCATGCTCCAATCCATCAATCAAATAAGATAACAACAACTCATGAAATCTCAATTTATAAAATGTAAATAGCTTAATAAATTTAATAACAAACTTTCAATATATATATATATATATATATCCCACTTTTTTTCTTAAATTATTCTATATATATCTCCCAAGAAGTTCGTTAGTGAGGTGAATAAGTAAGATATAAAATCCCACCCCAAACTCCCAACAAATAAGAGTAAATATCGAGAGAAGAAAATTTTATATATAAAATGAAATGAAATTTTAAGATCAACTGATTAAAAATAGTATTATATAACTTAACACTTTTTACAACTCTTTACCAAAATAAACGTAATTATTCTTAAATGTTTATAATTATTCTTAAATTTATGATTGAAAATGAATTGCTCAACCAATTTATATGTTCAACCGAATTATATGTATTCCCTAATGGTGTTTGTAGGGTATCATGTGATGTTGATATACATTTTTGAATTAGTCAAATTCTGGTAAGCTAAGACGAAGTAAAAAAAGAAGTATTTCCATCGTGATCAACCCATTTGTCAATCGGTTCCAGTGAAAAGCCGATCTAAATCCTTTTTAAAAGATTTGGTACATTTAGTAATACGCCTATTGCTATCTAATTCCTTTTAAAAGATTTGGTACGTTAAGTAATACACCTATTGCCGATCCGATTCCTTTTTAAAAGATTCGGTACATTAAGTAATATACTAGGATATGTTCAGTTGATACTAAGTTTTCCTTTTGCCGTTTAAATCAATTTTATAATTACGAAAATTTAAAGTAATGTAATAAAATATATTGGTATACAGTTTGTGTAGGCTTAATTATATATGTTTTTTCATTATCATATATTCAAAGTTATACCATCAAAATTTGATACTAATTTTCCTTTTGCAGTATAAATCAATTGTATAATTACCAAAATTTTAAAGTAATGTAATAAAATATATTGGTATACAGTTTGTGTAGGGTTAATTATATGTGTTTTTTCATCATCATATATTCAAAGTTATGCCATCAAAATTAAAAGGTAAAGTATATATACTAGGTTATCAATATTTTAATTTATAGGTGTGGATTTGTTATTTTATAAATAAAAAGTATAGTTAAAAATTGATTTTGTTATGAAATGTTTTTATAAGATATCATGTAAATATTTTGATTTGGTTAAATTATTAGTGTGTTTAGATTTAAGTTTTGATAATCTTTGTACAATAAAATTATAATTACAATTAAAATAATTATAATTATGTTGATTCAGTAAAATTAAAAAATAATTATAATTAATTTTTTTATTAATTTTTGTTTGGTAATTTGGGTAAACTTGACTTAGTCAAGTTATAATTTGGGTAAACTAGACTCAATCAAGTTATGAGTTTGGTTTTTTTGTATTTTGGGGTAATAGATTTTTAAAATTACAATGATAATTTTTTCCATATCATATATTTAAATAGGAAAATTATATCATTTTAACTTTACATTTTATTTATAGAAATTAAACTAGTCTAAATCCATCTTAAGTTCATATTTATCAAGTGTTGAGAGGAATCAAAACATCTCCTCAAATTTTACATTAAAAAAAATACAACTATACAAATTTGATCCCTCTCAACCCTTAATAAATCCAAAATTAAAATGAATTGAAACTAATTTTAATAATTTTACTTTATAAAATTATTTTAAAAAAATAAGATCTACACACAATACATAAAAAAAAATAATAATATCATTCAAAAGATATGGACCCATGGAATACTAAAATTACATGATTTCTTAACCCACATTAATAGTCTCTCAAATCACATCAAATTTACCATTGAAATTGAAAAGGACAACCAATTAATCTTCCTAGACATCCTCTTAACGAAGAAAAATGGAAAACTCAGCACCGAGGTTTATAGAAAAAAGACTCACACAGATAGATACCTTCACGCTGACTCACATCACCACCCGAACTAGAAAATTGGCATCATCAAAACCCTAACTACAAGGGCATCCAGAATCTCAAACTCCCACCACCTAGAACATGAGATAAACCATCTCCGCCATGTCTTTCAACAGAATGGATATAATAAACATGTCATCAACAAAACCATTCACCAAACCCTTAATAAGAATAACTCAAAAAGAGCCTTTGACATCCCTAAAATCTCTTTACCTTACATAAAAGGAACCACTGACAAAATCTCTAGAATGCTTAACAAACATAACATTAAGATTGTCTTCACTCCCCCTAATACTATTTTAAATATGGTAGACTCTGCTAAAGACCCTATAAACCCTAGGCTACAAAAAGGAGTTTATATCATACCTTGCTCTTGTGGAAAAGAATGCATTGGTGAAACAAGTAGATCCCTTAACATTAGACTAAAAGAACATGCTGCTGACTTATCTCATAACCAAACAGACATATCCGCCTTAGCAGAGCATGCAGTCTCATCCTCACATTACATATGAATGGAGGATGCCAAACTTGTCTCTAAGGAGGACCATTACCTAAAGAGGAAAATCAAAGAAGCTATAGAAATTGAGAAAAGAGGGAACAACTTAAATCGTGATGATGGTCTTATTATTAGTAACACATGGAAACCCTTAATACATCAAAACCTATCTAGACATTAAAAACAATTAAAGATCTGGTATAAATGCATCATGACCAAAAAATAAATAAATAACAAATAATTATAAATAATTAAATAAATGAATTAATAATATAAATAAATAAATTAGTAAATTAATATATTTTAATAATAAACCAATTAAATTAAATAAATAATATAATAGATTATTTAGTTACATAGGTTTTCTATAATAATAAAAAAAAAAGCCTTATGAAGATAGTAGGTCAACCTCTAAAAATTATTTAGATAAATAAACTAAACAAATTAATTAATTAAATAAATAAACTATTAATTTTTTAAATCAAAGAAATAACATTATAATAATAAACATAATAACATAATAGATTATTTAACTATATATGTTATTTTAAATACATTAACTAAATTATTTTATATTAAAAAGAAGATAATATGTCATTTATTTATAAAACTATTTCATATTACAACTTAATTTTAATTATCCGTAAATCTATTAAATTAATTAGATAATTTTCCTAAATTCTCTCTCAACATAAGCCGACCTTCATGAAATCCACATTATTTACTATTTATTCATACATTCATTTGCCCTATTCCCTCAACTTTTCAAAGAACTTTTGACGTCTACCCCTGATGATGGACTCACTTAGACAGTCCGAAACATTGGGTTATTAGAAAAACTCAAAAACAGGTTATTCCTCTCCTCTATAATTGTTGAGATTTTATTTCTTATTTTTTAATTAAATTTGGAGAAAATCTCATGTAGGTGACAACAATAGGATTTGTTGCTACATTGGCTCCATCAATTTATGATGAGGAGTTAATGCATCCTATATTTGTTGTGAGAGAATTTATGAGTCTGTTGCCATTCACAGCTATAAAATGTAAGCCCGTAGAGGCAAGTGAGCATGATGAGGAATGTGTAGTGAGGAAGAGTTGCGCAGATGAGAAACTCTGCTATTGTATTTTCTCCTGTTGATGAATGAGATTGTCGATGCCCTGTTAGGTGGACGTAGCCCAGATTGGTTGGGTGAACCACGTTAAAATCTCTGTTTTTCATGGTTGAATGTTGTGTGTGTTATTTGTTTTGTGTTTCCGTTGTGTTAATAACTCTAACACTTGGTATCAAAGCAGGTTGTATGTTGCTGCCTGTAAACTTGATTGAAGAAGTCGCTGCCTGGCAAGAAACGTTGTGCGTCTGGTGAAAAATCTGCTTTGTTCGATCTGTGTCGGAGTTTGAGGCATGAGGGAGATCTGTGAACACAGCATTAAAACCAACGTGCAACTATGCGTTGGATCGTGTGTTAAAAGCCGTGAGCTGTGACCGTGAACCGTTGAGACGTAAACCCAGATCAGATCTGCGTGTGGGCTGGAGACAGAAATGGCATCGGAAGAATAAACCAGATCTGTTGTTGATCTGTGTGGTCGTGCACGTGAGCTGTTTCACGCCACTGTAATCCTGAGCTGCGTTGCATTGAGATCGCGAGCCAGAGCTGTAGCGTTTGAACATTCTTGTTATATGCCGAGATGTGTTGAATTCAGCAGGTCAAGTATGGAGGTGATTGCATGCATAATGGATTGATCTGCGTGGTCGTGGATGAAAAACGATTTGCGTGAACGATGTTGAACGTTGCATTGAACGGTGACTTCTTTTTTTTTAAATCGATTTCTAAATGCCAGGTTGAACTTTTTCTTTACAAATCGTTTGAAGTTTTTATAACAATCGATTTGTTTTAAGTTCTTTATAAATAGATTTGAAGTTTTATTAAAAATTCATATATTTAAAATCGATTGGTAATTTGTTAAAAGCCTTTCATAATGTTTTTTGTATTAAATTTCCATTTGCACATGGTATTAAAGAAGGAAAGGTCTTTTTTAGCTTAAAGGCATTTTATAGGTGAAGGGCATTTTTAAAATAAAAACTTCATTTATTAGTTGCAATTGGAGATTTTTTTTTTTTTTGACACAACATGGAAAAAACTCAAAGTGCTCAGTTTGAGATCGAGAAGTTCAATGGCAAAAACAACTTCGAGATCTAGAAAGTGAAGATGTAGATCTACTTGTGCAACAAGGCGTGGCGAAGGCGCTGTTGGGAAAATCCAAACAGCCTTACACCATGACAGATGATGAACGGAGTGATTTGGATGAAAGAGCACTGAGCGGCATTCGACTGTGTTTGGCGGATGATGTTTTGTTTAACATCGTGTTAGAGAAGACTGCTGCTGGTTTGTGGAAAAAGCTTGAAAAGTTGTACATGACAAAATCCTTAACCAATAGGATTCTTCTGAAGCGACAGTTGTACATCTTGCGCATGAAAGAAGGTACGATGATAACTAATCATCTGAATACCTTTAATACTCTCCTGGTGTAGTTAGAAAGTATAGAAGTAAAATTTGAATCAGAAGATAAAGCTGTAACTTTATTATGCTCATTGCCTGAGTCATGGGATCATTTTGTTACTTCTATAAGTCTTAGTTCATCAGAAACCATTGAATTTGATGATGTTGTTGGAGCTTTGTTGTCCGAATAAACAAGGAAGAGGTCAAATTCAGAAACCTCTATATCAGAAGCAATGATGGTCAGAGGTCGTTCTAAAGAAATACGCTTCAGTAAGCACAACAACTCGCGTTCAAAATCGAAAGGGAAGAAGAGTAAGGTAAAGTGCTGGTTTTGTGGCAAATCAGGACACTTGAAGAAGGAATATTGGAAGAGACAGCAAACATCCAAAGGAGACTCTTCGACGGAAAAGAAAGAAGCAAACACGACAGATACAGGTTCGGCATCCATTTCAGGTATGAGTGATGAAGTGTTATCAGTTAGTTTGTCTAATCATGATCAACATTGGTTGTTAGATTCTGGTGCGTCAAATCACATGTGCATTCATAGAGAGTGGTTTAAAACTTATAAATCAATCAATGATGGAGTTGTTTACATGGGAAATGATGTCTCGTGTAATATTGTGGAAATTGGAAGCATCCAGATTAAAATGTTTGATGGGATAAATAAAATTCTAACTGATGTAAGACACGTACTTGAACTAAGAAAAAACCTCATTTCACTAGGAGTACTAGACACTAATGGATATAAAACCTTTATTCAAGGTGGAGTAATGAAAGTTTATAAAGGAATTTTACTAGTAATGAAAGCAAAGAAGATTGGAAATATTTTTCAGTTAGAAGGAAGAACAGAGTCAGATCATGCTTCTACAGTATCTGAAAACGACAGTAATTCTATTCGTTTATGGCATCAAAGGTTGGGCCATATGAGCGAAAGAGGATTAAAAATTTTGTCTGATCGTAAGTTACTTCCTAGTTTAAAATCTTCTAAGTTAGATTTCTGCAAACATTGTCTGTTTGGGAAACAAAGCAAGCATAAGTTTAAAAATGGAAAACATACTAGTAAGGGAATCCTTGATTATATCCATTCTGATGTTTGGGGTCCATCTCCTACAAACTCATATGGAGGATCGTCATATTTTGTATCTTTTATTGATGATTTCTCTAGAAAAGTGTGGGTCTACATGTTAAAGAAGACGTCTGATGTATTCATGGTTTTCAAACAGTTTAGAGCATTAGTTGAAAATATCACTGGAAGAACCATTAAATGTTTAAGAACTGACAATGGTGGTGAGTTTACTTCAAAGGAATTTGATAATTATTGCAAGGGTGTTGGGATCGAAAGACATAAAACCACTGTATATACTCCTCAGCAAAACGGAGTTGCTGAACGCATGAACATGACTCTTTTAGAGAGAGCAAGAAGTATTCTTAGTAATGCCAAATTGCAGAAGGAATTGTGGACAGAAGCGGTTTCTACAGTTTTTTACTTGGTAAATCGATCACCATCAATTGCAATAGGATGCAAAATTCCTCAAGAGGTATGGAAACGTTCTCCATGTGATTATTCTAAACTGAAAGTTTTTGGTTGTGATGCATATGCTCTAGTTCCGAAACATCAGCGTTATAAATTATATCCTAAATCAAAAAGATATATCTTTGTTGGATATGGTGATGGCACTAAGGGATATAGGTTGTGGGATCCTACTACTCACAAGATCATCATTAACAGAGATGTTAAATTTAATGAATCTTCACTTGAAAATCCAGATGTAGATGATAAATTGAAATAGGATAATGTACCTAAGCTTCAACACATTCAGTTTGAAACCAATTCAAATACTGATGATAGTCCAGATGAACAAGTTTTAGATTCAGATCATGAACAAGTTTCAGATGCAGATCATGAACGTGTTTCAGATGATGATCATGAAGAAGTTCCTACAGAAAATAATCAGCAAATTGGAGAAGTACCAGAAACATCTTTAAGGAGGTCTACGAGAATCAGACGTTTTCCTAGAAGGTATGATGATTATGTTACTTTAGTTGCCTTAACTGCTAACGATGATGAACCTTTGTGCTATCAGGAAGCTGTAGAATGTTTTAACAGTGGTAAGTGGAAAGAGGCTATGAAGGACGAGATGAAGGCATTAGCCAAAAATGCCACATGGGATCTGGTAGAACTTCCTAAAGACAGGAAAATTGTAGGATGTAAGTGGGTTTACAAATTGAAGAAGGGTGTTGATGATACAAAGGACAGGTACAAAGCGAGGCTGGTCGCGAAAGGTTTTTCTCAGAAAGCAGGAATTGACTTTCATGAGATATTTTCACCAGTTGTAAAAATTGTTTCAATTCGGATTGTGTTAGCATTAGTTGCTTTACTTGATTTAGAATTACAGCAATCAGATGTTAAAACTACATTTTTACATGGAGATTTAGATGAGGAGATTTACATGGAACAACCGGAAGGGTTTGTTCAAAATCGCAACAAGAAATTTGTCTGCAGGCTCAAGAAATCATTGTATGGTCTGAAGCAGTCGCCTCGACAATGGTACAAGAAATTTGATTCTTTCATGATGAGTCAAAATTATATAAAAAGTGAATATGATCATTGTGTTTACTTTAAGAAATTAAGTAATGGCATGTTCATTATCTTTGTGTTGTATGTTGACGATATGCTTTTAGCAAGCAAAAGCATAACAGAGATCAACAGGTTAAAGGCTCATATGGCTAGGACGTTTGATATGAAAGATCTAGGAGCAGCAAGACAGATTTTGGGCATGGAGATTTTCAGAGACAGGAGCAATGGTAAGCTGTGGCTATCACAACAGAAGTATATTGAGAAAATACACTTGAGGTTTGGTATGAACAATGTGAAGCCTGTTTCAGTCCCTTTTGCTTCCCATTTTAAGCTTTCTTCAAGTTTATGTCCTAACACTAATGAAGAAAAGGAATATATGTCTCTAATTCCATATGCCAATGTAGTAGGTTGTTTGATGTATGCGATGGTTTGTACTTGACCAGATATTTCACATGCAGTTGGGGTTGTCAGCAGGTATATGGAAAATCCAGGAAAAGAACATTGGTCAGCAGTGAAATGGGTGCTTCGGTATTTGAGAGGCACAAGTGATTATTGTATCACTTATAACAGGAGCAGTGAATATGTTTGTGGATATGTTGATTCTGATTTTGCAGGTGATTTGGATAAGAGAAGGTCAACTTTAGGGTATGTATTTACTCTTGCAGGTGGAGCTATTAGCTGGATGTCAAAGCTACAGAACATTGTTGCTTTATCCACTACAGAAGCAGAATACATAGCTGCTTCACATGCTTGCAAAGAAGAAGTTTGGTTGAAAGGTTTGTTTGGTGAGTTTGGTAGGTTGCAAGACAACATCAAGTTATTTTGTGATAGTCAAAGTGCAATTCACTTGGCTAAAAATCCCGCCTATCATAGTAAATCAAAGCACATACCTATCAAATACCATTTTGTAAGACAGGTTATCACTAAAAGGGGAGTCTCTCTTGAAAAGGTGCATACAAAGGAAAACTGTGCAGACATGTTCACGAAACCAGTTTTGTTAGAGAAGCTACGATGGTGTCTAGCTTCTCTTGGCTTGTAGAAAAGATAAAAATAATGATGAAACAGGGTATCAGGCTAATTGTTGTCAAGGTGGAGATTGTTGAGATTTTATTTCTTATTTTTTAATTAAATTTGGAGAAAATCTCATGTAGGTGACAACAATAGGATTTGTTGCTACATTGGCTCCATCAATTTATGATGAGGAGTTAATGCATCCTATATTTGTTGTGAGAGAATTTATGAGTCTGTTGCCATTCACAACTATAAAATGTAAGCCCGTAGAGGCAAGTGAGCATGATGAGGAATGTGTAGTGAGGAAGAGCTGAGCAGATGAGAAACTCTGCTATTGTATTTTCTCATGTTGATGAATGAGATTTTCGATGCCCTGCTAGGTGGACGTAGCCCAGATTGGTTGGGTGAACCACGTTAAAATCTCTGTTTTTCATGGTTGAATGTTGTGTGTGTTATTTGTTTTATTTTTTCGCTGTGTTAATAACTCTAACAATAATATGATTCAAATTTACTTTAAAAATAATAATAATAATATCATTCAAATTTACTTTTTCATTTGTAATTTATTATTAAAAAAATTATATAATAACTATATAAATTTAATTTTATATATATAATCCAACACAACATCCCAAATAAATTAAGAAATATATATATATATATATATATATATATATATATATATATATATATATATAATCCATCCTAAATAAATTAAGAAATGAAGTGAATTCAATAGTCTCACTAAATAAATTAAGAAATGAAGTGAACTCAATAGTTTCACTTTACGAAATCATTTAAAAGGGAAAAAGCACATATCATATAAATTAAGAAATGAAATGAACTCAATAGTTTCACTTTATGGGTTACACTTTTTGCCTTTTTTTGAGAAAAAACTTTCATTTTTTTTTGTTCTTCAACTTTCTGCAAGCTAAAATAATTTTTCTGTTTAGAATTTTATTTTACGATAAAAATAAAAGTTGTCAGAAATTTTATTGGCTTTCTATTACTTATTTTTTGGAATTTTTGTATACACATTTGATATGTCAACTTAGCGTTTCTTTGAGTGTGTGTTTTTTAGCAATCAAAGGATTCATAAGAATTCATGTTAATACACAATGTTGTATTCTTTGAAAATTTGTGTTTTTGAGAAAAAAAATGTGTTACAACAATCTAGACAGAGTCTACTTCGGTTGCGTCATATTTACAAAGCCAACGGATGCAACGACTCTTTTTAGGCTTAATATTCAAAGGACATTTTTTGGACATTTTTTGGAAGTATTTTTTAAAGTGATATTTTTTTAGAGGTTTTTTTGAAGTATTTTTTAAAGTGGCATTTTTTAAGAAGTTGGAATTAATTTTCATTGGAAATTTTTTGGAGGCATTTTTTGAAGTGACATTTTTTTAGAGTACGTGTTTTGGGTTGAACTAAATATTTTATAATGATTTTTTAAAATGAGTTTTTGTCTAACTTTTTAAATGAAATTTTTTTGTAGGACTTGGAAGAAAATATTTTGAACTTCTTTTCATTTTTATAAGACATTTTTTTCTTGGATTTTTTAATGTAAGTGTTTTGGATTGAAGTATGTATTTTTAAAAAAAAATTAAAATTAGTTTTTTTTAAATTAAAACTTTTGTGATGTTTTTTTTAATTGAGTTTTTGTCTAAATTTTTGAAGTAATTTTTTTGAACTTCACACCTTATTATCATGGGAAATCGAAGGAATTGTACGAGAAAATATGATTGAAAAATATACCTTGAGGAACGTAGAGAAGAGATGAGACAATCTCGCAAAAGAAAGATATAAGCACCCTCTAATATTGAAGCGGAAAATCAACCTCAACTAGAAGTTGAAGCATGTATGTAAATGTAAATATTATGAGTTTGATATATTTAAAATTTTCCTAGTGTAAAATGTGAAGCTTAATTTTTATTTCATGAACTAATTTGAAAAATATTTTGCAATTTAAACAGAGAGAGATATTCCTCCAAAAAATTGATGATGAGATACAAAACTCTGAAAGAGAAAGAGAAAGAGATATTGAACCAATGATTGAAGATGGTGAAAATGTTCAAAGAAATTCATGTGAAGAAATTGAATCACAAGGTGTGTATATATATATGTTGAACACATGCACGTATTATTGAAATTATTCATATATTTAATAATTTAGTTATTTATTGAATATGTAAACTTATTATATACTATTCATTCGAATATGTACAGATGAGATCAATGTCAATGATGAGATGTTAGAAAATGTTGACACTCACAAATATGGAGATAAAAGAGCTGACCATTATATATGATATCGTGTTAACCACATTTTTGATATGCACTTCATAAAGGAAAATGTGAAAGTTCAAGCCAAAATGTTGAAAGGTCTTCTATCATTAAGGAAATTAAAAGAAGAAACGACTTTATTGGGTATTCGAAAATCAACCAAAGATTAAAAAAAGAAGGAAAATATGATACAAAATATAAATAGTGCTATAAATTCAATTAGAAGATCTAGATAGAAAAATGTTTCAGTTGTATGTAGAGCAATACATATGGCAGTGGTTTAATCAAGTACTAAAGAGAATCACTTGGTAAAATCTATGGCACGAGCATTAGGAACCTCATGAAAAAATTTGCACAAACATCAGAAATTTCAGTTGCAAATAGATGTAAATGATGAACTCCCTTGTTGGAGAGATATTTCTAGGAAACTATACAAATATAGACTTGGAGAAAATGTTAAAAAAATAATATATGAATATTGGAAGACAAATTCGCGTGTTTTGCCAACTGAAAAGAATGTGATGCGAAGAAGAGTAGCACGAAATCAGTACGAACAACATGCAAAAAATTTCTTGGAAACCACTCATATAGAGTTGTTCAAAATTTTCAAAGAAGAGAATCGTGAAATTCATGTGCCAATCAGTTCTTTTGCTCAACAAAACCCATGGTATGTAAAACCTACACCCTACGTGACACTTGTTGTTGTCATTATCATGTGGAATGTGAGTTATATTATGACACATTCCTTAATTCTGGTAGAATATATTGGAAGGATTCACCTCCTCCTTCCACTATCAGTGATTTCATATCTTAAATTGTATGTGAAAGACAAAGCGATGAACTATTTTACGAAAAGAAATTTGTTGGTGGCAAAAAATGCGATGATTGTGGAAATTTGACTAAATTTCAAAAAAAATATCGTATTGATATAAATGGTCAATCATTGTCCAACATAGAAGTGAAATGGAAGAGATATGAATATATTCATACATCAATTCAAGGTGAAAATAGTGCTAAAAGAATTGGATTACAAGAAGAAGAAATTTTTGTGATGGACTTTTTGAGAAAGTTTGAGGCAGAAATCTATAAATACACCAAGCATTCCCATAGAGCTTGATGAAAAGACTTGCAATTCAAAAAATCTTGTGAAGCTTTTCCACCAGGGACCATGTTGTCAGTAATTGATTTTGCAGAAAACTACACATTTTTTCCACAAAAATAAATTCAAAGTGAATACTATCATTCTAACCAAGTCTCCATGTCTGTCCATATTCTATATAGACATGCTGAAGAAAATGTTGATAATATAGAAAGCACCAGTGAAAATCGACATGTTGTTAAAGAATATCACTTTTATATCAGTGATGATCATATATATGATACATATTTTGTACAACACTGTTTTGGAAAGATTTATGACTCCTTGAAAAGTCATGGAATAACATTCAATGAACATTGGACATGGTCAGATGGATGCGCAGGTCAATTCAAATCTGCACGATCATTCTTTTGGTTGTGTTGTCTTCATAAGAAAACCTGCATTAAACATTGTTGGAATTTCTTTGAGACTGGTCATGGAAAAGGAGAATATGATGGTGCAGGGGCATGCATAAAATGAGAACTTAGAAGATATCAAATGAACCCCTCTGCAAGCCGACTTGTTGAAGCTAAAGAAGTTGTTCAATGGTGCATCGCTACTCTAAGCCATGAGACTAACCGATCAAGGGAAGTGTGAAGGTACATTCAATTTAATTTTTATTAGATATCTAATTTTAAATAGTGTAAATTTATCACAATTTGATTATCTTTGATTGTATTTTGATATCATATTTACATTCTTCTTTGAATTTTCCATATAAAGGTTTTTTTGGCTTATTGGGATCGTAGAAGTAGATAGATCAATTGGAAATGATGTTGAAATAATAAAAGGGACTCGAAAATTGCATTCAATTAAAAAAAAGTTGTCTAGAAATGTGTTTGCATTGGATAAAAGAAAATATTCTTGTTTTTTTCATGTTTCCATAGACAATACAGAATCCAATGACATTTATGAAAACAAAATGTATGTAAAAGATTGGAAACAAACAGAGCTAAATACAAAGGGAAAAATTTCTGTTGCAATGTTTGAAGAAATGCAATCAGAGGAGACTACAATATCATCCGATGGTGATCAAGTTTCTGATCTTGTTAGAGAATATAACATTTAAATTTCTTCCAAATGATAAAGGTCTAGAAATAAATTTAAATACATAAGTTTGTTAAGCTTGTTTTATTGTGTAGGAGATGTTTTTGTTGTAATTGCACCTATTGACAACGATGAAAATGTGAAGTATTATTTGATGCGTTGCACTGAATGAAAAATGAAAATATTAGAAAACTATAATGAACACGGGTTTCCATATGAAAGAGGATCTATTATAATGAAAGGTTATTTTTTCAGACAAACTAATCAAAGTGGGGATTTTGTTTACTTTGAATACTATGAACTTGATGTCATAAGTTATCAATATAGTCACTTGGTGTGTGCAACACACATAAAGTTAATAGAGGTTCAATAAAAAAAAAAACGAAAAATTTTGAAATGCAAAATGTCAAAATATGATTATGAATGGATCATTGAATATGGCATTCCATTGGAATTTTTTTGATTGAACTGCCCAAAAATTTCTTCTCTTTGGATTATGTTTTAGAACTTCCAGAACTCAACTAAAAATTGAGCTTCCTTGTTATGTTATCTGTGCAAATGTTTGCACATGTACAAGTTGTTTTGGTACATGCACACTAGGATCAAATGAAAGTAGCTTTTCTATACATGCATTGATGAAAAATGTTGCATGTATTGGATATATATATATATGTTCTAGAATGAAATTAACTGAAAGTAGTTTTTCTATGTGCATTGATGAAAATGTTGCACGTACTGGATATATACACGGACTAAATATGACCAGTTTTTCTCATAGGATTTTATGTTAAAAAGTATGGAATGTAAATAAATCATCCATATTATAGTTTTGTATGAAGGTTCCTTTCAGAGAAGAAACTCGGAGCACTTCTTTGAATTTTTGTGGGATTTGGCCCACATCTCTATTCCCGATAGAAAATCTAGTACAAAATTTGTCTGTCCAATGGTCGGATATGTTCTAGGCAATTAATTGAAAGTAGCTTTTCTATGTGCATTGATGAAAAATGTTGCACGTATTGGATATATATATATATGTTCTAGAATGAAATTAATTGTTTAAGTATTTTTCCCATGTGCATTGATAAAAAAAGGTTTCACGTACTGAATATATATGTTCTAGAATGCAATTAACTGAAAGTAGCTAAATTCTATAGCCATTGATGAAAAGTAGCTTAATTCTATTGACATTGATGAAAAATGTGGAAGTACTGGATATATATGTTCTAGAAAGCAATTAACTATTCAAATAGCTTTTCTATCTGCACTGATGAAAAATGTTACACAGATATATATGTTCTAGAATGGAATTAACTGAAAGTAGCTTTTCTATACATGTGCATTGATGAAAAATAATGGATATATATATACATTATAGATTGCATTTTTTAAATTTTATGATTGTTTTCAACACATCTAGTAAGACCTAGAATCTTATGATTGTTTTTAGATATATATATATATATAGATACATCAATATGTATTGTACTTCACAACATTACTTCACATGCCAAATGTACTTCAACCATCCAAAACTTGAGTTTTAAAAACTTTTTGATTATATCACAACATTACTTCAGATGCCATGTCAATTGTAGTTCAACCATCCAATAAAAACATTTAACATTATATCACATGCAAAATGTAGATCAACCATCTAAAACTCAAAACTTAAAAGTTTTAATTTAACAAAAAATTATAGATCACAACATTAATTCACATGCCAAATGTACTTTAACCATCCAAAACTTGAGTTTTAAAAACTTTTTGATTATATCACAACATTACTTCACATGCCATGCCAATTGTAGTTCAACTATCCAATAAAAACATTTAACATTATATCACATGCCAAATGTAAATCAACCATCCAAAACTTAAGTTTTAATTTAACAAAAAATTATAGATCACAACATTACTTCACATGCCAAATGTACTTCAACCATCCAAAACTTAAGTTTTAAAAACAAAACAAATTATAACACAACATTACTTCACATGCCAAATGTAGTTCAAAAGCAAAACATTAATTTATAGATCACAACATTACTAGTAGGTCCACTATCCAAAACTTAAGTTTTAAAAACCAAACAAATTATAACACAACATTACTTCACATGCCAAATGTACTTCAACCATCCAAAAATTAATTTTTAAAAACATTATATATCACATTCACATGTACCAAATGTAGTTCACATAAAATATGTCCAAAATTTGTAGATCTCACAAGTATCCATTATCAAGTTATATATATGACTGCATCTAGATAATATATAAAAAAATAAATTTAAGACTAGAAATCTCAATCAAATCTAGAAATATCCATCAAATACAGATGGATGTAGTGTCTTTCCCATCAAAGTCTCAATCTGCGAGCTATCCTGCTAAGCATGGGGAACATGTATACAATGCACGTACAAACATTAAAATTTGATGTTTTAAAATTGAGTGAGAATATATATAACTTCATGTAAAAAACAAAATATAAAAAAAATCACGCAATACCTCATGAGGTTCCCTCTCCATTTGTTGCTCGTCAGCTACAACTTTTCCCATGGGAACATCTCCAACAATAAATTGTACAATATACATGTACATATATATATATATATATATATATAAAATTCAAATGAAAATGCATATATATATATAAATTTATTTTCAATAATATTAAAAAAAAATAGACAACTTGTTCAAATGGTTGAAATGTTGTGGATGTTCCTATCTCCATCGCTAGAGTCTGTGGAGAAAAGAAATCCTCTATAGAAACCTAAAATTAAAAAAATTAATTTAAGTATAAAATAACTCAAGATCAAGATCTCAATTTATAATAAAACTTTTAAACTTCAATTTATAAATTATAAATTAAAAACATATATATTTAAAAGTGAAAAATTGAATACTTCTGCAGGTGGATTTGGCACATCTCCTAAGAGAGGCTCCAAAAGAAAATCTCCAAAAACCTAAAATTCAAAAAATTTAAAATAACTCAAAATATAGATATATCTCATTTTTTAATGGAACTTTTTGAGGTGGAATATATATAACTTAAAAACATATAAATTTTAAAAGTGAAAAATTGTCCATACTTGTTGTGAACCTGGCACATCTCCTAAGGAAGTAGAAGGTACATATCCCAAGGAAGAAGAAGGTACCACCATCCCAAAAACATCAGACGGAATAGGAATCTGTTAAAACATTTTATTATATATACATGAAAATGTACATGTGTGCACAATTATTTATTTTAAAAATATCAAGTTTAAAAAACACTAACATTTGCCAACATATCTTGATGGTGAAACCCATCTTGATTGTTTGAACTTGAGGCTCCGAACGTGATATTAACATTTTCTTCATTCATCAAGCGTGACAACTAGAAATGGTGTTAACATATAATAATACATTTTTGCTAGATTAATGTACATACAAATAAATGTATATGTGTGTGTGTGTGTGTGTGTGTGTGTGTGTGTGTGTGTGTTTATTACAAATTGTATGTATGTGTTAAAATAATTGAATCCTAACCATTAACACATATCGTTCCCATGCCCTCTTCCTCATGAACAATTAGGTCATGTCAACCATTGCAACAATTATTTGCATATGTTTTCAGATCTTCAACACTCATGTTGTCAATCTCTTCATTTGTATAATACACAAAATTGGCGTGTGCATTCTCACGTGCTCTTTGTCGATTCAAACAAACATCGACTCCACCCAATCCACTATAAACATTGTCGATGATGGCATCCCTTGCTTCTCCACTAATTTGAGAAGTGGCTTCCATCTCTGACCGAAAATTTTCGGCATGAACAGGTCGACTAAACAATGGTGGCTCAAGACGAAGCAAATCAGCATAACGCCTATCGCCCCTATGGTCACACAATCGACTTTTCCCAGGACCAAAAAATTCAAAGGGAAGGTCATTGTAATTGGGTTTCATTTCCAAAAATAAATATGCATACAATAATTTTTCAAAATAAATTGGAACCTCGTTGTTCCATGGGATTCTTCCATAAGCCACAAGGTGTCTATCATACAAATAGTGAGCTATATCAGGGTGCTTTAAATATTGCACCTTCAACATCTTTCTTTTCGGCCC
This sequence comes from Pinus albicaulis, assembly GCA_034641835.2. Classification (NCBI taxonomy): domain Eukaryota; kingdom Viridiplantae; phylum Streptophyta; class Pinopsida; order Pinales; family Pinaceae; genus Pinus; species Pinus albicaulis. Next base: position 139,749,037 of record CM076570.1, on the reverse strand, counting down.
TTCTTTGAAATTAAACATAGACTTTGCCATTGTTGTTGTAACTCTTTCTTTAACAGCCTCCCATTTATTGGGTCCCATCACTGTTTCATTTCTTTTTCTCATGACATCCACAAAAGTATCCGTGGTTGGCCCAAGATTTTGGTACACATCTACTAGTTGGCCTAAAGAAGGTGTAACTATTTCCAAGCTTTGTCGACTCTCAGCGAGTAGAGTCAAAGACACGAGATCTCTCTACAATTTTGCATGAAGATTTTGACACCTTTCTAAGGTGCATTGCTGCATCTTTCTTTCCAACGGTATTTCGGAAATGTCTGCCAGATATGTGGTAGTGGGTGGAAAAACTTCTTCCTAAATGAAGCGTTCTTCCCTACGTCTTTTTTGACCAACATTTGGAGCATTTTCAACCTCTGCATCAATATATAAAATTTTATATATTAGAAAAAACACATGTAAACAAATTTGTACAAATTGAATGAAAAAATATTCAAATTGATGGCAACCTCGATGTGGTTGGCTAGCATCTTGCCCACCTTGAAACTGTTGAGAACCAGAACGACCCTGCTAAGAACCAACAACATTAGTCGTTGATTGGCCTCTGGGGGAATAAATATCACCAGCTTCATGCAACCTGCTAGCACTTATTGATGGCCCTCTAAGGGGATTTGAACCACCACCAAACTCTCGAGATGAGAGAGAAGCTTCATAAACAAATACGAATTTATAAACAAATGAAAAATAAATTCATACATATAAATACACGTACATATTCATTGATTAAATTGTGTGAACCCTACAATGATTGGGTGAACCATGGGCATGCTACATGGATGGAGTAGAGACCCTTCTCCTCTTGGCTCCTAAAAAATAAAAAATGAAACTTATTAACAACTAATTTAACTCACAAAGTTGATAAAAAATCAATTCCATATGTACACACATGTATGAAGATTTAATATTATATTTAAATACCATGAACATCCTTCGATCCCTGATCCCCCCCTCTCGTAGAGATACGGGATTTTTTTGATCTTCGTCGTTCATCCTCCATGATACATATATCTACGGTGGACATTTACAATTATTTTTTTAAATGATTAATTTAAAATAAATTAAAAATTAATTTCAGAAAATTAATGTAATTTAGTGTACACAAATTATGTAAAACACAACTTTCAAAACACTAATTGATGTGTGAAACTCAATTTAAGCAAAAATAATTATAAAAATGATAATTTCACCAAATTGCGCTTTACATGGTGGGAGTGCACTTGATATAAAATTGAAAAAAACACATTGTCATTAAAAAAAAAGTGAAACTCCTTTTAAACAAAAATTTGTTGAAGTCCCCGCATTTTAATTTTATAAAAATGTGAAGTTCACCACTTGTTGCAAATGTGAAGTCCACCAAATTGCGCTTTACATGGTGTGGTGGGAGCACACTTGGTATATGATTGAAAAAAGCACATGGTTATTAAAAAAGACACATTTATAAGTACAAAACACACACATATCCAAGATATGTTACAATGTCCATAAATAAATTTTGAAGGAGAGCGTCTCAACACTAATTCATCTTTGAGAGATGAATCTTGAATTTTTGAAGAAGAGCGTCTCAAAACTAATTCATCTTTGAGAGATGAATCTTGAATTTTTGAAGAAGAGCATTTCAAAACTAATTCATCTTTGAGAGATGAATATTGTGTTAGCATTGCCCCGTATAATTCTAATTCTTCTATTAATTCATCTTTGATAGATAAACCTTGAATTGGCATTGCCCCACACAATAGATCAGCAGACATCTTATTCACATTTGTACAATGTCTTCTACTAAAAATTTGAAATTGGCTAACAATATTGTTTGCTATTCCATGTAGTTCTTTTAGCATCTCCTTCTTAACTTGGTACACACCATTCATCTGGTTGCACACAAGTTCAGAATTGGTGAAAACTACAATTCCATTTGATCCATACTCTATAGTTGTTCTCAAGCCTTCTATCAATCCAATATAATATGCCTTGTTGTTTTTTTTTCTCCCCAGTATATTCATTTTCCTTTGGACGACTTTGCTAGTCGCAATATTGGAAAGCACATATGTAATCACTTCTTTCCCTGGATTGGAATAGAAAGAAACTTCTATACATAATTTCCATTTTTCAAGCATATTTAATGGTTTTCTTATCCCCGAAAAAAAAAATTTCTATAAAAATATATATTAAATTGACATTTATTGCAAATGCATGGGACAAATGACACATGATCATTAAATGCATGGGAGAAATGCCTTAGAGTGGTAGTGGTTTATGGATATGAAAATGAAAAACTTCTATTTAGATCTGTTACAGAGATTGACTGTAGGTGCATTTACTGGATATGTCACCTTTGAGAAAATATGAGATCCAGAGGCTACCTGGCCCTTTACAAACTCTCCCTTTAGAACTTGTAGAAGTTAACACTCAACAGACAGACTAAAATCCTATGGAAGTTCAAAATTCTATGAGAGTTCAGCCACTTTAGGTTCAATTTTTAGACCTCAAATCTTGAGAGAAATGACATTTTCATGCTTTGCAAAATTATTTTATGCACTTACAAAAAACATGCTTTAAATTTAATGGGAGAAAGCCAACATGACATGTACATGCTTTAAAAACTTTGCCTAAGAATTTATCGGAGAAATGACACATGTACACAGTTTGCCTTAAAGTGGTTGAGGTTTATGGATATTAAAATGAAGAACTTCTATTTAGATCTGTTGCATAAATTGACTGTAGGGTCATTTACTGGATATGTCACCTTTGAGAAAAGATGAGATCCAGAGGCTACCTAGCCCTTTACAAACTCTCCCTTTAGAACTTGTAGAAGTTAACACTCAACAGACAGACTAAAATCCTATGGAAGTTCAAAATTCTATGAGAGTTCAGCCACTTTAGGTTCAATTTTTAGGCCTTAAAGCTTGAGAGAAATGACATTTACATGCTTTGCAAAATTATTTTATGCACTTACAAAAAACATGCTTTAAAGTTAATGGGAGAAAGCCAACATGACATGGACATGCTTTAAAAACTTTTCCTAAGAATTTATGGGAGAAATGACACATGTACACAATTTGCCTTAAATTGGTTGAGGTTTATGGATATTAAAATGAAGAACTTCTATTTAAATCTGTTACAAAGATTGACTATAGGGGCATTTACTGGATATGTCACTTTTGAGAAAAGATGAGATCTAGAGGCTACCTGGCCCTTTACAAACTTTGCCTTTAAAACTTGTAGAAGTTAACACTCAACACACAGACCAAAATCCTATGGAAGTTAAAAAATTTATGAGAGTCTAGCCACTTTAGGTTCAATTTTTAGGCCTTAAATCTTGAGAGAAATGACATTTGCATGCTTTGCAAAATTATTTTATGCACTTACAAAAAACATGCTTTAAATTTAATGGGAGAAAGCCAACATGACATGTACATGCTTTAAAAACTTTGCCTAAGAATTTATGGGAGAAATGACACATGTACACAGTTTGCCTTAAAGTGGTTGAGGTTTATGGATATTAAAATGAAGAACTTCTATTTAGATTTGTTACAGAAATTGACTGTAGGGGCATTTACTGGATATGTCGCCTTTGAGAAAAGATGAGATCCAGAGGCTACTAGCCCTTTACAGAATCTACCTTTAAAACTTGTAGAAGTTAACATTCAATAGACAGACTAAAATCTTATGGAAGTTCAAAATTATATGAGATTTCAGCCACTTTAGGTTCAAGTTTTAGGCCTTAAAGCTTGAAAGAAATGACATTTACATGCTTTGCAAAATTATTTTATGCACTTGCAAAAAACATGCTTTATAGTTAATGGGAGAAAGCCAACATGACATGTACATGCTTTAGAAAACTTTCCCTAAGAATTTATGGGAGAAATGACACATGTACACAGTTTTCCTTAAAGTGGTTGAGGTTTATGTATATTAAAATGAAGAACTTCTATTTAGATCTGTTACATAGATTGACTATAGGGGCATTTAGTCGATATGTCACCTTTGAGAAAAGATGAGATCCAGAGGCTACCTGGCCCTTTACAGACTCTTCCTATATAACTTGTATAAGTTAACACTACCTGTCCCAATTATACCCCATGAAGGGTGTAGAGGACCCGTGGAATCACTCACACTACTTTACGTAGACATAAGGGTGTATAAGAATGCATGTGTTTTACATTGAATATTTTTCATTTTAAATTAAGAATCTATAATTTGAAACAATTACCTATATAAGGTTAAAACCTATGTTTTGTATCAAATCACTTTTGGTTTCAATGGGAAACTTTTATGGCTAATGTGTTTTTTCTCGAAATGTGATACACCCCATTAAAATGGGAGATATATCGAAATGATTCCTATGGTGTAATAAAATAGTTTCAAGTATTTTAAAAATATAGATGCATAATTCAATGAGCATAGTTTTGAGATATAAAAGTCCAAAATGGAAGAGTTGTTTGTGAACAAATATCAGTGGATCACTATGGATATATCTGCTTCATTAAAAGGTATTTTTCTAGAAGGATGTCCACTAAGTTTGAAAGAAGGGAAAGTATCACAATTATATGTTAATGTGCATGTGTTTTACATTGAATATTTTTCATTTTAAATTAAGAATCCATTCAAGAAACAATTACCTATATAGGGTTAAAACCTATGTTTTGTATCAAATCACTTTTGGTTTCAATGGGAAACTTTTATGGCTAATGTGTTTTTTCTCGAAATGTAATACACCCCATTAAAATGGGAGATATATCGAAATGATTTCTATGGTGTATTAAATTAGTTTGAAGTAGTTTAAAGATATAGATGCATAAATTCAATGAGCATAGTTTTGAGATATAAAAGTCCAAAATGGAATAGTTTTTTTGTGACCAAATATCAGTGGATCACTATGGATATATCTACTTCATTAAAAGGATTTTTTCTAGAAGGATGTCCACTAAGTTGGAAAGAAGGGAAAATATCACAATTATATGTTAATGCATGTGTTTTACATTGAATATTTTTCATTTTATTAAGAATCTATTTGAAAAAATTAACTATATAAGGTTAAAACCTATGTTTTGTATCAAATCACTTTTGGTTTCAATGGGAAAATTTTATGGCTAATTTGTTTTTCTCGAAATGTGATAGACCCCATTAAAATGGGAGATATATCGAAATAATTCCTATGGTGTAATAAAATAATTGAGTAGTTTAAAGATATAGATGCATAAATTCAATGAGCATAGTTTTCAAATATATAAGTCCAAAATGGAATAGTTGTTGATGAACAAATATCAGTGGATCACTATGGATATATCTGCTTCATTAAAAATGATTTTTCTAGAAGGATGGACTAAGTTGGAAAGAAGGGAAAATATCACGATTATATGTTAATGCATGTGTTTTACATTGAATATAAAAGGTTTTTTCTCTCTCTCATTGTTTGAGTCCTGATCTTATAAAAGGTTTCCACTAAATCCATCCCTATTAATTTTCATGTGAACTACATTCCCAAACCCACCCATCTATGTACCTAAGAGCCAATCCAAGTGTAAAAAGGGCTTATTTCATATTCTACTTTAACACATGTGATTAATTATCATTAGAATTTATATGGCATAAATACGTATAAAGAGTAATCCTTAGTATAGATCTATTTTGACTTTAAGGAATAAAGGGAATTTTTTTAGAAAGTTTATCTTAGGAGGTAGAACTAAACCGTCTATAACCCACAAAAGAAACCATGGCCAGTGAGCATCACATGCAAACACAAGTTACTCCCATGTTTGAAATACGACCTCACATCATCATAAGGGTTGGAAACCACTAAGCAACCCATACTAAGTTCCCTAGAAGGGATGGCTATCATATTTAATGATTGGGTTTATCTCAAAGGTCAAAAGGAAAATCAAAGTTAGGAAAGGGAATTAGAATATAAATTAAGGTAAGACCATGACCTTTTACCCAATATTGAACGAAGGTGACCAACCATAGATATCATGAAGGAAGTTCAAGAAATATTATGATAAGAAATATTATCTTTTTTGCAAAGCCTTAAATTCTGATATGATAAGAAATATTATCTTTTTTGAAGGAAGTTCTGATATGATAAGAAATATTTTCTTTTTTTGCAGATGCTTAAATTCATGAAAATATCATGAAAAGGTGGAATATTTATTTTGTGCTAAACAGTCAGAGATCATGACAGCCACTCTGTATTTTCTAGGGATGATCAACTCATGAAATTCTGATATGATAAGAAATATTATCTTTTTTTAAGGAAGTTTTGATATGATAAGAAATATTATCTTTTTTGCAGAGGCTTAAATTCATGAAAAGATCATGAAAAGGTGTAATATTTATTCTGTGAAAAACAATCAGAGATCATGACAGCCACTCTGCCTTTTCTAGGGATGATCAACTCATGAAATTATGATATGATAAGAAATATTATATTTTTTTAAGAAAGTTATAATATGATAAGAAATATTATCTTTTTTGCAGAGGCTTCAATTCATGAAAATATCATGAAAAGGTGGAATATTTATTATGTGAAAAACAGTCATAGATCATGACAGCCACTCTATCTTTTCTAGGGATGATCAACTCATGAAATTCTTATATGATAAGAAATATTATCTTTTTTGAAGGAATTTATGATATGATAAGAAATATTATCTTTTTTGCAAAGGCTTAAATTCATGAAAAGATCATGAAAAGGTGGAATATTTATTCTATGCAAAAGAGTCGGAGATCATGATAGCCACTCTGTCTTTTCTAGGGATGATCAACTCATGAAATTCTGATATGATAAGAAATATTATCATTTTGAAGGAAGTTCTGATATGATAAGAAATATTATCTTTTTTGTAGAGGCTTAAATTCATGAAAAAATCATGAAAAGGTGGAATATTTATTATGTGCAAAACAGTTGGAGATCATGACAACCACTCTGCATTTTCTAGGGATGATCAACTCATGAAATTCTGATATGATAAGAAATATTATCTTTTTTGAAGGAAGTTATGATATGATAAGAAAATTATCTTTTTTTTAGAGGCTTAAATTCATGAAAAGATCGTGAAAAGGTGGGATATTTATTCTGTGCAAAACAGTTGGAGATCATGACATCCACTTTGTATTTTCTAGGCTAACTGACTGAATGGGTCATGGTCGAGCAAATGCATATATAGATAAAGGCGAACTGAATGAGAACAAAATATGGCGAACATAAAGGGACAAACAAAACAAAAAGCTCACAAAATACGGACTGAATGCAAACATAAAGCATACATAAAGCGTATACATCCCACAGGATTATCAGAATCAGTTCTAGATACAATATTTAATATATATCACAGATTAATTAATTAAAAAAAAACTAGTGTGTATGGCTTGTCGGTGGAGATTTCTTGAATGGGATGAGTTTTTTTTCCGATGGATATTTTTTTTATTGGAATGAATTTTCAATGCAAAAGGCGGCAAGAAATTCATGACACATACCTGGAAAGTCGCATAAATTCGCAGACGAACCCGGGTGATTCCTGAAGACGTTGAAGACGTCGTGGAAGACAAACAAATTCCTGCGAACAAAAAAAATCAAATTAAAAAAAACCAACAAAAAATAATTACAAAAAATAACAAAATTTACCTCAGCGTCGAGGCGCAAATCAAAAAAAATCCCCTCCTCGTCGTGGCGCAACACCAAATCAACTAAAATCAACGAACAAGACCTCGTCATGCGAGACACCAAATAAACTAAAATCAACGAACAAGACCTTGTCGTGCGAGACAGATGTGAACAAGAAACCTGCAACAGTTTGCGGGCGATATATTTATAAAATAATAGTTCGACCGAACTTTTGTTGCCAGTTTTTCAATATCCGGCCAAAAATTTGTTTGTCATTGCCATCAGTACACCGTCAATGTAAACTAAAGAACGAGTTCAACTGAACTAATTTCGAAAGTTCGGCCGAACTCTTGAATATTTCGGTTGAACTTTGACGAATATTCGGCCAAAATATTGAGGAAAAAAATTTTCCGCCCCCGATTCTCACAAAAGTGTTACCCATCTTCCAATTTTTACCCAAAATAATTTAAAAGGAAAAAGCACATATCATATACATTGGTGTTGTACTTCATTTGTACACGTTAATAGTTTCACTTTATGAAATCATTTAAAAAGGAGAAATAAAATATCATAGGAAGAGTCTTTTGTTCGACGAATGGGAGGGTGATGGGACAACTCCGGGACTACCCCCTCCGGCGTCCCCTGCACCTTTCCGATCTTCAGGTGGATGCCGCCCAACTTCCAATGGCTGACGGTGATGGCAAGACATCCTGACGATGACGCAACAAACTCCTCCGGTGGACCCCGCGCCCCCGCCTCCACCACCTCTCTCCCTCCGCCCCACTCCTCTCCCATCTGCCACCCCCACGATGCCACCGGTCCCGAACGCGCAAGAAATTTGAAATTTGAATGGAGAGCACTTTCACGCTGGTAATAACATATACTTCCCGTCATTCTGGTTCATTCACACCTTCAAATGTGCTCAGCCCGTCCCAAATTCAGCAATCAAGGGAAAGTGCTTAGCCCGTCAATTATTCAATAATCTAGGGAGAAGCAGAGTCGCGCCGGAGGATTCAACGAAATGCCGGTATTTATGTCTATGAAATTATTAGGGATTTTGTAGCTCGTAGCTGGTAAATTTTGTCTATGATTGATGTTATTTGTCACAGTTTATACTATTTTTTGAAACTTGAATTTTTTGAAGTTGATGATATCATTGATCATTTGATAACAAAATCATAGATGCTAAATTGCTAATGTTTTTTGTGTACTAAATGGTTGATGCTAAAGATCATTGTTAATCTACTGCAAAATACAGATTACAGTTCTAGCTTTATATGTCAATTCAACTCTTTGCCTCGTACTTGACCTTAGCTCCTTGTCAAGTTCCATATTTAACCTCAAGTTGTTGAATTGGAACATTACAGTGATGAAAATGTTTCCCCATATTCATTACATCATATATCTATATCTATTTCTTATTTCCACCTTGACACAAGATTTTCCAAGGTTTAACCATTATCCAAGTATAAAAATTTGCCACAAATAGCCATTCCTTCAGATTTGAGCCTTTATGTATTTATTATCATTTATATTAGGAACAATCTAGATTTTTTTGGTAAAAATATGCTTCCTGATGTTATCAGAACCAATTGGTCTAGATTGGTTCACCCCTTGAATGTTTAAACCACTAAGCATTGCTTCTTATCACATAGAAGTTATGAGAAAGCACTTGCCAAACAAAGGTAACATAGCACTATTTTTATCGATGTCTTAAAAACAGAGCACAAAAATACACACTCGAGGCTCAAATTGAAGTAAAAATGAGTGCTTAAAGTTGGACATGGTTACCATGGGTTACTATTTCCTTTCAAAACAAGGCATTTTGGTCGGGTAGTGTTTTATTAAAATAGAGTAGTGTTTTTCAACACTGTTATGGACACTTCTATGTAGTATTTCTAATTCTACCTCATATCAAAGCATTTATTTTTGGCATCCTGTAGACTATTATCCCTCTCAAAAACAAGGCATTGTTCTTCTAGAAAACAGAGCATTATCCCTCTTGAAAACTGAGCATTCTTTTATGGCCTATATTGGATCAAAACAAAGCATTGGATCTTAGCAATTCTGAAGACTATCATTTCCTTAAAAATAGAGCACTATTTTTATCAAGCTTAGAGACCTTCCTTTCTCAAAGTCAGAGTACCTTGGTGTTTTAAAACAAAAGATACTTATGTTCTCAAAATAATGCATACTTCTTCTCAATAGTAGAATATGTTTGTGTTTTAAAACATAGCATACTTGTAGCCTATGTTAGCTTCAAAGTAAAGTATTCATGTAGTATTCAAAATAAAGTATCCTTGTAGGCTCAAAACAAAGTATTCCTGTAGCTCCTTATCAATATTATACTTCAAAAATACCCCTTCTCATATTACACCAAAAAAATAGTTATTTTCTATGAAACAGTGTTGTAGCATCCTATTGAAACTTGTTTCCTTATAGCCATGGGACAATGTAAAATTTCTTCTTGATTGTAAAAATTAGAATACCTGTAATGTTTTTCCTTCCCACAAATTTATATGGTCTATCAGGGACATTAGGGTTTTGAAAGTAAAATGTTTATGCTATAAATGTAAGAGATTTACACTAGGATGAGTGTGTAAAGTAGGAAAAGAAAAGGTTATAATGGAGCATGATATAATAGCATGCTAGTAGGATGTAGTATTGGTTTTTGAGGTTTCCAACAATCAATTTTTTTTTAAATAATAGCATATAAAATTTACTTTTATCATCATCTTTTTAAATGACTTTTTTTTAACAAAAATTGAAGCATGCAATATGAAGCATATTTGTGCATTAATATTTGGTAACTGGATATTTGATATGCATTTAAATTTTTTCCCTGTAGGAGCTGGAAATTCATTTTCCAGTGCCTACAGATAAAAAAATGTATATGCATATCAAATATCCAGTTACCATAATCCTCTATTTAGGGTTTTTGATAGTGGAAATGGAGATGAGTGTATGTTATACTTGTTGAGTTTCTCCTAACCCTCTATTTAGGGCTTCCGTTAGGTGGTGAATTTATATGAATGCACGATATTTTATGGTACTTTTCATACTTGTTTTAATAGTTTGTAACCTAGTCTTTATCTATTAAAAAAGCTTGGAGTGCCCTCATCTTGTCTTTCTATCTTTAAGGATTGGTTAGTGGTTCTTGCCAGATCTTTCTAATTTTTGTTTAAATGTAATTGGATTCTGGTAACTGGATATTTGATATGCACTTAATTTTTTTGTCCTGTAAGCGCTGGAAAATGATTTTCCAGCGCCTACAGGAAAAAAAATTATATGCATATAAAAATATCCAGTTACCAGAATCCTCTATTTAGGGTTTTTGATAGTGGAGATGGATATGAGTGTATGTTATACTTGTTGAGTTTCTCCCAACCCTCTATTTAGGGCTTCTATTAGGTGGTGAATTTATATGAATGCGCGAGATTTTCTGGTACTTTCATACTTGTTTTGATAGTGTGTAACCTGGTCTTTATCTATTCAAAAAGCTTGGAGTGCCCTCATATTGTCTTTCTCTATTTAAGTATTGGTTAGTGGTTCTTGCTAGATCTTTCTATTTTTTATTTAAATGTAATTGGATTATGGTAACTGAATATTTGATATGCATTTAAAAAAAATTTCTTGCAGGTGCTGGAAAATAATTTTCCAGCGCCTATAGGAAAAAAAAATTATATGCATATCAAATATCCAATTACCAGAATCCTCTATTTAGGCTTTTTGATAGTGGATATGGAGATGAGTGTATTTTATACTTGTTGAGTTTCTCCCAACCCTCTATTTAGGGCTTATGTTAGGTGGTGAATTTATATGAATGCACAAGATTTTCTGGTACATTTCATACTTGTTTTGATAGTGTGTAACCTGGTATTTATCTTTTCAAAAAGCTTGGAGTGCCCTCATCTTGTCTTTTTATATTTAAGGATTGGTCAGTGCTTCTTGCCAGATCTTTCTAATTTTTTTTTAAATGTAATTGGATTCCGGTAACTGGATATTTGATAGTTTCTTGCTCAAGGATGTTGGTCCAAGAACTTTGAAATGTATTAAAAAATTTATGTTTCTCATCCCATTTCTTATAAATCCAAAGAATTTGTACACAACCATCATAACATCTTTATAGGGTGCTTAGTTTTTTTCGAGTGTGAAAGTCTGACATGTCTTAAAAAATTTATGGTGCTCATTCCATTTCTCATAAATTCAAACAAATCTGGACAAAGTCACCATAATATCTTTATATGGTGCTTAGGTTTTCCAAGTGAAAAACTTTGACATTTCTTGTGCAGAGTGCAACATGGTGTATAACCTTTGCCCTCTGCCCACTGGAAGTGTGGATTTGTTTGATGGTTTGAGAGTACAGAGTAAAGATCTAGCAATATCCATGTCAGTGTTTTGAAGTCTATGTAAACATTAATGTGATGTGTTCGTACAGTTATGAAGAGTGAACCATGACCACGGAAGTTCCCTGGAAATAAGCGCAATTACATTAAATCCATACAAGTTTGATGGCTTCAATTTTGTGTCTCACGCAGTGATCATGACATGCCTATCTGGTGTTTAGTCCTCAAATTGTCGATGTGGAGCTCTGATCATGGTGTTCACCTCAGTGAAATCTATGGGAACAGGTCTCTCTTTATGAGCAGGGATGGAATTGACCAGCAAATTATTTGTGAAAAAGGTGATTTTCTTGTTCAATATAGTCAAAATTTTTAGCATCCCATCCACATTCTATGTTAAAATGATTAAAATGAAAATAAACCTTCCCTGTTAAAATAATTAAAATGAAAATTAGAGTTGATAAAACTGTCTTTATAGCACAACATTTTTGAAGTTGGGGCTCTTTTCTTCCCACTTTGCACATACGAAAATATAGGATTTTCTCATTTCTACGGCCAAGATATGGCACATGGAATGTGTTGCACCAGAAAAGTCAAACATTGTAAACTTCAATGGGACAGTTTGATCACGTGGGAGCATGTGGGAAGACAGCAATTTCAAAGTTTTGTCAGCAAAATGATTCACTTATTCAGGTAGGTTAAGTGCCAAGCACATGGCTAGTACAGAAAATACCTAGATTATGGTAGAGGGTTTACTTGTCCAATAGGGAAAGAGATTATGACTTAGTTCAGACTAAGTTGGATAGGAGTTATGCTCATAACCAATAATTTGTTATTTCTTTAATAGTAGACATGCATTGTGCACATTATCACAATATATATGTTTAGGTCATTTGCATCTAGTGTCTACTTTGAAGATTAGACATTCTGCAACCTTCCCATCTTCCTTTCCTTCAAGTTGAATATGCCTGACATTGATTCAAGGAAGATTGTCAAATGATTGCATGCTATAGGTGTAGAATAGGGGGAAAGAAAAATGCTTACAGAGATAAAAACATTATTAGAAGAAGACTTGCATGATGTTTAGCTACAAAAGGGTGTTGTTAAGGAAGAAAATTTCACACGAGTTGAACAGAACAGAAAATAGAACATCTCATCTCAGTTCTAAGAATAGAACAGAGGAACACCTGAAATGAATGGTTGGAATGGCTAGAATGAAAATCTTGGAATGGCTAGAATGAAAAGGAAGAATGGATGAAATGACAGATGCAATCCTCTACTCAAACTTTTGATCTCATCTGCTCTAAATTTTGATTGTGCGTAATTCCAAGTATCTCATGCTATTCTTTTCCGAACAAACCTATCTTTTCCAAACCCTGATTGGACATTTTAATAAACCTAATTTTGATTGTATTCAAGGAAGTGAGGTGCTCTACAACTATGGTAAAGTTAGGAAGCGAGTTCATGTGTGCAAGGTGCCTTGATTTTATAGATTGAATCTGATATAAATGCCTACCTGCCTGATATTAATTTATTGTTTTTTTGTGTTGTAGGTTTTTTAAGTGTGGACAATGGTGGAAAAGTGAATGTTTTGTATCGAAGTTTCTTGTCATCCAAATCCTGGACAAGCCACAGTTAAATATGTGCTTTATAATTTGACGTGAAATCATGTCGTGCACAGAAACATTGATCTACAAGGGAGGACAACTAATAATGAAGCCTATTGTATTTATTGCCCTTGTTGAGGGCTTAAAAGAGGCAAAAAACAATGTTGTCAATGATATTTCAGTTTACATGAACTCACAACTCATCTGCAATCAACTCAATGGCATCTTTGAAGTTCGAAAAGCTAATTTAAAACCCCTATACAAGGAAGCAATAATGTGGAGCTCTCAGTTTAAATCTTTCAACATAAAATGGCTTGCAGACATTCATAGGATGTCCACTGATATACTGGTGTCAGGAATTTCAAGTGTAGATGCAGGTGTCAGAGATGACACCAAATCACGGGTTATTGCAAGTGAAGTCATCAATAATCATCATGATAACTCTCAAATATGTGAATGTGTTATTCTTATCATTTTCCTTGGGGCTATGATGGCATGGTTCTTTCACTAGAGAAGAACCCATTGTAATTTTTGGATCGTTCGCGATATAATAGATGAATATTTTTTAGGGTATAATTATTTTCTGCTGTGTTATTTTTCCATGTATCATGAACCTTTTCAACTTTCAATTGATTATTTTTATTCAAAGGACAAATATTTTCCACTAGGAATTATATTATGCAATGTTGTCATAATGACCATGCAGGTAGTACACCATTATTTCTGTGCATGAATATTTTTTTTTGTTTTTACTTCCTTGGGATCTAATACATGATAGATTAACATGGATATTTTTCAAAATAGTAAAAATAAAACTTAAAAACAAATTTGACACTCTATAGTAGGAATGATTATACACCCTACTACTAAATTGGGAAATAATACACCATAGTGACAATATAAGTTTTATGCATTAAGAAAAATTGCATTACTCAAGTCATCAATTATTGGACTAAAATCTCCAAGTACTCAATTATTGGACTGTTGAAGCACTTAATTTATATAGAAAAGATGAATTACATGTACATACTTGCAGCTTATCCGAAGCTGGAATAATTTTAAGCTCTCCTAACCCTAGCTAGGGAAACCAATATAATCCTAACAACAAAGTCCTCCATGCTAGGAATCACATGTAACCAAAGCTGGCCAATCCACCATGAATCCTCACCAACACAGCATCACAACTAGAATGACATTCATCGCATGAATGTCGATATGTCAGACAATAAACAAAAAGCTGCAGTTTCTATCACAACTTTTTTCTGAAGCCAATTTGTGTGTTGTCTCCAAGTTCTGTGATATCAGTGACCCAATCATCTTCGGATAGAGGGGGACCCATTGAAGAAGTTGTTGTGTCTGTAACATGACAATGAATTTTTCATCAGAGAAAATAATAATATGTGAAGTAATACATGCATAAGAATACAGAGTAGATCAATTAAAAGTCTCGTCTTAAGCACCTTGATTCATCTGATAAAAATAGTTATAGTGTGTATTTGTACATCCTTCATCTGAAATCACATTAATTGGATGCTCCAGCCCTGCAAACATTCCAGAACTACATTAACAACATGAACAACAACCAGTGCTAAAATTTAAGAGCAAAGACAATGCAACAAACATGGAAATTCACCAATTTCCATGATGTTAGTGCCCCAATCTTGTTCTAGTCGAGGGGGACCCATTGATGAACTAGCTATGTTTGTAAGATGACAACATAGTTTCCATCATAGAAAAAAATAGCATGTCAAGTAATATATGCATCAGAAGACATAGTAGATTAATCAGGAATCTCGTCAAATGTACCTTGACTCATGTGATCAAAAGGTTGATGGTGGTTTTGTGTACATCCGTCATCTGTAAACACATTAATTGGATGTTGCAGCCCTACAAACATTCCAGTGCTACATTAACAACATGAAAAACAACCAGTGATAAAAGTTAGGAGCAAAGAAAATGCAAACAAACATGGAAATTCACCAATTTCCATGATGTCAGTGGCCCAATGTTGTTCTGGTCGAGGGGGACCCAATGATGAACCAACTGTGTTTGTAAGATGACAACACAGTTTCCATCAGATAAAAAAATAACATGTCAAGTAATAGATGCATCATAATACATAGTAGATAAATTAGGAATCTCGTCAAATGTACCTTGACTCATGTGATCAAAAGGTTGATGGTGGGTCTGTGTACATCCTTCATATGTAATCACATTAATTGGATGCCACATACTTGCAAATGTTACAACACTACATTAAGCTAAAATAAATAGCAAAGATCAAAGTCATTGAAACCAACTTGAAAAATCGACAAAGCGATTTAAACATAGCAACAAACTTGGAAGATCACCAATTTTTTCTAAACATGCTGATATCGTCTCCCTATAGAACTTACTTGGAACAGTAGAGGATGCATTGTTGGAGGGAGTATGACCACACTTGTTGAGGTGTGGAAACTGAAATGGTTCATCTTCATATGCAGATACATTCAAATCAATATTCAAGGTGATATTCCTTTTCCTTGTATTTTTTTTTTGGACTAAGGAAACTCTTCTTCCCCTTCAAGGATGACTAATAAGCACCCAAACCAAGGGTGAATTCAAAATCCATAATATTAATATTATTAGCATCATCCAAAAAAAATTTAGACAGATCAATCAACTATTTTGTCTTGCTCATAGTAGAAGGAGGACTATTCCGAAACAGGTCTAGATAGCCAAACAACTCCTCTCTCAACACACAAAGTTATTCAATATTGGTTGTGATAGTATCTGCATGAAGGTTTGTTGCCTTTGTACTTATCTCAAAAGGGGAATTTAATGCATTGGGTGCGGTATGAATAGCCAATTAAGGGTCTAAATCCATCAAGGAGGAATGAAACCAATCTACCTTTATAGAATGCTTGCAAATGTTCCCCTGAATAGACCATGGGCAATCGCAAGTGATAAAAATTTTGCGATGAAAAATGATAGGATATTCCTTATCGGCTTTTCTTTGAATCCTTACCCAACAAGCATGATATATGCTCTCATGAGACCTACAATCACTGTCTAGAATTATTCTAGCCTTTTCCATTGATGATTCAAACTGCATCTCTTTCTTGTGGTTGTTATAATATCCTCTTTTTTTCAAAATTTCCTTGAATCGATAACATGGCTCAACATTTTTTTAGGAGAGTGTATAATAGCCAATCCATTCTACGAGAACATTTCTTTCATTTATCACATATAAATGTTGTCTTCAGATAACCGTGGTATGATTCCACAGCGTTATTTGTCTCCTAGTGTGTGTGAAGAAAATATATGTAGCCTTTAACCCACATCCCTACATGGAAAGACTCAATTAGTAATTATAATTTGTCCAACATAAACAAAAAAAATACAACAAAAATGGAATATTATGCAAACTTACGAATCTTGTCACCGGCAACCCAAGTCGTGTAGAAATAGTCCAAAAACTTCTATTCAGTTGCATACTTGGTGAAAAAAGCATTGATTGCATTATCCTCTTCATCAATACAACAATATTTCATGATATGGCCAAGTTCATTGAACATATATTTTTCTTTCTCTGAGCTGCTAACCAACCGATTAACAATCTTGAGCCATGCCCTTCTTACGTGCCAAATACACAACATCACTTCACATTTTGTAATTCTCCTATGACATTTAATTCATTTTAAGTGAGAAATTTTTAAAACGAATGCAATTCGAAATGTCAAATAAGAATATTGATG
Source organism: Pinus albicaulis (assembly GCA_034641835.2). NCBI lineage: Eukaryota > Viridiplantae > Streptophyta > Pinopsida > Pinales > Pinaceae > Pinus > Pinus albicaulis. The sequence goes on along the minus strand of CM076570.1, from coordinate 139,731,702 downwards.
TTACCTCAAAGCAATGATTTCAGCCATAGCATCATCAACCATGAAAGCATTGACCCTCCAATCGGGATGAACCTTAAAACACCTAAGCATGAGGCTCTCCAACCATACTACTATATCTTGTGATGAATTACGTGACATCATGCCCAGGAAAATGGTACCCCACTTTGTTGCTCATCAAACACCGCAATCGTGTACAACTGATACTATCATAGTAAATGAAATGAAGTTAATTTTAACATAAATGATTTTATTAAAGAAATCATTGGAAAAAAACTCACCCCATATGTGTTTGTACTGAATGTTGAGTCCATGGCGATCAAGCTATTGTGAGATAACTTGACCATAGTTTCCAACATCCATTTTGTTTGTATTCCAACTATAAAAGGGATGTCTGCACCATTGGGCTTCTGGTAGAAGAAGAAATCATTTTGGTTTCTTTGATACCAAAGATTCACACTCATTTCATCTTTGGTATGCAATTGATAACTTTCTTTCATCAGACGATTATAGATGTTTACAACGTCTTTTTTGTGTAGGAAAAAATCCCTATCTTTGGATGTAGCATCTATGTAAAGATATTTCTTTATATGTATTTTACAAACAGAGTCAATTGGCAGTTGAAGAAAATAACAACTTTATAAAGAAGAAATCATGTCCTTCGAAAGTATTGGCTTTCTCTGAGTAACATCATCAGTTAAAGTGTTGTCTTTTCCATGACAAGGCCATCCTTGCCCATCTTCATGATGATACTGATTGTATGTTATTACTGTTATGTTGGAATCCTGAACCATAATATTTACAATAAAATGGCATTGACATCCCCTCTTTTTGGCATATGACTTCCTTTCTTTGCTTTTCCATTCTTCTCTCTTGTCAGCTGGACCATATGAGAAATGATAACTATAAAATAAATTATGAAATGTCACCAAATCTGGTAAATATAAAGCATATTTAATATCAGCATCTAAACAATGTGGTTCTAAAATACTTACAGCTCATATTGTAAGGCTCTTGCGCTCGGGCGTTTACTTTGTAGACGCAGGAAGGAACATGGAGCATATGGATTTGATTCCTCTCCTTTTCTAAAATCATCCACTCTTTCTTTGGGAATTTTTGTAACACGGTCAATATTTATGTCTTCTTTGTAGATTTCAACCCAAACTAAATCTTCACTAGAAAAAATGAGTTTGTCTTTTGGGTCTTGCACCTCAAGAGCCATGACTGACTTCCATTTCTTTCCCATGCTAGATGATTGTCTGCAAAAAAATTTGAAAACATATTAGGGGCCTGGAAATGATGACACATTCAATGGTATAATTAGATGAAATTGAATAGTAGAGGTTGACACATTGGCTAGGTAGCAAGGATAGTAGAGTATGCATTAGTGTTTTGTTGTGTAGTTTGTGATGTCTTGTGCAGTTAGTGCACAGAGATATAATTATACCTATGTCTTAAGATGCTTCAGGTCATGCATAAGGTCTTCATAAGGGCTGAAAACTGCATATTTTGTACAACAAAAGAAATCTAGATTTTAACCTTAAATAATAAAAACTACGAATAGAACCAACTCATGAGTAAAAGGTGTTAAGAGCAATATTTCTTCTCAATTCCTAAATTGTGAAATAAGCAATTTGGCCTAGAAGGTGACTTGTACATATTCAACAGGAAATATAGTAATTGCATCTCCATGAAATTATGTAGTGGAAAATGATTTCTAGTACTCGTGTAGGTGCTGGAAAATCATTTTCCAAGGTGCTGGAAAATGACCTACAGGAGCACTAGAAATAATTTTCCAGCACAATCAATAGTTATGGAAAAGGTGAAAGCTATTCATTAAAAAGGGAAAATCTACTGAGTTAAAAGGTAATGTGAATGTAATGTGTTTTGGAGCTCTGAAGATTTGAATTTTATGTTGTTTTATGACCAAAAAAAAAATGTATAGAGAATTCCAAATTTTGTGTAGCAGGCTTAATCTGGGGAAGACTAGGGCAACTAGTGCAATTAGCTATGAATAGTTTATATGTTTGCAAAAATCTATTGTACAATATGGTTTTCTTCAAAAAATAGTGTGACTTCTTGTTCAGAAGTTGTGTCATTCTCTTATAAATCAACTGAATTCCATAAGAAATTTACTTACTGAAATTTAGAGCTACAACCCATTAAAATGTTGTCTGAAATTTACTTTTTGTTTCCTAGTTGTTAGGTTAATTTTCCTAAGTGAAGAATCTGCATATCATGATCTGAAAATTTAATGCGAAGATGTGCATCCTTATGGATAAATTTTTCAGTTTCCCTTAAAAGGTTGTCTATAGCCATTCACATGGTTTGTTTGTGTCATCCATGGTTCTATGCATGGAAATCCATATTCTTGTTTGGACATCATAATTAATGAGGTCCATGGGTGCATATATTGGTGCACCCATGGACCCATATAATCTCTTTTAAAATAACTAACCTAACTTTTAATAATAACTACATAAAAAACTAACCTATAAAACACTCTTAAAATCTCATCCTAAAATAACTAACGTTTAAAAGTATTATAAAAAATTCTTAAAATCTCATCTTAGAATAACTAACCTAACTTTTAATAAAAACTACCATAATAAAGAGTTGCCCTTCTTAATAAATTACATTATTAGCTTTAAATCAAACCTTAGTTAATAATATGTATAAAGCCCAATGTAAAAACTAAAAAAAAAAAAAAAAAAAAAACCATATAATCATAAAGGTAGAATGAATTAACATATCTTACTATAGGTTATACATTCATGTGATCAAATCAAAACTTAATAAATCTACTTCAAATAACCATAATCATCATTACTTAAATATTACTAATATCAATTATTAATTGTAAAGTAAAAGACTTTTAAAAATTTAATATAATGCAAAACATAGTATTACAAGAGAATAATAAATAATAAATAATATTACAATATTTTAATTTCATAAATATAATTAGAAATAAAAATGATATAAAACAAACAAAGATAAATAAATAATTAATCAAATAAATAACCTTGTATATATTATTAGAAACTGGTCGGCTTTTTATGCACATCATTCATTTTTTCCTCTATTTATTTACCCTAATCTACTCTCTTTTTAACATGTTTATCCTGAAGATGAGTCTTGATTTAGACTCGAAACATCGATCTAAAAATGAAGACTGTGGAGATTCTGAGTTTTACATCTAAAAATTTGTGTGATTGTCATTAGCTATATAGAATATTTTATATTTTGCTTCGTTTCATTTTATATTGGATGAAGCTTTCTAATACTAAGATCACCTACCATTTGGGTGCAATTTGGTGAGCTACAAGAGGCATCAAGGTCATCCTCATGAATAGTCTGGGTGTAATACACTTGACCTAGTATAGCCTTTGGTGTTCAACAAAGGAAAGTATAAAAACTATAAGTGGAATGCATTAGAAATAGTGATGCATGAGGAATGGATATTTGGAACTTATTTCCTTGGACCTCCATAGGATGCATCTTTTCTTCTTCTCCTCTCTCTTCTTTGTTTCCACACTAGCAGTAGGAAATAAATTAGATTACACATATGCAAATTCATGTTTTTTGTTAAAATATATACAAACTTATACAATGAGATTTATTGTCTTGATAATAAAACCCCAAAATTCATACCATAGGCTTACCATTTTGAGACACATGCAATAGTGAGTACATATAAAAGATATGTTGCATAAACATCTACACAGTGTGTGATTAATGACTAATTTGATTTCTTACTTACCAATCATAAATAGTATGAAGCTTTATCCATTAAAACTTAGAATTGATAATTTGACTTTGAATCTGTCAAGGCTACCTATAAACCATAAGTATTGAAGGCAACCATAAGTTCTCCTTGAGATTATAACCACAAGGTTACAAAATCCAAATTATTAGAGTTCATAGGAAAAGATGTGGGTGGGACCGGTTCTTGTCCACGATGATCATTTTTTGTCCACGTGGATGGGATCGATTCTTATTGAGGTCCACGTGAATTCCTCTTTGGGAACTCTACTCCAAACTGCCGATGTTTTTCACTGCCTCGGCAATAGATTTATGAGTGCATGTGGTATGCTATATTTCATTTAATAGGAAGAGCTGCAAATTTATACTATGTTTCTTTCTCTCGGTTTGACAAAGCCTCATCAAACTGCGTTAGGAGTTGCCAGATTCTCTTTGCTCTGTCATACTCTGCTAGCAAAAAACGGTAGGGTCAGTTTCAGTGATACTCATACTTTTTCACTGTGGACCAGTGTTGTTGTTGTAAATTAAAATGTTACATCGTTTACTTATTGGTGGAAGGTTGCATCATATTTATCTGTTTCTTTTTAGTGAGCATCATATTGGAACTCAGAGAAATTTATATATGTCGTTAAAAAAGATAGGTACATCTAACCAAATATATAATAAATCTCCAAAAGGACACAACTGTGAATTATCCCTGTTGAATAAATTGAAATTTGCGTCAAAATTTCTCCTTTTTTTCTCTTGAATGTTGCAACCTGCATCCACACCAATATATGCACCCATGGACCTCATTAATTATGATGTCCAAACAAGAATATGGATTTCCATGCATATAACCATGGAGGATGCAAACAAACCATGTGAATGTCTATAGACAACCTTTTAATGGCAACTAAAAATTTTATCCATAAGGAGGCACATCTTCGCATTAAATTTTCAGATCATGATATGCAGATTCTTCACTTAGGAAAATTAACCTAACAGCTAGGAAACAGAAATACTAAACTTCAATTAAAACTGAGGATACTGAGATCACTAAACTACAAACACATCACTCTAGAATAAGTACAAACAGCCAATACACATATCTAAATTTTGAACTATCAATACTGCATCACTGTTTTATTAATAAAAAAAATAGGAAATACAATGCAATTAGGTCATCTCAGAAAAATCAACCTAAAATCTATGAAACATAAATTATAAACTTCAATAAAAAATGCAGATTCTGATTATGTTAAACTATAACACATCCCTTTAGAAAAAGTATAAACAAATACACACAGGTTTGAACTTTCAATACTGCATCATTGTTTTATTAATTAAAGACCGATAAATACAATGTAATTAGCTCAAATCCTGAGTCCTAAGCACACACACTCACAAAATGATTGACAACCTCCACCTTTCCTTTTTTTCGTAGAGGAATATTGGCTGGGATTTACAAAATAAAGCAATCCCATGCACAGCACCTAATTTAGGTTACATAACCCTAGCCCTAAATCCGCCTAACTTGCATGAGAGAATTTTCCTGGAATAAAGTGCCTCCTAGGAAAGTGCATTGTGCTTTAATTATTGAAATTGTCTCTACTATGCACTTTTCCTAAAAGGATAGAACTGTGCCTGGAACAGAACTGATAAAAGAAATTCTACTTTTATAGAAGCCACCATCTATCCTAAACTAGAAAATCATGATAAACATGGCTTTATCTATGTCAGGAAAACAGTCTCAACTTAAGGCAATCATGAATGTATACATCAACCATAATATTCCTATAACTGATGTGCCTCTTTTAATATTGCTACACCCTCACACAGAAATTGCAATCTGTTTATGGATCCAAAAATTGTATTCCTCTTCTGAAGGTGTTGGTTGTATGGATCTGCTGAGTTGAAGCACTATTGAAGGATAAACACCTTCATGACAGCAGGTGAAACCAATCACTACTGCACCATGTTGATGTTGCTCAAGCCTTGAGTGTGCCTTCAACCTACCTACACACAGACCAAGGTTGCTGCTGGGTATGCTTATTTGCTTAGAGGAAACTACAGTTTGTTGTTGTACTGCTGAAGGATGAACACTTTTAGACCAACTTTGGTATGACTCTTAACACTCCCTCGTTGCTAGGATAGGGTTCTCCACCAAGCCAAGATACTATCAGCACATCTTGAACCTTCCCTCTACTAGGGGCATCATCATCATCATCTTCAATGTATAAATCCCCTGTACAGAGAAAACTTTATCACTGACCAACCAACCTCGAACTTCCTTCATGTTAACTTCACTAGTCAAAATAATCTTACACTACAACATGAGTTGTTCGAGTCATATTACCATGATAAATACAAGGCCAAGATAAATGGATCAGATTTATGAAATAAAGAATTAAAATCTGTACTAAACTTGGGGAAACCCAAATTTAATAAAAACTTATCAATTCTAAAATTCCAAACTCCTAGTGCATGCATTGGCCCATGCAAGGCCATATTCAATCTAAATCCATAGGTAACTTTCCCATTCAACTCAGAGCCTTCAACAACTAAAACAAAAACTTTCACAAGATCAACTCCCTCTCTTTGAGAGAATCCCTTGGTAATTGGAGCAAGAGTCAACTCCATATTTCTAAGAGAATCCTTGACAAGAAACCTATCCAAGTATTCTTCAATACTCTCATTAGTTGCAAAAATGAATAAATCATAAATTCTAGGGTAAGTTTTGAAATTGTCTCCACAAAGCTAGAAGGGCACTCCATCATGTCATCCTACCATACCTGCTCTACTAGATCAACAAGTAACTAGTAAAGGTTTCCATTTCAACTCCTCTAAGCTAGAACTCAACCAAGTTCCTTCTAGTGATCACCTACAAACCATCAAACTCAGTAATACATTGTAGATTTGTCATGCAATAAACTGAAAGAAGACTCTTCGTTGAACCAGAAGCATACAAGACATCATCTAACTCAAGAATTTCACCTAAAGGCATGCAGAAAGAGATACAGCCCAATCTAATAACTGGACAAGTGGCATCATTTCCCAATTCCACCATCATGATATCCCCTTGTTTTTGAAATTTTTTGAATGCATTCTTATTCAATGTAATGTGTTTAGATGCTCCACTGTCCACATGCCAACATACACTAGAGATAGTATTGGTGGAAAGGCACGATACCATTGAGACAATGGTCTCAAATTTGGATATTAAATCACCCAAGACCAATTGGTCATTGCACTCCTTGCAAACACGTTTTTTTGCTTGGGTTTCTTCCCCCGAAAACACTAAGATACAATTGGGTGATCTTGTGACACTTCACATGAATCAAGCCTTTCTTCCCCTAGTCCAAATAACCCAACTCTTCCACCTTGTCCTTCTAAGTTCTAACCCCTCCCAAGTCCTTACCTCTTCTCCTCATATTTCTAATGAGGGTTGAATTCTAACTCTCCTCGACACTTGCTAAAACAATCTCCAATGTAGTATCCTCTTGGATGAAATCATCCCAGAGTTTCTAAAAATGTAAAATTTCTCACAAGCATTGACTTCCCAAACAAATAGATCCCAAGATGGAGAGAAACTATTTAAAGCAATGGGCACCAACTCCTCATTCTCCACCTTTACCCAATAGCAACAAGTTCATTGTGAAGTTGTGAAATCTTCATAATATAACTAGGCACTAAATCTTATTGCTCATGCATGTGACAGTAAGCTTTTTCTTTTTTACCATTCAGCAGTTCCAAAGCTATATGAGTGTAATGTATTTTAGTTTAACTAGAGTAATTTTATCAATTTACATTTGATTCTTGCAAGAACATATATGATTGTCATTTATGAATGTGACATAAAGTATGACTGCAGACTGTTAATCCCCTGCTATCAAATCAATTCAGCCTCTACTTCACTGTTTCCTTTTATTTATTTACATTATTGAATATAGTGGCCTAGACAAACTTCGCAGAAATTAAGATTGTTAGGTGTTTATTTGTTTTAGTTTGTTTGTTTGGAATGTAACATCATCACGTAGAGTTCATGCACATTATGACTGTCTTGTTGCATTAGTTAAACAATATTTCTGATAACTCCTCATGTTTTTGTGACATATGGACAAGAGTGGGCACCTCTATCGTTATGAGCCGAATGGAGCTTGTGCGTTCGAGATTTATGGTGTTGATGAATTTCCATTTTTCAGCGAAGCAGGCTAGTTTCCCATCATTAAGTTGTTCAATAGGCATAAAATGAAACTCTCTTATGATTTCGTTGATACTTTTGATGGTAACAATGCTAAGGTTGAGGGGCTATTATTTCTTGTAACAAAGGAAAGCAATGCAGAAGCAACGAACACACCAACTGAGGGAGAAAGGTGGTTCAAAAGGAAGCCAATACAGGGGGTAAACCTGAATTTCTTCCTAAAATACAATTTTCATGACCCTTGCTAGAGCGTTGGGGTCCACTCTAGCATTTTAAAACCAGAGTGGGATAAACCAATGCGACAAATTCAACTTTATTTCACATGCGATGGTCATTTCTCTAAGTTATTTTTGTATCACATGAGATTTTTGGTACATATGGCTGGGTTTAATAAGATGAATCTCCCTTATTTCTTGCATCATAGCTTAATAAAAATGGTTGCATGTGCAAGAAAAAGGAAGATTTTATATCCCCATGATGTCTACCACCATGGCCTCATTCAAATATTGTACCTGCATGCATTAAAGAAGAAAGAAAAACAATCAAGGAAGAGGGTAATGAGACAGCCACTTCCTAGAAAACATAATAAGGAAAGGGCTTTACCTACAGAGGCCGAGAGCAGTCATCAAGCTGCTACAAAGGCCGCTGACAACCCTAACAGGAGGAAAATCCCTAAGCTAAATAACAGGAGGCATAGAGGGCAACAAACAAAAGTCCAAGGCAACAATAAAGATGAAACAATTGCACAAATTCAACATGCAACAGAATACTCTAAGATGCCAAAAACAAGGCCTACAAACAAATTGAGGCTGGGGTTGAAAGCTAAGTTAAATCCCAAATTGAAGGATCCAATTTTGATTATTGATGAGCAAGAAGAAGGTTCTTCTAGAGATGAGCATGGGCTTCCAGTATAAAGTGAAAAACAATCTCAAACAATTCAAAAAAAGGGTAAAAGAGTGAGGAGGGCAGTGGCCGACAACAACCCCCTCAAAATCCTTTCATAAGTGGCACATCTTGCTGAAATCTGAAAGATGTGAAGATTGGAGTTTTATAACCTTTATTAATGTTAATGTTATGGTTCTTCTAATGTTATTTTTTGGTATACCAACTTCCCAAAACAATCTAATATATTGGAAGCTTGTGTATGTTTGTCTTATATGCTCTTGGTTCATGTTTTTCATAATGTATCAAATTTCATGCCCTTGCCACTTAGATTTCTCATTGCCACAAAAGTGCTACTGCCACAGACTTCAATTATTTCTTGTTTCTGTGAATTACATGCATGGGTCAATTATTTCTTGTTTCTATGAATTAAATGCATGGGCCAATTATTTCTTATTTCTGTGAATTACATGCATGGGTAAATTTTGTTGGATGTATACTTCAAAGCCATAATTGAGAGACCATTGATGAAACTACATTCTATTGGGAACCCTAATACATTTTGTAATAGTTCTGACACTATAATATTTAGTAAGAACACCTAAGAGTTAGATGTATGTCATCAACAATGCCTGACTGGACCATGTGACTAGAAAACATTTGACATCAGCCTTCAGAAACCAGATGGAATATAGTTACGAGTTGGAGATATATTATGTTGTAGTTATATAGAAGACATACATACAAGTATTTCTTATATTAACGTGATTATTATAGGAAATGGAATAAAATACTAATTAGTTGAGGGAAAGTCAAGCAATACCCACTTCTAAATTTGGGTAGGAAGAGTTGTATTTGATTCAGATCAAGTTGGAGATACTCTAATAATTTGGTTCTGGCTATGTTGTAGGTTTTTTTGACCTTCCACTTAGGTTAGTTCATTGAACCAATTCACTATTAAAATCACCCTTTTGACAAGGATCTAAAAAATCCACTATTAAAATCACCCTCTTGACAAGGATCTAACGAATCCACTAAAACAACAAAAGCTCACTAGGTGATCTAACCACGAGGCAAGGATCTAAAAAATCCAATAGAACACAAAAATCTCACTAGGTGATCTAACCACGAGGCAGAGTATTTTCAAGCAATAAAATCATATTGATCCACCTGCGTGCCTTCGAGCTACATGAATAGTCCATCTCATCTGCAATGTTTAACAAAAATTAACCTATCTACTTCATGGTCTGTAATTTATGTCCATATATATTATATTGTGGTGTCTTGTGACAATACATTTTGGATCTGGTTCATGATGGTTGGCAGTCTTCCAATCAATCTATTAATGTCCCATCCCATCAAATTATGGCACTTATATTCACAATGCTGGAAGAATTTCAAAATTTGGGTTAGTATAACAACGGTTAATTATATAAAAACATTACAGTGAATAAGTTTTCCCTAATTGAAATCTAACCATGAGGCAAGCATCTAACAAATCCACTAGAACAAAAAAATCTCACTAGGTTATATGACCACGAGGTAGAGTATTTGCAAGCAATTAAATCCTATTGATCCACGTGTGTGCCTTCGAGCTGCATGAATAGTCCATCTCATCTGCAATGTTTAACAAAAATTAAACTATCTACTTCATGGTCTATAATTTATGTCCATATATCTTATACTATGGTGTCCTATGACAATACATTGTGGATCTGGTTCATGATGGTTGGCAGTCTTCCAATCAATCTGTTAATGTCCCATCCCATCAAATTATGGCACTTATATTCACAATGCTGGAAGAATTTAAAATTTTGGGTTAGTATAACGTCAGTTAATTATACAAAAACATTACAGTGACTAAGTTTTCCCTAATTGAAATCTAACCACGAGGCAAGGATCTAAAAAATCCACTAGAACAACAAAATATCACTAGGTGATCTAACCATGAGGAAGAGTATTTGCAAGCAATTAAATCCTATTGATCCACCTGTGTGCCTTCGAGCTGCATTACCATCTCATCTGCAATGTTCAACAAAAATTAACCTATCTACTTCATGGTCTGTAATTTATGTCCATATATATTATACTGTGGTGTCCTGTGACAATACATTGTGGATCTGGTTCATGATGGTTGGTAGTCTTCCAATCAATCTGTTAATGTCCCATCCCATCAAATTATGGCACTTATATTCACAATGCTGGAAGAATTTCAAAATTTTGGTTAGTATAACATCAGTTAATTATACAAAAACATTACAGTGACGAAGTTTTCCCTAATTGAAATCTAACCACGAGGCAAGGATCTAACAAATCCACTAGAACAACAAAATCTCACTAGGTGATCTAACCACGAGGCAAAGTATTTGCAAGCAATAAAATCCTATTGATCCACCTGTGTGCCTTCGATTTGCATGAATAGTCCATCTCATCTTCAATGTTTAACAAAAATTAACCTATCTACTTCATGGTCTGTAATTTATGTCCATATATCTTATACTGTGGTGTCCAATGACAATACATTATGGATCTGGTTCATGATGGTTGGCAGTCTTCCAATCAATCTGTTAATGTCCCATCGCATCAAATTGTGGCACATATATTCACAATGCTGGAAGAATTTCAAAATTTGGGTTAGTATATTGTATCTCACGAGGGTGTTAAGGTAGACCCTAACAAAATTAAAGCCATTAAGGAATGGAAAGTCCCCACAACCATAAAGCAGTTGTGAGGATTTCTCATGTTAACAGGGTATTATCAAAAGTTTGTTAAGAATTATGGGAGAATAGTAGCACCTTTAACAACATTATTAAAGAAAGATGCATTTTCATGGACTTTTGAAGCAACTAAGGCCTTTGAACATCTTAAAGAGGCAATGTGCCTAGCACCAGTCTTAGCTACGCCAGACTTCACAAAAACCTTTATTGTGGAATGTGATGCCTCAGGAAATTGAATTGGTGTTGTTTTAATGCAAGAAGGAAGACCCATTTCTTTTTAAAGTCCTCCAATCAAAGGAAAGTATTTGCAGAAACCTATTTATGAGAAGGAAATGTTAGCAATACTGCATGCACTAAAGAAATGGAGAACTTACCTAATGGGAAGACACTTCAAGGTAAAAACTGATCATGATAGTCTTAAACACTTTTTGGAACAAAGACTATCTTTCGAAGAGCAGCAAAAATGGGTCACAAAGATGTTGGGTTATGACTTTGAAATAATCTACAAAAAAGGAAAGCTTAATGTTGTTGCAGATGCACTCTCAAGAAAGAATGAAGAGGTGGAAGTATTGCTTTGTGCCATTTCTATTATCCAACCAGATTGGATAACTAAAGCAAGAGATGAATGGAAGAAGGACAAAGATGTATGGACACTCATTCAAAAGTTGCAGCAAGATCCTAGTACATCTGATACATTTAGTTGGAAAAATGATTCCTTATGGTACAAAGATCACTTATATCTTTGTAAGAATTCTCAACTAAAACAAAAGATTCTTTTGGAATTGCACACTTCTCCTTTAGGAGGACACTCGGTATTTTTAAAAACTTACCACGGGGTGAAGAAAGAATTTTTTGGGATGGACTTAAATTTGATATTCAAAATTTTGTGGCAGAATGTTTGGTTTGCCAGTAGAATAAATTTGAGACAATTAAGATCGTCTTCTACAACCTTTATCCATTCCAAGTCAGCATTGGGAGGATATTTCAATGGATTTTATCACAGGTTTACCTAAGTCCGAAGGAAAGAGTGTCATCATGGTGGTAGTTGATAGACTTACCAAGTATGCACACTTTTGTGCATTATCTCATCCACTTAAAGCAAGTACAGTTGCTACTACATTTATGGACACAATTCAAAAGCTACATGGAAACCCAAGGGTTATTGTGAGCGACAGAGATCCATTTTTACTGGAAATTTTTGGACGGAGTTATTTTCTTGTTTGGGTACTCAATTAGCTCATAGCTCATCTTATCATCCTCAATCCGAGGGTCAAACTGAGATAGTAAATAAATGTTTGGAAGGATATCTTCGTTGTTTTGTATCTAATAAACAAACACAATGGGTCAAGTGGTTACCTCTAGATGAATGGTGGTATAACACTTCCTTCCATACTGCAGCAAAAATGACCCCATTTATGGCACTTTATGGATATCATCCACCATCCATCACATCATATTTAAGAGATAATTCGAAGGTTCAAGCAGTGGAAGATCACATCGAGCATCAGCAAGAAGTTCTCCAACTCTTAAAGGATAACCCGAATTTGGCACAAAATCGAATGAAACAACAGGCAGATCAACATCGCAGCGAGAGAAGTTTTGATGTAGGAGATTGGGTATTTTTACGGCTACAACCATACAAACAATTGTCCCTCAAGCAAGCTAAGAAGGATAATAAATTATCGCCAAAGTACTATGGTCCTTACAAGGTGTTGCAAAAGATTGGTACTATGGCATACAAATTGGAGCTTCCTGCTTCTTCATGAGTGCATCCAATTTTTCCATGTTTCATGCTTAAAGAAGGTTATAGGTGAAAATCTTCCAGTTCAAACAATATTGCCAGAACTTGATGAGGAAGGAAAAATCATATTGGAACCTGAAGCAGTCACAGAAACAAGAACTAGACAGCTACGGAATCGATCAATTTCAGAGTATCTCATCAAGTGGAAGAACTTACCCACCGAAGATTCTACATGGGAGAGAATTTTATGTTTAAGCACCCGTAGGCTACCAAGCGTTGAGGACAACACTCTTTTGAAGGAGATGGGCATGTTAGGTCCCTATATTACCAGTATAGTCCCTTATTGCTAGTGGTAACTCCCTTTATTGTTATTATTGTACCCTCAGAACCCCCATATTGTTATTATTGTGCCCTTAAATTATTATTGTTAGGTCGCCCTTCGAATACTGTGGCCCCATGGACTCCTGTATATAGAAAGGAGGTTTTGTAATTTGAATCATCCAAGAATTGTTCATTCATGTAATTTATTGGAGGTTGCCCCCTCGAAGTGGCTTATTTCTAAGGCGTTGATATCTCTTTTCTTCTCTTTTTAGAGCTGGTTTCACAACAGTATAACTTCAGTTAATTATACAAAAACATTATAGTGACTAAGTTTTCCCTAATTGAAACACTTGGTACTATGATAAAGCCAGCACAAAAATCACTGGGGGCTTTGGAGACCACCATACAATGTATTCACATGTGTAACAGGAATGCAGATGGAAAATTGAAATATGGTTGTACCAAGAGAAACTAGGTACACTCTCCAGCGAAGTGAAATAGAGGTGTCACATAAAATAGAAAAACAAATTGGCCACTCATTTCTTATTAAAAAGAAAAATCATTTAAGATAATTAAGAAGGGAAAATAATTACATAGATTGAAAAAAATAAAATAAAATAAAAATATCACAGAGATCCATATCGAAAGTAACTGATTCATTTTAGCTGTGTGGGTGGATAAAATAGATCTATCCTTATTAACATTGGCCATAGTGGTATCTGAGAATTTGGACTGAAATTTGATCCTTGTCTTTGATCAATCTTATGAAATCAAAGAACCCACAGAAAATACTTTAATGGAATAATGAAATTTATTTCCTGTAGGCGCTGGAAAATGATTTTCCAACGCCTACAGGAAAAAAAAAAATTATATGCATATCCTATAGATTCCAAATATATTTTCCAATTAACATTCAACGAAAATATTTTCCTGCCCGCTACATCCTACAGATTCCAAATACTATTTTTCACCCCTTCTCTGTCAAGCATAGTCCTAACAAGATGAAACTTTTAAGATTGATTTTTCCAGCCCAAAAGAAATTTGATATAATGGAGTTAATCCATGTAATGATGTATTGAGGTAGTATATATAGATGCATATAGTGAATTGTGATGCTATGTAAGACTGATTGAAGAAAAATAAATTTTCCCCCAATAGGATTCTACTAACTGGATATTTGATATGCATATAAAAAAAAAATCCTGTAGGCGCTTGGAAAATGATTTTCCAACGCCTACACGAAAAAAAAATTAAATGCATATCAAATATTCAGTTACCAAATATTAATGCATTCATATCAAGTTATGTAAAATGTGGAGGTTAATGCAAAAATATGGAGGTCGATCTCTTATGATGAATTGGGCTAGCCAATAATTATACATTGTATGGATCTCATGGGCACAAATATGCTTCATATTGCATGCTTCAATTTTTGTTAAAAAAATACATTTAAAAATATGACAATAAAAATACTTTTTATATGCCATTATTTTAAAAAAAAATTGATGGTTGGAAACCTCAAAAACCAATACTACATCCTACTGGCATGCTATTATATCATGCTCCATTATGACCTTTTCTTTTCCTACTTTACAAACTCATCCTAGTGTAAATCTCTTACATTTCTATCATAAACATTTTACTTTCAAAACCCTAATGTCCCTGATAGACCATATAAATTTGTGGGAAGGAAAAACAGTACGGGTATTCTAATTTTTACAATCAAGAAGAAATTTTACATTGTCCCATGGTTATAAGGAAACAAGTTTCAATAGGATGCTACAGGATTGTTTCATAGAAAATAACTAAAATTTTTTGTGTAATATGAGAAGGGGTATTTTTGAAGTTAAATATTGATAAGGAACTACAGGAATATTTTGTTTTGAGCCTACAAGGATACTTTATTTTGAAGACTACAGGAATACTTTACTTTGAAGCTAACATAGGCTACAAGTATGCTATGTTTAAAACACAAACATATTCTATTATTGAAAAGAAGTATGTGTTATTTTGAGAAAATAAGTATATTTTGTTTTAAAACACCAAGGTACTCTGATTTTGAGAGAAGGAAGGTCTCTAATATTGATAAAAATAGTGCTCTGTATTTAAGGAATTGATAAAAATAGTGCTCTATTTTTAAGGAATTGATAAAAATGGTGCTCTGTTTTTAAGGAAAGATTTTTTATTTTGAAGGGAAGATCTTTAGTTTATCATTGCATACCTACTTCAGTGCTATTAATATATTTCTGTGAGTGCATGTTTTTCCTTGAAATTTAGGAATAACATTTTTTTCCTAATAACTTCAATTGGCACCCCGAATCTATTAAACTATCAAATGCATATGGGGTAACTTTTGGCATACAGAACCATAAAAATTCTTATGGTTTTATTTTAGGGACTTAATCTAACCAACCTTGCTTATCATCTAAGCCATTATTCTATTCAGAGTCTCCCTTTCTCTTGTATCATGTTGCAGTAACACCTTCCCCGACATAAAAAAAATAGTTTTTATACTCTCTTTTTTTCTTGGCTATACCTGTGAACTTTGGATCTCCCCTATTTTCACTCTGACCATGTTCATTTTGTCCGCATTTAACAAAGACAATATGAAATATCATGCACACCACCGTAGTTGACATAAACTTTCTTGCATCTACGTTATCTAAATTCACATTTAACTTTAGTCTTTTATTTAATAGATGTGGATTAACACGGGGAGAGTATAAGGCAGAGTACCTGAAAGTGACGGCGAAACTCCTTCCGCACTGGTAGCTTGACCCAAGACTGAACTGAGCCACTGAAGCTGAAAACAATGGAAAAAACATTCACATGCAAAAGTTTCAACCTGGGAAGTCGCGCATTGATTGTGGTAGGTGGCTGCTAGTCGTGGGGTGGCGTCGTGGGGGTGGCAGATGGAAGAGGAGCGGCACGGAGGGAGAGAGGTGGCGAAGGCAGGGGCGCGGGGTCCAACGGAGGAGTTTGTTGCCATCACCATCCGCCGAGAGGTCTTTTCGTCAACCATCGGAGCTGGGCGGGGTCCACCTAAAGCCCGGAAAAGTGCGGACGGTCGCCGGAGGGGGGCAGTCTCGGAGCTGTCCCATCAACCTCCGATTCTTCGAACAAAATACTCTTCCCATATCATATACCCTAGTGTTGTACTTCATTTGTACACGTTAATCTAGATGAAGGGAGGTATCCCTTAATAAGCATTTTCCCACTTAAGATCTTATATTGACATCTACAATAAATATTCTACTATATTTTTATCTTATATTGATATTTATAATAATTATTATAATATATTTTAAATTAATATATAGTTAATTGTAGTATAGGTTGTTTTTTAAATGGTTCATTTTTTAGTTAATGTAAAAATCAAATAATAAAATATTTAAATTATATTTTATTATTATAAATGGATTAGTTAATTTCAATTATTTTATTTTATTTTCGTTTTATGTGATACAATTTTTAAAATTGTAAATTTATTAATAATTTTGATTTCAATCATAATTATTAGATAAATGTTAATTTTGTACATTTATAATATAGTTAGTAACTTTCTCTAAGGTGGGTGTTCTAAGGTAAAAAAATTATTCCTCAATGAATATTTATAATTGGGTCGAAATTGACATGTCTATCACTCACTTAAGATCTTCTTAGCTCGTCACCCCTATATCGCTAACTCCAATGGTTTCCCAAAATCATCAAGCTCACACACACTACGCAACCTCAACCTCGGGCTATGCCACCACTCAGCAAGGAATGCCCACTATGCATCATCATTTGAAAATGAGTACATATCCTCACAATTAAAAGTGATATGTCCTCCTTGTTTCAAGGACAAGACTCCTAGCAACATCTCCAACAATTATAATTTTGGTACCAAGGACAATCACAACATCAACTCAGCTTAGGAAAGGATCTCCTTAAAGCTTGGCTGGCATAATATGACGTCGAATGAAATGCTACTCTAGATCTTGGAAATATCTCCTTATTGGGGTACCATTATCCCCTTATTAGGACCATGCAACACCAGTCCTGCACTCCATCAGCTCTAACCGAAGAGCTCATTCAAAGATAACTAGAGTTGCGGGCAGTAGTGACCTGGATCATCTGTCTCTTCACAACACGCTTCCCTAATAATAGAGTAAGATAACTCTCTCTGCAATTGAACTCCTTTTGCCACAAATTCTCGATAATCAGACCATTCACTATAAGGAAAATACCTTCTAGTGGAGGTTATAACAAAGGTTTTAAGTTTTATAAAATTGGAAAAAATTGACGAGAAAAACCTTTGTTGCAACATTTGTTTGTGGTAGTGGATTTTTTGGTAGATCTAAAATCGGAACTTCATCAAAACTAGAAAAATTTGGGTGACATGGGTTTTAGTGGATGTTTTCTTAGTGGTGCACTTAGTGGAAAAATCACACCAGTGTACAACCAATATAAAATCAATGGTGTTGTAAATTTAAATAAAATTGTCGGGATTGGAAACAAACGTTTGTAGCACTGGAGCATTAAATTTTAAAAAGAACTTGTTCTTTAATAAGAAAAATGCACCGACTTGTACAATCTATGATACAATGCATCGGGGCCTTGAATGCAAACAACATCAGTGCATTGAAATTATATCGTCTCGATGCTTATTTCTTCTAGAAATGCCCCGGGCAATACTTTTCATGAAGGTCATTGGGGCAGGAAAAAAAATCTTGCCACCCTAGTGCTTTTATCTTATCCAATGCACAGGGTAGTTATGCTTAACAATGCAATGGTGTTGATGAGTTGTATTAACAACAATTGTGATTCAAAATTATAACGACTTATTGCTTATGTGTTTGCAAAAGCATCGGTGTTGTACTTTTCACAAAAGGCACCGGGGCAAGCAAAAAAATATTGCAATATAGGTGCTTTTACTTAATCTAGTTAAAGATAATGATGCACCGGTGTGTTAAAGGAGAATCACACCAGTGCATGAAATGTATATCTTCCCGAGTGTATTGTTTTACAAAGGCACCAGGATACCATTTTTTATTATTATAAATATCATTGTTGAAAAACTCATATTTAGAGTGGTGTGCATTAATACACGATGTATTGGTATCCATTGTCTCCTTTTTAGAAACATTGACCTATGGCAGTGCAATTTTATTTTTTAAATCTGTTATTCACTAAAAAATCAACATATATCTTATAACAATATTCATGTAAATTAAATTTTGATTAGTGCACTTGTATATGACGTTTGTATTAATTTTTTATATCAGATTTCATATCTCTTCATTATAATATTTAATCATCCATATATTTACTCAGTGGTGTAACATTTCACAATGACATTAGACAACGCAATAGAATAAAGTAAAATGTATTTATTTATATATGAGGCTATTTTTCATACAAAATGGGATAGTTATTGGTAACCTCTTTCCTTTCATGAATTGGAAAAATATGTCCATTACATTAAACAAAATGTTTGATTTTCACAGATAAATATTTCAAAAAATAAAACAACTTGCGTTGATATCCAAATAGATCATCATTCTTCGTTGGAGTTTTTGTAAGTTCTTGAGCTACTTCCATGACTTGGGTTATTTGGAAAAGTTTTCTTTCGATTGTGTTTATTTTTTTTGTCTTCTTCAAGTTCCATCTACAAACATAAAAATAAAATGTAATGAGGGTATCTACATTGGTGAGAATAATGAAAACTGAAATAAATAATATACGTCAATGTAAATTGAAAAGCAATGTACCATAGTAAGAAGTGAGTCCTAAATTTTACACATTTCTTAAAAATGTGTAAATTTCGTGTTTTGGTCTCACTTATAGGGTGTTGGGGCATCCTTCCTGTTGCAGCAAGGTAATAGGGTTTAGTAGCATCCTACAGGTTGTAGCCTATAAATTAGGGGGTTGATGCCTCCCTCAATTGTAGCTAAAATATTGATGTAATCAATTTTTGTTTAACAAGGAGAATACAATTACTAAAGAAGCGTTCGGTGGTTTTTTACCCAGAGGGGGTTTTCCACCTAAAAAATATTTGCGTCTAATTGTTTTATCTTTCTACATTGTTGTATGGTGTTGTCTATTGTTCATTATTGTTTATGATTATATGAAGAAGAACAATAATAATAACTAAATATTAACTAATTCTCTTAAAAGGGTTCAAAAGTGTTAATTGCTAAGAAATATCGATTCGCCGCCCCTCTTAGTATTTCCAACATTTCCACCCAAATGTAGTAGTGTCTAGCAGTCTCTAAAAACCCTACAAGATCATAATGTGCCAACACTGAAGAAATATAATGTATTTTACCACATTCCATAAGAAAAAAAATGGCCCTAAACAACTATAGGACCCCTTATAAGCTTCTACATGTTCATCGATCGTCTGGGAGTAGTAGCATGCAACCCATTTTTCAACCATTTTTTGAAGTAGAGTATCTGAGACCATGATGAGATGTTCCAAGAATCATCTGAAGCATTAGAAACATCCAAGACTTCATGATAATCAAAATAAAATCCAAGAAATGGTGATTTTATGGAGCCCTTATGACTACCACAAGAAACTATCTCTTGTAGCAGCCTTCAAGAGCCACCATTCATTAGCATAGAATGAGGAACAGTGGCCAGGAGAGCCTTGGAATCACCAAATTGATCATTAAAGGACACCAACAATGAGAATAAGAAGGTTGGTGGTCATGTGCTTAGAATTATGTTCAAACATCAAAGTTCTTAGAATGGCTTGAAACCTAAACGACCGTGTAGTGATCATCGTTCTGAATCTAGTGCAACTCACTTCGCATGAAATGGACTCTGTATGGTTTCATAAATGAGTTATGTTTGTTTGTATAAACAGGAAAAATTTAGAAAAAATGCAGACAGGGAGCCTAGTCAGTAGTCCATACTGCTGACATGGCACGCTGGCTGGGCAAGTCAAAGGTTAGTCAGCTCATTTCCTCTGTCGAGTGTGAGGCTGCCAAGTGGCAGCTAGGGATTGGTTTGAATTTATGGTGTTGGCATTTTATTAATGGTTGAAGTTTTGTAAATTGAGGAGGAGGCATGCGGATGACCCTGGGGCTACCACGTGTCCCCCTCATAGCAGATAAAAATCATGGTGATGGACTAGAGGGACCGGCGATGGTCGAACCCGGGACCTCCGCCAAACTAGTGTGTGCCATTACCAACTCCTCTACATATGGTTCTTAACCTATATGCAGTGCCACTACTATTTAAACTTTGTTAGGTCCACCATTGGGGGAGAGAGGGCCAACCCCAATGCATGCGACCATAACCCATGACCACCGGTGAACAGGAGGAGCGCTTAGCCATAAGTGCGGATCATTAATGCTAATCTAAGATTATGTTAACTGCTAATCTCCATTAATTAGCACTAATATGGAATTATCACAAAGCACGGGTTTAAGCACTAATCCCTCTTAATTAGTTTAACATGATTTAATTAATCTAAACTAGATTAACTTGGCGGTCCGATAAATTCTGTGGAAAGGCTATATTTGGTGCCAACTAACCCGAATTAGTGGCAGTTAGCTAAATTTAGGGAGGAAATTGTGGAACAAACTGAAAAGGTCATAATTCAGTTAGTTTTCGACAAAATCAGGGGCATAAAGAGCCTAATGTACCATTTTTGGGCATTCTGAACTAATTGGTGCAGGTTTCAGGAGCATAAAATCATTGTAAACACATCATTTTTAAAATTTTAGCATAATATAGAGGCCCAAGCCATGGAAGTTGGACCAAGGAGATGTAGCCCAGGAGGGTTGAACTCCTTCATCAAATCCCTATGCTGATGTGTTGTATGGTGATGTATTTTACTTTATTTTGATGATGTTTAGTCTTTATTTTATGTTAAATTGTTCATAAAATTAACATGAAAATCACTCATGAGACTCAATAACTTGCAAGAGAACTTGAACCCTTAAACACATATAAAACATTGGTTTAAAAATATGAAAGAGGAATTAGCACAACAATACTAACATACCCCATTTAGATCATTTTTGGTATCAGAGCTTTAGGTTTGTTATGCAAGAATGAATCTAATTTTTTGTAATTTTGTGTCATGCTTACAAGGTTAAAACTCAAAAGAGGAGAAGGGAAGCTGGTTGAAAGCCCTGCAGTTGGGTCATGAGGAAGAAGGGAAAGGTTTTCAAAGTCTTCAGTACCACCACATCCTCAAGCTTAAATTGAGTCTTCATTGAGTATGTATCATGAAGGAGAACCTACCATGACAGAAGATGGGAGAGCATTTAGAAAGGCATTTTTTGATATCACTGAAATGGTAAAGGTCCTCTATGAGGAGAGGAATTTAAGGATGCAAGGAGAAAGTTTTAGTCCTCCAAGAGGAGAGGTTTCTCTGGGAGGAGGTGGCCAGGGAGATGGTAGGAAACCACCATCCAATCCACCATCATCCTCACCACCATCTACACCTTCCTCTTCATCATCTTCCACTATCACAACCCTTCAATTTGTTCATCCACATACTTCAAAAGGAACTTGTAAATCACCCTAATTTAAACTTGATGTCAAATTTGAGTTACCAATGTATAATGGCGAAGTGAATGCAGAGAAGCTTGATATTTGGAGTTTTATTGTAGAATTTATAACCTTCAATAGGATGACATAAAGATTCAATTGGCTTCCTTGAGAATGGAGGGAGCAACACTTGTATGGTGGGAAGCAAGGACACAAGATGAGATTAAAAACCATGGTAATATCTCAATGTCTTGGTCTAATTTTATTGTTTCCATTAAAAGGAAATTCTACCCTCCATCTTACATGCAAAAATCCATTATGGACTGGCAGAATTTTAGACAACTAAAGGGACAAAGTGTTCAAAATTATACAAAAGAGTTTAGGAGAAGAGCACTAGTTTTGGGTGTCAATTTATCTTCTCAAGAAACTTTGTTAAAGTATATTGGGGGTTTACACAACTATCTTACACATACGATTCTCATGTTCAATCCCACAAACTTAGATAAAAAAAAAATTCAAGCCACACATCTACAAGGAATAGGGAAACATAGTGTAGATGAGAAAAGTGATAGCTTCCTTGAGTATGAAGGTAAAGGAAAGGGTAAGTTTAATGGAAGAGGAAATAAAAATGGTTATATTAAAATAGAGAAAGAAAAACTCACATGTAAACATTGTTCAAAAAATGGCCATGATGAAGACCATTGTTGGCAACTCCATCCAGAGTTGAAGCCCAACGAACTTAAAACCAAAGAGAAGGAGAAAACAACTGTAATCATTGAACAAGACTTAGGTTCATATTCAGGAGATTAAACCAATATCACAGCAATGGGTTTGAAGGGTAATAACATAGCAAGCACTATTTCTTCAAGTTGTTCTAATGTAACTCAAGATGAAGATACAAGAATCGAACTCTTTCATATTATAGTTGTTTCAAAATATACCAAAATAGACACACTATTTGATAGTGGTTCTCAAGCCAATTTGATTTTTGAAGACTTAGTTAACATGTTAAATCTAGAAACTGTTGCACATCCAAGACCTTATCCTTTAGGTTGGATATGAAAGAATGAAAACTTGCAGGTAACAAGAAAGTGCATCTTAAGGTTTGCAATCAATTCAAACTTTCTTGATGAAGTTGAACTTGATGTAGTTCTACTTGAGATTTCAGGTATTGTTTTAGGAAATCCTTATCTTTATGATAGGTAGGCGGTATTTCATCGCCATGAGAATAAGTACCACTTGTTAAACAATGAAATTGAGTACATAGTTAGAGCGCATAAGAAGAAGAGGACTTTGTCTCTTATACATGCAGGAGAAATGAAGAGAATAGTGAATGCAAGTGAAAATTTGGCTTTCTTAATGTTCAAGCATAGTGATGTTTTGAATAATACCTTTCAAAAAGATGCATCAAATGAAAAAGATGAATTCATTGAATTTTATAATGTTTGTAATAAGACGTTTCAGGTCTCTAACATGTTGCCTTTGAAAAGAGGTAAACAAAATGTGAAATATTTGCAACAGTCCACATCAGTGTTGAACAGTGATGGAAACTAGATGTTGGTGCAAGAGAGTGCAAAGGTCAAAGAGAAAGCACCAAAAAAATTTGAAAAAGAGGGCATTGAGTTCAAAAGTAATTTTTGTGGGTTTCACAAATTATTTTTTTTGAAATGGGATGTTGCATGGTGATGGCGATCACATTTGATCAAGAGTCGAGGCAAGCACAAGGCGAGACAAGCTAAACATTGTCATGTTGACAGTGTTCGAGGTGAGAAAGTTTTAAAGTTTCCTTTGATTGATGACCGAGGTGGGAAAAATTTTATTTATTCAAGGAAAACTTGTTGTTCTACAAATTTTGGGAAATTGCAGCATGACGGTATCTACAACAGCAAGACAAGGTCTCTAGAATCAAGGAAAAATATTAGTTTTTAAGAAAAGCTCAAATTGTTGAAATTAGGAAAATTATAGTGGATTGAGACTAGAAGGGTGAGGGAATTGTACCCTCGTCCACATGTTCAGTAATGAAATATATTTTGGGGTCCAAAATTTTCCAGTGGGGAGGAATGATCAGGTGCTCAGAATTATGCTCAAAAATCAAATTTCTCATAATGGCTTGAAACCTGAACGAAAGCGTAGTGCTCGTCATTCTGAATCTGGTGAAAATATTTTCACACAAAATGGGCTATGTATGGCTTTAGAAATATGTTTTGTTCATTTGTATAAAGATGTAAAATTTGGAAAAAATGCAGATAGGGAGCCCAGTCAGCAGTTTGTACTGTTGACGTGGCATGCTAACTAGGCAGGTTAAAGGTTAGTCAATGTGATACTGCCAAGTGGCAGCTGCGGATTGGTTCGAATTTATGGTGTTGGCATTTTATTAATGGTTGAATTTTGGGCTAATGAGGAGGAGGCACATGGCTGAGCCTGGGGCCGCCATGTGTCCCCCTCATGGCAGAGAAAAATCATGGTAATGGGTCGGAGGGACTAGCGGGGGTCGAACCCGAGACCTCCGCCAAACTAGCGCGCACCATTACCAACTCCTCTACATATGGTTCTTAACCTATATGCAGCACCTCTACTATTTAAACTTTGTTAGTTCCATCATTGGGGGGAGAGGGAGCTAGCCCAGTGGGCCCAACCCCAAAGCATGCGACCATAACCCATGACCATCAGCGAATAGGAGGAGTGCTTATCCATAAGCGTGGGTCATTAAAGCTAATCTGATATTATTTAACCACTAATATCCATTAATCGGCACTAATCTGGAATTATCACAAAGCGTGAATTTAAGAGTTAATCTCACTTAATTAGTTTAATGCAGTTTAATTAATATAAACCGGATTAACTTGGTAGTCTGATAAATTTGGCGGAAAGGCTATATTTGGTGCCAACTAGCTCGAATTAGTGGCAGTTAGCTAAATTTAGGGAGGAAATTGTGGAACAAACTAAAAAGGTCATAACCCAGTCATTTTTCGACCAAATCAGGAGTAGAAAGAGCCTAAGGTACCATTTTAGGGAATTCTAAACTCATTGGTGCAGGTTTCAGGAGCATAAAAGCATTGTAAACACATCATTTTTCAAATTTGAGCATAATATAGAGGCCCAAGCCATGGAAGATAGACCAAGGAGATGTAGCCCGGGAGGGGTGAACTCCTTCATCAAATCCCTGTGTTGATGTATTGTACTTCTGTTGTTCAGTCTTTCTTTAATGTTAAATTTTTCATAAAATTAACATGAAAATCACCCATGACACTCAATAACTTGCAAGAGAACTTGAACCCTTAAGCACATATAAAACATCTATTGAAAAATATGAAAGAGGATTCAGCACAACAATACTAACATACCCCATTTAGATCAGTTGGGCAGCAATGAGAACTAAATCTAAATGCAACAAAAAATAGGAAGTAGACCTTTTTCCAGTCATAAATGAAGAAGCAAGCCTCCATGAGGCACCCGCAACACATTCTTTAGCTCTAAGGTGCCATCAAGCAACCCCAAAGTGATGAAGGTGCAACAGGAATCCAGTAACCAATCAAAGAAGATCAACTTCAATGCCTCAACATCCATGTTCAAGACCTTCATTCAAGCCACTCTGCATCCATTCCACTCTTTTCCTCGCCTTTTCCAATATTCTTCTATCTTTAAACAGAAAATCAACTACACAATTTGATTGTTTTCAAGAGACACAAAGTGGCAAAAAGAAGAGGAATAATCAGTGACAAGTATTTTCCTTTCCTACCTTTAAAAGGATGAACATATCTTCTCTACTACAAGATCATAATTTGACTAGTACTTCCTTATACAAAATTTTCTTGCACAAATTTGTGAAAAATATTTTAAATCAAGAGAGGAGGAGAACCAACAGATACTTCAGGAATACTAAAACCAAGAGGAATAATCAAAGGAATGACAAGAAATTGAGATAAACATGGGATCTTAGCCAGCAGGGGTAGCTACATACACATGGATGTCAGAAAAATCATCAGGAGCACACATGAAAAAAAAAAAGGCAAAGAAGACGAGTGGGTTACTCAGAGCATGAGAAAAAGTTTCAGTACGGGGTATCATGGATCTCCCAATTAGGTGCATAACAAGGCCCATCTAACCTTTCCTATGCACATAAATGCTATATTAAATCTCTTCTTCTGCACTTAATAATTTTTTCTTGGCTTCAATCAGTTTTCATGAAGGTTTAGAGATAATTATTATTATGTGCCTCATATTATTTATTTTACAGAATATTGAGAGAACAGTGAGTAAATTTTGAAGATCTATAGAATGAGAGAATTTAGGGACTTACTCCCTGCCACAAGATGCTACAGGATGGTCCAAAAAATGAATAGGATACTAAGAAATTATTGAAAATATTCAAGAGCTCCACTGATTGAGAAAATCTAGGGATGTGTTCCATGCTACAAGAGAAGCCAAAACTCGGTATTTAATGAGGATTAATAATGTTGGGGACCAGATCCATTTTTTGAGGAATTTTGGAGGGTAAAGAACCCTCCTTTCAAGGATCTTCTTCCCCATGAATTTTTATAAGTACCAATTTGAATTATCCTCTAGGATCATGGATTTTTTGGTGTTTTTGTGAAGAAAACTTGTTATTTAGCAGTTCTACTTTAATTTCCAGTAGGGATGTTCTCTATTTGATTCTAGTAATGAAGTTTGGTTTCATTTTCAGCTTAAGGCTTGGTATCCTTCATAGGACTTTGAGTTCCTTGGGCTTGTCCATCCCAAGAGCCTCAAAGCCTTGTTGTACAATTTCTTTATCTTCTTTGCATTCTTATTCACTTACATCTCTTAGTATTGCATTTCCTATTTATGTATTTGTTACTAGGATTAATCCCTCTTGTGTACAAGAGCAATCTCCCTAGTACTCCAAGGAGTAACTAGAAAAAAAATTCCATTTGAATATCTCTTTATCTAGATTATTTGTATTTTAAGATCATTATAACAGTAAAGTAGAGAGGACATGCTCCTACCTTTAAATCCAAATTTCTGATGTAGCCCTCTGTCCGTCACTCCAAAGTAGTTCTTCAGTGATGAGTAGAACCTACAATCAAAAACAAGACAAATAATCAAATCATTTGCAATATATAATAATCAAAAAATACTAATCCAACTTAGTGATCAAGGAATCTAAGTGTTGACATCATTCCCATGAATTCAGAAACAAGACAATGAGAAAAAGAGATCCATATGTATTATCATAAATTAGAAAGAGTAATCTTACAATCGAATGCCTTGATGTTGTATAGATTCCTCCTGGCGTTTGAGCAATCGTTCTCCTTCAGTATGATAAGCCTTCCTCTCTAGCATGACCAGCATGAAGTCATGGGCACAAAGGTGTGATCTTCAATGTGTCAACGACAACTCACTATTATATAAAGTATGCACTCTATGAACTCTCTTTAGCTTAGAAACTATACAGATCAGTCTCTATTCACATTAATAACTTAGGTATCTCAGGTATCTACCCTTTGAACCTGAAACTTGAGCTTAATATATAGGGAGATTGAAGTGGTTTCAGTTGCATTAAGAAAGGGATATATTCCTCCCATGAAGGGATTTGAGTTCCTTGGAGCAAGGATAACTCCATGAGTGGAGGGATAAATCTCGAACTAGCGCGACTTTAGAGGCTTCTAGTTGGGAAAATATTCGACCAACTAGGCTTCTAGAAGTTAATTTTTCTTTTTACTTGTTTTTCACGAGGGTGCGCAGGTTTTAGTGGCGAATAGAGCGGCGATCGTCATGGCCAATGGAAGGATCATCAACGCATGCACAGGGAAAGGCTAGTAAAACTACGCAGGCAGACTTTTAAGGGTTTACAGAGCTTTTCTCCAATTTCCAAGACTTGATTCAGGAACATGAGTGTTTTTTACCACTAAGGGAACATGATATGGATGGTGATAGACCCATATGAACAGTCAAATTTCATGGTGAAAAAATGGCGTGTAACATATTTCCCCTAAAGTGCGAAGTCTGAGAGTTTTTCTGAAGAGTGAAGTGCTTTATCATTCTAAGGATTGGATTGGAGATGCCGGTTGAAAACCTGAAAAAAACATTCAATGCAAATATATATCATCGCTAAGGTAGGCATTCCAATACTCAGATAAAGAATAACTAAATGTTCTGGTACATATATGGTTTCAGTATTACAACAAAAGTAGACACAGTATGGGTTCAACCATCTATCATAAGTCGTCTACTATATCATGAATAATAAAACTCCTCGCAGCCTGGATGGTGGAAACTAGATACGGGGTCTTGATTTTATCACTTCTCGAACTAGTACGATTTAATCCATGTGATTGATTGTGTCGAAGTCAAACATGGTAGAAACAACTTTATTATCGGTCAATGATGAGAACCATTAACAAGTCTGAGAGAAACCAACAATAGTGACAATGGCCCTCAAAGTACTTCAGTACAATCTACGAAGTGAGAATGAATGAATTGCATTCAAACACTCATATAATCATCTAACGGAAGGTCAATGATGAAAACCTATCATCGAAGGTGAGAATCCTGCCATTAGGGAATGCAGATCCCAAGGTACTGACAAATTTCTAGATAATGAGTTGATGTTGATAGAAAATGATCTATCGCAGGAAATCCTACGATACGAAACCATTAGATCAAGTTTTGAAGAAATTTTTTGCAAGGACTGACTCAGGGATGGTCAATGCGAATGGAGACAAATGTTTTCAATGAATGGTTTATTGAAATTTCTCTTGAACACATGATGACACTGTAAATGGCTTGGAAGCATTTGACCTAAAGATAATACCTAGAAACCGGCCGAAAACTTTCAATGTGGTTCGATTAACTGTTTAGAAAAAGTATTTACCAACCCAGGTACAAGTGTGAAAAAGTTTCGTGTTCAAGAGAAACATGTTGCTTTCTAAAAAAAACATGACAAATGGATTCTTTTTCTCTCTTTTTCCCCCACCATTACTGGCAAGTACCTCTTTATTTTTTTCAAGCTTAAGGACGATAAAATTTAATTGTTGTGTAAGCTCATCCTTCAGATGAGTCCATCTTAGTATTAAAATCAAACCCTAAGAATGAATGGTTCGGTCATGTTGTGATTGACGGGTCATGTACTGTTTAGTTTCAATGAGTCCAGTATAGGAATAGCTCGGCATTTTTCAATTTTAGGGAGTCAGAAGAAAAACATAAGTAAACTCCATGATTATTCTTTTTCGTAAATTTAGTCCCTCAAGCCGGAAAAAGGATAAAATAATGCATGAGAGAACTCTATTGACCATGATTAGTCAACGTATACCTTTTTCGTAATTATTCCAATTCAGTCCAGAAAATGGGTAAAATTATACTTAATGGACGAATGTTCATTTACTTTAACGAGTTCTAGTAGTCAAGTACTCGGTGATCTTTTCATGTTTCGAGAGTTTTAAAAGGGATTAAAAGAGGACTCCAGGGTTTCACTTTTCGTTTGTTTATGAAGTCCGAAAAAAGTGATAAAAGTGTACTTGATATCAAAATAATTATTTTCACCAAAATCCTGTATCCTGCACAAAAACTAGAACAATTACGAATATCTGCTCTCAATAAGTAAAAATATTTTGATTTGACTTTTTAAAAGTAAAAATAAATAAAATAATATTATTCTATTCATTTAAAACTAGAAAAAGGATTTTAAACAAGTCATTTTCACCTTTTTCTTTTTAGAACAGGGCAGAGAGAGATTTTTCCCAAAAACTTATGGAGCTGATATCAGAAGAACCGACCGACCATTTCGAGAACTGTCTGCACCAAGTAATCTACATCATCATTCTCTTTGTTTTCATCCATTTCATTTCTAATTTTATGATTTCATGGAATTTTTTAGAAGTAAATCATGTTTTAAAATCTGCCCTCAGGGGTGCGGGGGTTCTCTTGGCGAAAACCATGCGTCGTGGGTTCTATGTATGATGTGTACGCAAAAACACACTGTGTAAACAAAGGACCTGCACGAACGCCGTGGATTTTTGAAAAACTTAATTATTTTTCATAAAAATGGCTCAAACTTCCCTCAACTGATTTTTAATGTTTAATTTGTTGATGTATAGGTCTTTAATCATGTTGGAATGGCGGGAACTAGAGCATGAGCTCATGGAAAATGAAGCCATGGATGATCCGAAAACTATGTGTGCATTAAAAATTTGTGGCTTATACAAGTTTTGGGCGATTTAGGGCATGAAAGCATAGGTTGAGATGATGACCTGGCTCGTGAATGCATGGAATGTACAAGATCAATGTTTCATTATCAGATACCATCGGCCTGTGATTGAGTCAGAGAACATATATTTCCTCACTAGATTTCCTTATAGAGGGAGGAACATTTCCTTATTTGGGACTAGACCAGGAGTTCTTCCCACTGCTACTTAAGAGGCTCAATATTGTAGCCGAGATTCAGGGCTAAAGGAAGGTTGCATAGACATCAAAACTTTTGTGCGAATGGAACTCAAAATCATAGCATTCATGATTACCAGGTTATGCAAGAGTGCAGCTCCTCATGTGGCTACCAAAGCACAAATGCAAACTGTAGTTGAGTGTTTTGAAGGAAGAATATTCAACTGGAGTGAAGGAGTGTTGGCTAATATGAAGGGCCAACTCATGAGAAATAAAAATGGGAAGTTGAAAAACTTCAAGTATGGTGCCATTCTTATCTCTTTTTCTTTAGAGAGGATCCCACTCCTTGCACCTTAACAGTCTCTGGTGGATCTTGGAATTCCTCAGGAACCTCGTATGGTGCGTTGGGTAGTATTGATGGCTCGCCATGGTGGCGAAGGTGGTGCAGTGGTTCGTTTTACTCCTCATTATTTCGAATGGGTTAGGAATCATATCTTCACGATTAAATATTTTCCTTATGTAGAGATGGATTATAGAGGTGATCCTGAAACATCTCTGCCACCAGGGGCACATTGGGATGAGACAGGTTAGTGAATCATTTTTAATTTTCTATCTATTTATTTGATTTTTTATCGTCCAATACTGACAAAAATTTTAAATGCAAATTTCGGTCCAATACGACCAACAGCGCTTCATCGCTTTGACAGGCGAGAGGCACAACCCATAGCAACCCCACAGGATGATGTAGTAGAGATCTTGGCAGAGCTGGAGCACAACCTTGAGAGGTTGACTATTGATATTCCTCTCAGGCTCCAGAGACTTGTGACTGGTGTCCCAAGTCCACTCAGGAGATTTCTACACAGGGTGGCACGTGCCATAATTTTCTATCATGATCATAATCATGGATATTTGATGGTCAATATAGAATGGAATTTTGTTTTTTGTATTGGTATCTTTTATATCATAAGGTGTTTGAACCTATGATCACAAATGATATAATATTTTTTGACGCAAACTTATTTAACCTAATGATATTACTACCTTAGTTCCCTAAGTATCTTGTTCAACATGGATTGAATGTTATTTTGTTTTACTTTTTAATGTTGCGGATGTCTATTTAAAACTCGATTAGCTAATGCATCAGCAAATGTGTTTAAATTTCTTGAAATTTTTTGATATTAGATATAATCAAACTATCTTTCCAAGAGACGAACCTTCAAAACTAATCTTAACAAAGCTGGATTTCTAATAGCATAAATTTCGTTTAAATGCAATATAATGAGTTGTGAATCTAACCTAACGATCAAATGTCTAATACCAAATGTAATGGCATAATATAATAACTCAATGACTGTGCTATATTCTACAATATTGTTCGTTGTTTGACCAAGGCATATCCCATGAATAGAGACTAACTCATCAGTGGGTGAATAGATAACCCAAGTCGCAGAAGAGATGTTTCATGTACTACGATAGACAATGTCAGCAAAACCAATGTAGGTTTGAAGGGATGTCGACATATGCAATATCAAGAGTAATCAAGATAAGCAGCGAAAGTAGTAACAACAAAAATAACTAATTCTAAGGCACACTTGTCTAATCTAAGGCACATTGTTATAAATGTAACTAATGCACAAGGGATATCTTCACATGAAAAGTCATGCATAATATCTCTTGAGATAAATACCATTTCTGGGTTTATCTAAAGATACCCCGTCATAATCAATTAATTCATAGGCTCCTTTTGCAAGCACATGCTTAACAATATAGGGACCATGCCACATTGGTTCGAATTTATCATCACCTAGCTTGTCGTGAGCTTGATCGTATACCAAAACTAGGTCACCTTATGAATAAATGCGAGGGTTAACACTTTTATCATATTGAGCTTTAACACATTTTTTTTGAGCTTCGGTAGCTAATGCAGTGGTGTGACGAGTCTCATCTAATTGTGCTAGGTATAGAAATTATTTCTCCTCTTTAGAGATAGCTGGTAACAACTCAATAGCTAATTTGAGTGACAGTATTTCACATTCAATGGGTAAGACAGCTTCTAAACCATAAACAAGTTGAAAAGGAGTGAACCCTGTATCGGTTTTACGGTATGCCCATAATGACGAAAAAAGTATGGTATGCTAATTAGATTTATGAATTCCAACAATCCACTTAATCATGGTGGTTAAAACCTTGTTGACGGCCTCAAATTGACCATTATCTTGTGGGTAATATGGTGTAGAATTATCATGGTGTAGGCCAAGTTGATCAGAAAGTTACGTTATCATAATATTTCAAAAATGGCTCCCATGGTCCATAACAATAGCTTGAGGGACACCAAACTGAGCAATCACATGATTGAATATGAAAATAGTTGCAGTTTCTCCATCAACCGCAAATGTAGGCATCACCTCGGCCCATCTGGTAAAGTAATCTACAGCGAGAATGATATACCCATGCCCCCTGGCTGAGTGAGGGTTACATGTAATGAAATCAATGCCCCATTTGGAGAAAGGACCAACAACAGTGATTGGGTGAAGAGGATCTAGAGGTGCACGCATATTTCGATAAAAAATCTGCTAATTGTGGAATTTTCAAATCGTGATAATACAATCTTTGAATAAAGACGACCAAAAATAACCAGCGCGCAATATATTTTGGGTTGTGGCAAACCCAAACATATGACTGCCACATGCTACAAAATGGTAATCATTCAAAACCCTTTCAACCTCTTCATGATTTATACATCATCGAAACACAGAATCGACACCACGACAATAAAGAGTGTCACCAACAATATTGTATTTTTGGGATTGGTATCATATTCTCCATCGATCTGATCATGAAAGCTCTGGGCAAAAGGTTTGGGTTTGAAGATATATAATGATATCTCCATACCAAGGATCTAAATTACTGATTACAAATAGAGATTCATCTGCAATAGGATTCTCTGCCACCGTTTCAGACTCATTATTGGGAAAATCACACATAATTTCGACAAACACTAGTGATTTCTTAGACTTGGACTTCTTGAATTCCAAATCAAAATCTTGCAGGATAACAATCCATTTGGAGTATTTTCCCCTAAGCAATTTTTTTTCAATATGTACATCATCGGGTTGCAATTAGATATCACTGTGGTTTTTCATAACAATATGTAATGACGAAAACGTTAGACATATTGAACTGTTGTCAAGGCCAATTTCTTCACATGTGAATACTTGATTTCTGTCGGATTGAGATTCCGACTTAGGTAATAGATCACATGTTCGTTGTTATATTAATCTTCTTGAACCAAAACCATTATAATCGTGGAATCAGATTCAGCTAAGTATAAAAAGTAATCTCGATGGTAATTTGGCGGATTCAACAACAATGCATGGATCAACATGGTTTTAAGTGCATCAAAATATTTATCAGCAATCTCGTCCCAAATAAATGGAACATATTATTTCAAAAACAGGGTAAAACCTTTCTTTAACTCTGCATAGTTTGGGATAAACCTACGTAAAAAGTTTTCTTTTCCCTGCAAACTCTGGAGTTGGTGAAGAGTTGAAAGAGGAGGTAAGTTGATGATAGTCTCAACCTTTGATGGATCGACATGAATTCCCTCTTTCTAAATGACGAATCCAAGTAAACGTCTTGATTGTACACAAAAAAACACATTTTTGTGGATTCAAATGAATTTTTTAATGCCTACATCTGATAAAGATAGCACGTAAGTGCGTAGGATGATCTTCTCTGCATAAAGAATGAGCAGGCAAGTCATCTAAGTAAGGTTGTACAATATGTTTGATATTGTGAAACACATAAGACATAGCTCTTTGAAAAGTTGCACCAACATTTTTCAGTCCAAGAGGTAATTTACAATATGCAAATGTGCCCCAAGGACATATAAATTTTGTTTTAGGTTGATCGGCAGGGAGTATATTGATTTGATTGTAGCCAGAAAAACCATCCATAAATGAAAATATTTAGTTTTCGGCATAATCATCAACAATTTGATCGATATAGGGTGTAGGATAGTTTTCTTTCGGACAAGCTTTGTTAATATCCCGATTGTCGACACATACTCTGATAGTCCCGTGTTTTTTTGTTATGGGAACTATGTTAGATACTCAATCCGTCAAAGGAATAGGATAAATAAATCATGCACGTAATAATTTTTCAACTTCAACTTTGATTGTTGTAGCTTTCCGCAAATGTATTGGACGTAATATTTGTCTAATAGGCTTAGCATCTAAGTATGTATTGATTTCATGAATCCCAATCCGTCAAAGGAATAGGATAAATAAATCTAACACGTA
Organism: Pinus albicaulis; assembly: GCA_034641835.2. Lineage (NCBI taxonomy): Eukaryota > Viridiplantae > Streptophyta > Pinopsida > Pinales > Pinaceae > Pinus > Pinus albicaulis. Next base: position 139,696,947 of record CM076570.1, on the reverse strand, counting down.
ATAATTTTTCAACTTCAGCTTTGATTGCTGCATTTTTCCACGGATGTATTGGACACAATCTTTTTCTAATAGGCTTAGCATTCGGGTATGTCTTGATTTCATGAATAACAATATTAGGATCGATACCTAGCATCTCTTCATAAGACGAGGAAAAAATGTCTCAGAATTCTTGAGATGGGGCTTTGTAAGATTTAATCTCTTCAATAGAACAAGAAGCACCTATATGAATGTTTTCAATAACTCCAGGTTTAATCGATATGTCAATAGGAATAATTGTAGAAATATTTCCCAAATTTGTCTCAGAATCAAAATATGTGAACGATGTGGGATTTTGAGGTTCCTTGACATAATCAATTATGAATATAGATGAAAAATAATTTTCAAGCTTATCAATATTAGGTAAAAAAGAAGATCGATGATGTAGATCGTCCCATGGAAATTCATCTGATGACAAGATTTCTCGAATGCTTTCATCAGTTACAAATACATACTGAAAGGGATCCAGAAACGATGTCAAAGTTGAGCTTGATATAGAAGATGATTGTTCACTGATCACATTCATTTGATCAATAGAAGTTGATGGGGTGTCAGAACATGATTGTACAGCTACATATCTTGATTCAAAAGGACTTAAAGGCATCTCGCAAATATAAGAGTCTAATTTTGATTCTAAAGGCACAGTTCAAGTGTCATCAAATTGCATTGTGCTTGATGTGATCATATTGATATTGGCAATAGTTCATGGTATGTTGGGAGAGGGCATAGCGAAAGTTCCATTGAGAGCATAATCCTTCAGTATTCCTACGTCAACATCTTCATATGGGATAACCGATTTTCCGACATGTTAGATGCTATCTGTAGAAGTAGGGTCTAAAGAGAAGTATGACAACTGATCGATTTTAACAAACTTTCCATTATGAGGGAACATTATCATCCAAAAGAATAATGAAACAAAAACAGTAATTTCATAATATCAACTACATTTGAGAAGAAGGTTGTAATCAAGAGGGGCATCAACAACTTCCACCTCTAGGTTTAAGGTTTTTCCTTCTACTGCTATAGGAAGATCATGGAGTATTCCATATGGATGAAAACCTCTTCCATCAAAGGCTTTAAGGATAGTCGGTGATTGGTTGAGTGTTGGAGAACCAAGGGTCTTCCAACAGTTTAATAACATTATACACATAGATGCCCCCTCATAAATTACAGTACGAAAAAGTCGTCTTGATTTGACTAATACTAGAATTTGAAAAGCCATTTGATGTGGGAGTCTAGGTACAAAATTTTCGAGATCAAACACCATTATATTTGAGTCTTGAGGATCAATAACTCTGATGGCTGATAATAGTAATTTCTTTTGTGTTGTACAGGATTGCATCACTTTTAAGGCTGACATTACTAAAGGGGATATGGCCAAATCTTCAACAACGTTGTAATTCTGAGCAGCTCTCGCATGTGGATTGAAAGCCAATTTTTGAAGTACACCTTAGACAACAGTTTAATCACTAAATCAGGGTTAGGTTTCTAGATTTGTAATGGTTCAGAAACTGAAGGAGTTGTTTTTGGTGGTTGACTAGATGATTCAGTCTTTTACCAGTTACAGGACTCTTAGATCCATAGTCTTGAGATCATGCCGCAACCATGACTTGAGACATCATTAAAATCTTTTCCAATGAATTAGAATAAGATCCAGTCATTTTACTATCTTGTGATGGAAAAGGGTCCTTCAAGACAGCAAATGTGGGTGAACCTTTGAAAAATTTGGATATCTCAGCCCGATGTGGACACTCTTTGGTATAGTGATCCTCATCACAGATAATACAAGGATAACGAGGTTTCCGCTTTTCGTCTGATGGGTCGGCTTTTTCTGTTTTCTCTTTAGGATATGTGCTTTGTTTATTTTTATTCTTTCCTTTCTTCTTATTACCAGATTTAGCTTTAGTCATGGATAAGTCTACAACGTGAATTTCAGCAGAAGTTTCGAGGGAAGAATCTCCTTTAGTTGAATATGGTAGAGTTATTATGGGAGAATTAGGTTTATATGAATTCTTCTTACTCTTTGTAGTATTAATTGTACCAATTACACCATCTGCAGAATGAGAACCAGAAGGAGTTGCAATAATTTGACCTGGGCGTGATAAATCAAGAATTTTTTCATATAGAGTACCAGACTGTGTATATACAAGGTCTAAGTATTGTGTTTGAGCTATGACTTGTTATTTTGTAAAAACAACTCCCTTAGCCATGTCTTCAATGATCTTTGGAAGTAATGATTTAATGAACCATTTTGCTAAAATTTGATCTAGAATGAAAACATTCACTAAACGTCATCTACGTCGCCATTCGTGTATGTGATCTGAAATTTATGTAGACGTCCTCTGTTTTAATGAAGTTAAAATTTCCATGCCATTGTCATAACAAACTGGAAACTGCAAGTGAGTTATGAAATTTGTTGCTAAAGCATTGAAATTATTGCAAGATCCACATGGTAACTTGATATACCACTTCGTAGTTAAGCCTATCAATGTTCTCTGAAAAAGTCTCAATCGAATGGAATCATCAATTAAGGAGTTGGATGCACACCAAAGATGATAATTCATCACATGATTTGAGGGGTATTCTCCTAATTTTCCTTCAAACTTAGGTATATCACTTGGCAACTTAGTTGGCATTTCCGGCCAAAATGGAAGATAATAAATTGGATCATTCGTGAGGCGAGACAAATCTGGTAAGTCTAAAGTTGCAATGAATGGTAACCGATGATTAGGGTCCTGTTGAGCAAACTGATAACCTTGAGGAATAGTACCAGTACCCGGAGGAGGATACCTAAGATAACCTGGAACAGCCCAAGCAGATGGGATTGAAATACCTCCGGGGTATCCAGGTTTAGCCATACCAAACTAAGGCTGAGCTGGTATTTGATATGTATAACCAGGGTATGGTTGACCTTGGTAGACTAGATTTTGTCATGTTAGTCCATATTGAAATGTCCCTTGAAATGGTTGACTCTGTACAAACTGATCTACAAAATTTGGCTCGTTAAATTATAGTTACACCAGGTTATCCTACAGATGTTTGAATAGTAGATTGAACTACGGGTCCAGTTTGATGAGCAGTGACTTGAGGGATTTCCTATGTAGAAATTGATGCAGTCGTTTGAAGGGTTGTAGCAACAGGGACTTGAGAAACTCTAGAATAGGTGTACTTAGTTGTTGAATAGAATTTTACATAGAAGATTGGATAGGAGTACTTGGAGTACTCGGACCAGCTTTCTGACTACTAGGTACAGGTACTTGAGGGGTAATTTGAAGTACAGTCTGAACAGGTTGTTGGACTTGGGTATAACCAAATTGTCCAGTTGGTTGACCAAGTTGATTATAAGGTACTTGTAAATTAGTTTACAAAGACTGTTGATTCAACGACGAATTCCACACAGTATTAACGCTTGGGTAAGGAGCTCCCATTAAAGGATGTGATGCATAAGTTTAACCATAACTGGTTTGAGTTATTGGAACGTAAGTTTGATAATTTTCCAGATAATTTCCAGTAAAAGGTTGACCTCCTTGAAAGGATGGTTTCTCTTAATAAAATTGCTACCCTTGAAGAGGTTGTTTTCCCTGAATAGGTCGTTGCCCTGGAATAGGGTATTTCCCTTGAATGGGATGTGGCCCTAGAATAGGGTACTGCCCTTGAAGAGGTTGTCCTTGAGGAGTATTGGTGAGCCATGGTATTGCACCAAGAGTGCTACAACTCCCATGGGCTACCCTACTTTACTTAATCAACCCGGGGTTCATACAAACATGGAGGTGATAGTTCTATATACATAGAAGATGCATTATGTTCATATCATCCTCTTCTACTTTACGAAAGGGTGCTATTCCTTAAACTATGATAAGAACTGGAAAGTAAACTGCTAGAAGGAAATGACAGAAAGGAAAACTGAATTGCTGAAAAGAAATGACAGGAATGAAACTAATTTAATTTGCAGAAAAGGAAATGACTAAAATGAAACTAATTTCATATGTAGAAAGGAAATGACAAAAAGAAACTAAAATAATTTGCTGAAAGGAAATGACTAGAAAGAAACTAAAATAAGTTGCAGAGAGGAAACTAATTTAAACCACATTTAACTTGGCCAATCGGCTAAACACACCCTACTTATCTTATTCTCTATCTACCATGATTCTATCCATGCAGCTAAACTATCCATGACTTAATTTTGATTGAGAAAATGTTGATTTGCAGTTTGGAGAAGAAAAGGGGTAAAAGGTGTTAATGGAGGGATTAACATATGAAATGGGGCTTAGAAGTGAAAAGAGGGGGTTTGAACTTTATTATAGCGCAAAAATGGCTTTGGAGTGGAATAATTCAAAAAGTGCGATGGCAGAGATGCGATGGAGCAAAAGTCACGAAGTCCGACGGGTTAACAACTGCTACAAGTGAAATGTGAAATGCGAACAGGAAAGAGTTGCGATGTGAGAAATGCACTGAGTGACGTGGAAATGGAACTGGCGGCGGAGTGCGATCGTAGTATCATAATCGGATTTTGGAAGTGGTAAGTCTAAAAAAAAAAGGAAAATGTGCGAAGTGTGATTGCAATGGGTGACATGGCGATGGGACCAGAGACGGAGCGCAATCGAAATATCGCAATCGGCAGATGGGAGCGATAAGTGTTAACCAAAGGAACTAAAGATTTCAATTTGCGATTTGTGATGTACGGTAGCGGGAAGTTTGAGGATTAAGGGCGGAAGGTCAAATTCTGATGGTTTTCAAGATTTTTGCGTTAGAAAGGGTAAGGCAACCGTGAATGATAAGCCTTCAAGGGAAGAGGAAAATGGTGTGACATGCGATTTCGATGGGTGACATAGCGGTGTGACCGGTGGTGGAGTGCGATCGCAATATCGCAATCAACAGATGGGAGTGGTAAGTGTTAAAAGGAACCGAATGAAAACCGCAATCTACGATGAGTGAAATACGGTAGCGGGGATTCCGAGGAGGAAAGGCGAAGGTCAAATTTGATGGTTTTTCCAATGTTTTTGCATTAAAAGGGGTAAGGCGACCGTAACCAATAGAAACAAAGGAATAAGGTGGCTGAAGGGTTTAAATGTTGTTAGGGAAAAAATGTGGGCGCAGCAATTAAAATAAGCATAAGACAGGAGGGAATGGACGCGTAAAAACAAGGTTTAGAGGCGTAACGCAGAGATGGAAATAGTGAACAAAAATCAATGTTTTTGGTCTATGGGAAGGTTTACCCTCCTCGATCTCTATCGACAGAGATGAGAAGGGAAGTCTAGATCCACATATTTTAGAGTTTTATCCTCTATTCTACTACTCACAAGAAAATGAAAAACTACAACAGCAAAATGAAAGAAAAGACTAAGCAACAATGAAACTATCATAACCAGATTAACTAAATGGTAGAAGCAAAACTAGCTAAATGACAGAAAGGAAAGAATCAAAACAACAGAGAAGCTGAGGCACATGGATTGGGCCCTAACCCACGAGCCTTGCTCTCTAAAACTTAAATCAGTAAAAGGAAATCAGTCTTCTCATTTCATAAAAATAATAACCTCATACATCTCTGAAAGTTTTATTATTGAGTAAAATAAAAATCTCAATAGCTCGCAACAATAGTTCTGAATGGAATCAACTCACTGACTAACTAAATCCTTCCTATCTCTAGCTCTGCTCTATTTATTCTACAGAGTAGCTACCAACAGATCCCTTGAAAATGGTGATTGAGTCCACTTGACTCCCAGTAAACATAGATTGAGTGCTCTCCTCTTTGAGTTGCTTGGTTGCCTTTGGAACTCGAATTGTTGGAGAGAATCTTTGGGGTGATTGAGTCCACTTAACTCCAAGTCAACAAATATTGAGTGCACTCCTCTTAGAGTTACTTGGCTGCCTCTGCACTCGAACTGTTGGAGATAATATTTGGGTGATTGAGTCCACTTAACTCCAATTCTTTATAAAATCCTTATGAAAATGCTTAATAATTCATGATTTTCTCCACTCAACCTCATATTAGGAACTCGTAGTATGTTTGACTTAATCACCACCTATACTAGCATCATCAAACCAAATAATAATAAAAATGCAAGAAAAAGAGATCTAAGAAGGCAAAAAGGTGACCATTAACCCCTCCAAATATGTCTAATGATGGAGCTCATCAAGTATACTGCCCCCCAAGCGGTAAATTTCCACCTTGAGAACTAGTTTGAGTAATATTTCCAAACATCATATAGACTTGTTCCATTTTCAAAGATTTGGTAGTAGATTCATTAAGACCAGTTGATTGTGTAAGATTTCCAGAGGAGGGAGATGCTCCTGAGAAAGTACCAAAGAGCGACTGGTATCCAACAGGAACTAATGGATCACCATACAAAAAAGTTTATGGCAATGAAGAAAACATGGATAACTCACCTAACATGCTTGATGAAGCCATGTAACTACCTCTAGGTATATAATAAAAAGGAATGCGGTGTGGTGAATAATTGAGACCAGTGCTATGTAGAAAGTCGGTAAATTGTTGATACCAAGGATCTAGTTTAAAAGGGTTGTAAGGGTAAATCGGTTCACTATACCTTAGATCTAAATATTCTTGATGCGAAGGAATTGTGATCTCTTCTTCTATGTTAGTAATATATTCGATACTAATTAGGCCAGGAGGAAGATTCTCTTTAATGTGAAGCTTCACTCGAGGTGAACGAGGACGACCAAGAGTTCGGGCTATGAAATCCAAAGTTAACACAGACGAAGTAGATTCAGATTCAGGTTCATATATTTTGGTTTTGATGAGTTGAGTATCTGAAATTCACCAGTAACAGAATCAACTATGATTACTTCAGAAATTTCTAGTTGTTTTTTATTTCTTTCTATTATCTGAGGTTGATTAAATTCGAAATCAGGATGTATTATTACATACCTTTCTCCTTGTTCAGTAGACCCGGTTCCTGATTGTTGACCTCTTTCAGATTTAAGTTTTTCCAATTGACTCAGTGTATACTCAGGGGGTTTCCCCTACATTCTACGAGAGTGTCTCAGTAATTAAGCCACGGTTGAGTTTAACACACGAAATCAAAAAATATTTCAACAAAATACACCTAAGTTTGCTAAAAAACAAGAAATTTGAACACACGCCTACAAAATCGAAGAGACAAACCATGCACAAATAGTATGTTTCCACACTAAATACATTAGTTGGTGATGAAATCCAACGTCGCAGAAGTTAATGTGGAAAAATTGGCAGTTGGAACAGTTACCCCGACAACCTGATTAATGAAACAGTCTGGTGCGAGTCGCTCCACTATGCCATCTTGAAGTGAAGAGTACCCTCCGAAAAGTCCAAATGAGTCTATCCGACGTCTGTTCCAAGTACAGTGGGACCTTCCCTCCACCGTCACCTTGGGAAAAATCATAAATATTATGGCCACTAATGTCACCAACTGAGACAAATGTACCTGGTGGAACAGTCTACGATCCGAAGTATCAAGCTCAATCCCCTTGAAATCTCCTTGACATGGTAAATACGAGGTTTGCTAACAAGTTACCCTAGGCTCCTCGACAATGGTTAATCATAGGTTTACCATTTGTATTACATGCACGTATTCTATCTTCACCAATGAGATAGGTACGATTACCTCACTAGGTCTGACATGACCTCGTGCTTGACTCTTTTAGGAAGAGCTTCCGAGAGTACAAATGCAACAATTGGATTTCCCTACCATAAGATTCTACTTGTTTGTTTTTCCTACTTTGGAACGTTTATTACAACCTATTCCAAAACACTATCCTAAGCTATATTGGTGGGATGAGCCCTAGAAAATGTAAAAATGTCTAGATTGATTTTATTAGGCATTGTATTGATTTGGTTGTTATTTAACACAAATGATATGGATTTGAAACTTTGATGATGTTGTGACCCGACACAAAATACTCTAAATGCATCAATATGACAAATGCAACTCTTTATTTTCAATGAATTCTATTTAGGAGAAAGTTGAGAGATTTTTTTGAATTCAAAACACAAACTTCCTCATCCATAAATAAAATTATTTTTGAAAAGAAAAAAATTTCATTAAGAACTAAATTTCCAAATATGATCAATTTCGCTTTTTGAATAAAATTCCATTGACAAACAAGTCAAAAATCTACAATTTCAACAAACAAGCACTTCTTAAAAACCCTAAAAAATATAAATTTCAAAATCAAATCAAAATTCTAATTCTGAATCCTAACTTGGATACCTATTAATGCTTTGTAGATTATTTCTCATAGTTTCAATCAGACTAAGAATGTTTCTACTTATCCCAGCAGAAATGAAATCACAAAAGAGTGCTTTGTGACAATTCAGGCTTCAATGATCTAGAAGCTTTTTCTATTTTGTAAATGAATAGCAAACAAATATTCATAAAAGTAAGGTTGGCTATAATCCTGATGGCTCAAGAAGAAAAAATCATTACCAGTGATCTTAGGCAAACTAAGGTATCTTCCAGAGCAATAGTAAACTAGGGAAAACCCTAACTTGTAAAATGCAAATAGGATGACAAATCTCACAAGACTCAAAATTGCTGAAAAAGAGTTCTCACACAGGATCTGACAACTGGAAGAGATCAGGGAAAACTTCAAGAATTTGGTTATCTGGCTCTGAAAGAGATAAATTTAAAATTTTCAAAATTTTTCAGGTGGTGCGCAGCCTATCGGTTGACAAAAGTGCGCGTGCACGTTGGATTGAACTAACAAGTCACGCAGGTTACCGCTTTGTCTTCCACAGAAAACTGCACAGGTAGATAAAAAGTTGGAAAAATAAAATATAAGTTCTCTTTCTCAGAGATTCTAAAATTTCATCTACCCAACCACACTCAGAGAATTCAAAATCAGAAAACTAAAATTTCAAACTAAACACAAATAAAGAAAACTAAGCTTTACTCTCCAACAAAGTCACAAATTTGTTACTAGGATTAATCCCTCTTGCGGACAAGAGCGATCTCCCTAGTACTCCAACGAGTAACTAGAAACAAAATTCCATTTGAATATCTCTTTCTCTAGCTTATTTGTATTGTAGGATCATTATAACAGTGAAGTAGATAGGACATGCTCCTACCTTTAAATCCAAATGTTTGATGTAGCCCTTTTTCCATCGCTCCGAAGTATTTCTTCAATGATGAGTAGAACCTACAATCACAAACAAGACAAATAATAAAATCATCAGCAATATATAATAATCAAAAAATACTAATCCAACTTAGTGATTAAGGAATCTAAGTATTGACATCATTCCCACGAATTCAGAAACAAGAAAATGAGCAAAAGAGATCCATATGTATTATCATAAATTAGAAAGAGCAATATTACAACCAGATGCCTTGATGTTGTACAGATTCCTCCCGAGGTCTGAGCAATCATTCTCATTCAGTCTGATAAGCCTTCCTCTCTAGAATTACCAGCATGAATTTATGGTCACAAAGGTGTGATCTTCAATGTGTCAACAACAACTCACTATTATAGAAAGTGTGCACTCTATGAACTCTCTTCGGCTTAGAAACTATAAAAATCAGTATCTATTCACATTAGTAACTCAGGTATCTCTGGTATCTACCCTTTGAACCTGAAACTTGAGCTCAATATATAGGGAGCTCCATAAACAGAGGGATAGATTCCTCCCATGAAGGGATTTGAGTTCCTTGGAGCAAGGGATAACTCCATGAGTAGAGGGATAAAGCTCGAACTGGCATGACTCTAGAGTATTTTAGTTGGGATAATATTCAACCAACTAGGCTTCTAGAAGTTACTTTTTATTTTTACTTTCTTTTCACAGGGGTGTGTAGGTTTTAGTGGTGAATAGAGCGGTGATCGTCGTGGCTAATGGAAGGATCATCATCACATGCACAGGGAAAGGCTAGTAAAACTGCACAGGCAAAATTTTAAGGTTTTTACAGATATTTTCTCCAATTTCTAAGACTTGATTCAGGAACATGAGTTCTTTTGACCTCTAAGGGAACATGATATGGATGGTGATATACCCATATGAACAGTCAAATGTCATGGTGACAAAATGACGTGTAACAATATTTAGTATTCATGCTTCATTTTTTATAGGTTAGATTGGTTCAATGATGGAAGTAATTTTTTTTGCAAGTATTTTATACAGTGACCATGGAACAATCGATCGCAAGATCCTAAGTAGGCTCCAAAATTCAAGTTTAGGTAAAATTTTGGAGGGTGTTTGTTACTCGTAGAATTCTAGCTTCTCTGCCTTGGTCAATTCTTTTGTGTAGGTTATAGTTCTTCAGGGAGTATTGATTCATCATTTCAGATTACCATGGCTTCCCCACTAACCACATGCATAAACATAGTTGATCAGAAATTGAATTGGGGGCAAAATTTGCTAAAAATTCAAAATTCTCAGAATGCAGTGGAACCTGAATGACTGGATAGCTCTCGTCCTCCTAATTTTGGCGCACTTCGTTTCGCTCAAAACAAAGTCCGTATGAGAAAGTTAAAGCGTTATGATCATTTGGCTAAACATGCAAATTTTGTGACAGGGATGCTGACTAGGTGTCCATATAGCCCAGTCAGCAAAAGGTATTTTCCTTGGAATATTCCCATAGGTGGACAAATGAGATGGTGACAAGTGTCAACTTCGAATTGGTTATTTGGTGTTGGTTGAACCAATCAGGCGATGACACGTGGCAAGCCCAAAGGCCGCCATGTGCCCCTCCAAGGTCGAAATGTATTGTAAATTGTTGGTCAAAATTTTATGGAGGCATCAGGCCGGTTCAACCCCGCGACCTCCCCTCTACTAGCGCCTAGCTTTACCGCCTCTGTTACGTATTGGTTCTTACAATAGTATGTTGTCCGCATATATTTATATTAATACCAAATTTTATGGTGGGGGTAAGTGTGGGCCAGCCCCCAGTGCACAAGACCACGCACCCATGACCATAGCCGGAGGCTCCAACCTTAATGCGGAGATTAAGACCATAACCACCATTATTAACCCTTAACCATGTTTAATAAGCCTAATCCATAAATTAAATTTCGGATTAACTTAAATGTGGGTTTAGCACTTAAGTGCACTTAACTAGCACTAAACTCCTACTCAGCACTAATCGCGATTAACTTGGCGGACCTCTGAAATTGGAGGAAACTGTTATTTTTAGTGGCAGTTAACTAGTTTAGGGGCTAAAATAGTGGGAGAAACTCAAAGAGGCATAAATTTTACCCAGAGAGTCAGAATTCGACTCAGTCGGAACCAAAACAGGGGTATTGCGGGCGTCCCAGAGCCATTGGAGAAGATTTGAGAGCCATTAGAGTTCAGGAAATGACTGTATTAAAATTTTTGATCAATTAATAAAAGAGGGCCAAGCCATTGAAGTTGTTCCAAAGAGACATATCCCAGGAGGGGTGAACTCCTTCATCACTAATATGTAATGTTCTTATTTTATATTATATTCTCTGCAATTTATTTGTTGTTTATGTGTTTTTAAAGGTAATTTACTTCGTGAGTTGCTCATAAAAGACACACAAATTTGACAAATAAACCCTCTCCTAAACTTTCTATTTCACACAATCCTTAAGAACTTTTCTTTTATACTGATGAGGAAGCTAGCACAGAAAAACTAGTTTTTCCTATTTAGATCAAGTAGGTATCGGAGCACAGTTTAGCTCATTTTAGCCCAATTTTATCTTAGGGTTCGCCAAGGGTAGCTAGAAAATTAGCTATTGGTTTTGTATTTGTGCAAGGAGAATTTAACTGTGTGAAAGTTTATGTGTGTAAGCTGAATAGAGGAGATGGTAAAGATTGAGGACCCAGCTCTCAAATCACAACAAAGAAGATTTTTTTCATGCATTACAAGTGTGAAGATGGCAACTTCATCCAGCATTGTTTCTAATCAATCTTCCTTATCAAGACTCTTTGATGAAGAGATGTTGTAGAATCTTTTCATCATGAGAGATATTGTGCAATAGATGGTTGAAGATAGGAAGGAGAGCAGTAGGCTTCAGGAGCAGTTGATGACCATGGAGGAGGAGAAGCAAGAGCTTCTTGAAAAGATGCATGAGATGGAGACTCAACTCCATATTTCAAATGAAACCCTAGAAAATATTCATGAGATGGAGATCCAGCTCCATATTGAAAATAAAACCCTAGAAAAGATGCATGAGATGGAGATTCAACTCCATGATGCCAAGGAAACCCTAGCCAAGTATGTGCATGAAAATGAGGTATGCAAATAAATTTTATCTTCAATTTCATCTCAAGATGAATGTTTTGGTGTTTTTGAAAGAAAAACTAGAGGAATAGGATCCAAATTGTTATAAAAATGGGCTATGAAGGTAAAGTGTTAGGAAAACATGCACAGGTATTTATAAACCTTATTGTTGTTGAGGGAAGGAATAGGTACATGGGTCTAGGTTTTGGTGAACAAGATGATGTACACCACTCAAAAACTATGGAGACTTCTGGAAATGTTTCAAGAAAGGGTTCCATTACATATTCATTACCTCAATATTGTGTTCATGGAGAATACAACAGGTTTATACCCACTGTTGAAGAAATTGCTTTTAGCCATGCAAGTAGTGGTTATGGACAGGAAGAAGATGGAGAATTTTCAAAAGCCAAGGAGGCAGATGAAGGTGTTCCAAGAAATAATTTCATTACATGTTCATTACCTCAAGCTTGTGAAGTTTGTGTTCATGAGGAATGAAAAAGTTTTACACCCACTTTGCAAGAAGATGCTCATAAGCATGCAACTAATGGAAATGGAAAACAAGAGGATTTTGAAATCTCTGAAGCCATTGAAGCCATTTTTGGTATTCCGAAGAGAGCCACTGCCTCATAAAATTCACCTCCTCACGAAGGCAACAAAGATGAATGTGCAAGGTATAAATCTGCCTTTGATCAAGTTGCTTTTAATTATGATAAACATGGAAAATCCTCACATAATATTTGGAGAAAATTTACATGTTCATTTTGTGGTTTGAATAACCATATTTTTTCGAGGTGTTGGAAGAAGATAGGCATACACAAGAAACTTTGAAAACAAAGGAGATAGAAAGCCAAAGGTCTAATGGAAAATTAAAACCATGTTGAAAAGAAGATGCAGTTATTTTTCACTCATTTCCATAAGCAGGGTCATCTTGTAGACAAGTGTTGGACTTTGTATCCAACAAGTCATCCATGACATTTGAAGAAGGTGGAGAGGTATTTTGAAAAGAATGGAAAATAGGATTCCATAGTTGATGTGGGTCAGGGTGATACACATGATGAATTGAAACTTAAAGAAGCGCCATTGCAATAGTTTGGAAAGAGATGGTTAGATTTATCAACCAATTAAGGCCTTGCATTTATTTTGATAATTGATGCAAATCTTTCCTTATTGATTCATTTCCTTGTTATCTAAATGCATTTATTTTCTCTTTAAATTATGTTGCATATTGCACGAAGAAAGATGTTGGAAAATTAGAGTTATGTTGACTCACTTAGATGCAACAAAGATAGCAATTTGTAGTTGCAATTTTCATGTGAATGCATTTATTTTTCTCTAGAATGCATGTTGCATGTTTACGTCAGGAAGGTGTTTGAAAGTGGAATATGTTGACTCACTTTGTTGTAGCAAATTTCGTCATTTCAGCGCTTTAAGTACTCATACATACCAATGGGATTCCTGTACTTGTGATTGTACTTGCAAGAGAGTTGAGCATTGTATACATGCATGACAGTTTGTGTGTGTGAACAGTGGAATTTTTAATAGTTTCATTGTGCTTGAACATGCATGAGTGATTGACTTGTGTTGGTTGATTTCTTTGTTAACATGTATGTTTTCAACTTGAGAGTGTTGATCATTTGCACATGCATGAGTGATCGACTTGTGTTGGTCGATTGATTTTTACATGTATGTCTTATCGACTTAGAAGATTTTATTTAGTCTCCAAGGATGAAAGGGAGATGTTGACGAATTGTTTCATGAGATGTGAAATTATTGTTGTTTTGGGAAAAGAATCGTCAAGTGTTGTACATGATTTTGTTTGACTTAAGAGTCAATGGTTTGAAGACATATTTTTTTTCGAACTGTGTTTGGTCGATGGGTTTGTACACCAAGATGCAAGAATGCATGGCGATGTTCATAGGATGTGACATTTGTTGCTATGAAGGAGAAAAAGGAAGAGGTAGTCAAGCTGTGTCTCTTGCATGATGTGTTTTTCAATATAATGGTTTCTCTTGCAACAAGATGTCTCAGGATTTTGGAAGGTCCACTCTTGAGAAATAGGCTAATGATTAGCCTTCATTCTCAAATCATGGCATGAGAAACATGTCAATATTGGAGGATTATGGAATCAAGAAGCGGAAAGAGGGACAAGATGACAAAATATTGCAGCAAAAACATCATCCCTTTTGTAGACCATATGATGCATGACACCAAGAAGTGAAAGAGATGGCGAAGAAATTCTTCCAAATGTGGAATTTGGTACCATGGAGGTAAAAGAATGCTCATTTAATTTCTAGTGATTACTGATATTTGAATTAATTGTTGTAGTTCACTAAGATGGGCTTAAATTGGAAAAGAGTTTCCAAGGATAAGCTTGCAACAAATGCATGTCTATGCAAAGGACGAATAGGATTCTTAGTGGGAAGGCCATTAGTAAATATTTCCAAGCACAGAGAGATAACTTTGTTATAGAAAGATATTTTTCATTAGCCAGCAAGGGTCGGCAACGAAAGGAGGACATTGGTTGAAGTACCAAGCCATTTTCTAGAGTAGGCATGTCAAGGAACCAAAGTGGTTGTCATGAAGATTTTTCCAAGTAGAATCAAGTTGATAGAACTTGGAAAGGTGAAGAGTATTAAACTCTCATCAGATAACCAACTTTTGTGGGTCAAAAATCCGTTTAGTGGGAAGGAGTGATCAAAAACTGAATTTGGGGCAAAAAATTGCTAAAAATTCAAAATTTCTCAGAATGGAATGGAACCTTAACAACCAGATAGGTCCTGTCTTCCTGATTCCGGCACACTTCGTTTCACTCAAAAGGATTATGTATGAGAAAGTTAGAGCGTTCTGATCATTTGGATAAACATGCAAATTTTGTGACAGGAATGCTGACCGGCATCCGCATAGCCCAATCAGCAAAAGGTATATTCCAAGGAATATTCCTTGGAATATTCTTGGAATATTCCCAAATGTGGATGAGTGAGGTGGTGACAAGTATCAATTTCGAATTGGTTATTTGGTGTTGGTTAAACCAATCAGGTGATGACACGTGGCAAGCCCGAAGGCTACCACATGCCCCTACAAGGTCAAAATGTATTGTAAATTGTTGGTCAAAATTTCATGGAGGTGTCGGGGTTCGACCCGGGGACCTCCCCTATACCAGCGCCAAGCTTTACCGCCTCTGTTGTGCATTGGTTCTTACAATACTATGTTGTCCTCATATATTTATATTAATACCATTGTTATGGTGGGGGTAAGCGAGGGCTAGACCCCACTCCACAAGACCACGCACATGTGACCATAGGTGGAGGTTCTGACCGTAATGCATAGATTAAGACCATAACCACCATTATTAACCCTTAACCATGTTTAATAAGCCTAATCCATAAATTAAATTTCGGATTTACTTAAATGTGGGTTAAGTGCTTAAGTGCGCTTAACCAGCACTAAACTCCCGCTTTGCACTAATTTCAATTAACTTGGTGGACCTCCAAAATTGGCGGAATCTACTAGTTTTAGTGGCAGTTAACTAGTTTAGGGGCTAAAATAGTGGGAGAAACTGAAAAATGCATAATATTTTCCCAAAGATTCATAATTCGACTCAGTCATAACCAAAACAAGGGTATTGGGGGTGTCCCAGAGCCATTAGAGCAGGTTTGAGAGCCATCAAAGCTCGGGAAATTACTGTATTCAAATTTTTGATTAGTTAATAAAAAAAGGCAAAGCCATTGAAGCTGGTCCAAGGGGACGTAGCCTAGGAGGGGTGAACTCCTTCATCACTACTGTGTAATTTACTTGTTGTGTATTATATTCTCTGCAATTTACTTGTTGTTTATGTGTTTTTAAAGCTAATTTAATTCATAAATTTCTCATAAAAGACACACAAATTTTCCACATAAACCCTCTCATAAACTTGCTATTTGACACAATCCTTAAGCACTTTTCTTTTATATTGATGAGGAAGCTAGCATAGAAAAACTAGTTTGTCCTATTCAAATCAATAGTCCCCTTCATTCCTTTACTCGATTAAACACAAACATGAGATCAACGATCACACAATATTTTGAATCAGGAAATGAAGTTTGTGAGCTTTAGATTTTCAAAGTATATTTTTTCATCTCTGGTGTTGCTCCTCTGCCAGCACACCTGGACAGTACCCTGGCAAAGTCACTTCATGGACACAAACATTTCTCCGCTGCCAGTAGGCCTGGACAGTACCTCGACAAAGTTGCTTGTTTCACCTCTCTGCGTAGGAAGCCTTTCTCTTCTTTCGCCTTTATTTATTTATTTTATATAGGATTGTGCATCAACACTTATTTATTTCATGGGAGGAAGAGGTATCCGGAATTATGGAGAGCAGGAGAAGTTGTCCCTTTAGGGAAGCATATATAATACCCTTGATATTGGTTTTCTCATTTAGATTTTCCTCGTGTCCTTCTCTACTTGATTAGATCAGCATGAAAATAATGAAACATAAAAACCCAAGTGTAAGGAAGAGGTTTCCAGGATATACATGGAGATAATGGTTGGACACAATGATTTCTTAATGCAAGGATTGTATTTTCCGTCAGAACATCATCTACCAAAAGATGTAACCAAGACAAGGAAGAAGGACAAAGCGTTAGCCAAATGTTGCAGTGTCACAAAGTCCTTTTCTATTTTTCCACATTGCCTTTCGAACCCAAATAGGACACTCTTCATGCAAAGACTTCCCAAAAAAACAAAAGGAAAAGACACGACATAACAAGAAAGTGAAACCAAAGTAGAAAAAAAAATGAGTCTAGACCAAACATGATGCAAGACATAAGTAGTAAAAGACAAGAAAGAGTAAAAAGAAGAAGTGCAGAATGAGTGCAAGAGATCAAAACTAAAGTGCGGCTAATCCTACTCCTAACCTAAGAGCTAGAAGTTCGGGGTCACATATATTGAAATTTCCAATGAATCCACCATAGTTGTTACTGACCTGAAATCACAAAGATACGATCGATTAAACTTATGATATAAAGTAATGTGTAAGAGAAAAGAAAAGATCTTGAATAACTTGCACAAGAAAAAGAAGGTATTTCATATGGGCATAAATATGTGACACACCCACTACTTCTAACCAATATGGTTTATTACCTTTTCAACAGAAGCCATAATTAAACAAACCTAGAAAAATTCTTGCGATTTCACCTTCTTCTATATCATCCTGCTTAGCAAGCATGAGAAAAGTTCAAAACCTGTTATTTGCAACGGAGCTTGCCAAGTAAGATTTCTCCAACCATTCGATGATTGCATCATGAAATTTGAAACAATCCTCTTGAAAAATCCTTAGAAATTTGAAATAATGAATCTTTAATTAAAAGCGTAGGGTATTGATGAGAATATGGTGAGGAAAAATAGATCTAATCATATTCAGGAGGCTTGTCAAGATAGTGAGGACCTGACATAACCATCAGTGAAGGTTGAAGTGCCTCAACCGCTTGACAAGTATCTGAATGGTGAGATAAACCATAAATATTAATCGATGTGAAACAACTGTGATCAAATATACTGGTGGGAAAATGATAAAATGAATGACAGTTAATATTATGATCAGATGGATTTATTAGAGCATAAAATTCCCAGTTAGTAATTAATTAAAATAAATAAATTTGAATAGCTCTGTGAAGGTTATAAGCAATAAAACAAACTTCCTCGCAAGTTGAAGGTGACAAATCATTTTCCAGTAACTGGTGACAAACTGTATAAGCATCATAATAATCAAAAGAAATTAAAATGGATGTCAGCACAACAAACACATGAGACCAGTTAGGACATATTGAATAGAGAATAATTTGATTTGTGTGATAACTCGTGCATTCATTATCACTCAAGAGGATTTCAGGTGTGATGAGTGGAAATATTTGCAATACAACATTTGCAAGAAAAACCAAGAGCTAACTATTAATAAAAGAATCTTATAAGTATGATCCCTTCGGCCAAATATTTTTTTTGAAATGATCAACTTCGTAATTCCATGACTCTATGAGAGATACACATTCCAAACCCAAGTTTGATGCGAGTTATTTGCATGAAAATGGATCAACTGAAGAATATTCTTGAATTCGATTAAAAACCGAATCTCGAAATTTCAAAATATTACATCCAAAATACCAAACATATTTCAGAAAGCGATTTGCATCGAGTGAAACCATAGAAGGATTGTGCAAGAGAAATCAAATCTAACTTAGTTCGAGGTGCTTGCTAGAGTCGCAAGATCCTGACATAACCATCAATGGAAGTTGAAGTGCCTTGACTTATCGACAAGTCCCATAACTTTCAAGGACTGTAAAATCGCATCCTGGTGATTGAACCAGAGTGTGCATGGTGTGACGATAGTTTTTACCACTGATTTCAATAAGACCACTACTCACCGGATGACAACCATCTCTATGACTGACTTGACCGGATTTTTCAACTTCAACAACCAGATTACTCAAGTTTAAAGATTCATCTTATCGCAAATATGAATATGTATGACTCAGATAAATTTCACGAGAAATCTAGTTTGGAGAGTTTTCTTCATGCAAGAGAAGAGATGATGAGGGATGGAAAGAATACTCAATGATTTGATTGTTTTCACTTTCATCATGGATAATATCACCACCTTCTGTCAATTGAGAAGTCAACTCATTAGATGAAGAACTATAAGAGCATGGAGTATCTTCATCGCAAGTAGATGCAACACAAATGGTAGAGCACAAGGGATAGCGAGATGAAGAGGAAGTTTCTATAAGGACATCTTCTTTTACTAAATCAGATTCTAGATCTAAAGTAAAGTCTTCATGAGGAACCGAAAGATCAGATGATGCAACTGGGAATTCGTGATCACATAAATCAAAAGACTCATCACTAGTGGAATGATTATTTCCTAGGGCTACAGACTGATTGGAATAATTGATTGCATTTGATTCACTACCGAGAATAGCAGATTGAAAATTATCCAAAAATGAGGATACATCATCTTCACATGAATGATTTTGAAAAAGAGAATAAATATTGAAAGAATCTTCACCTTCCTACTCCTCTATCTCTATAATGTGACAACCTCCAACCTTATCGCAATTTGGACCAACAATTTGAAAATCAAGATAGTGTGAAAAACTTGTTGTTGGAACAGATTGATCAAGCAGATCATGGTACAAAGAGTCGTGGCATATAGATGATAGAGGATAACAAATATCTAAATCATATTCAAAACCAGATTTATGAGTGTTAACACAATCTTGCAGAATGGGGGAGTTAGTCTTCACCATGGGCTTCATGAGCAATTCTGGGATTTCCTCCATTGAATATGAGTCATGAAAAGTTGAAGAAGAATGGAAAGATGGATTAGGAATTTTATTAGAAGATCTTCCAGCTTTATTATCATTGCTTGGAGGCACCATCATTGAAATTGGAAAAGGAGGAGGACAAGGAACAAAAGAAATACAAATTCCTCCTCTAATATTAGGGGTGTCTCATGATTTACAAGATTTTGGGAAGCAGAAACATCAGGGGGTTCAGGTTCACTATGCAAAGATATATGAACCAAACACTTAAACATTTGTTTAAAGAAATCCCAATTTGTATCTTCTCTAGGAAATTCACAACAAAGGTAAAGGAATCGATCAAAGAAATCCCCGACTAATTCATTAGGATTCATTTTTAGTTGATTGATTATTTTATAAACATATTGGTAATCATACCTATCAAAGGCTTGATGAAGCTTCTAGAGGAAGTAGTGAAATTAATGGATGGAAGCAGGTGGTAAGGTATGTCACCATCAATTAACACGAAATTCAAGGGTGAGGAAGAAAAACACGTTGCAAACTCTTCATCATTGATTTCGTAAGATTCACAAAATTTAAGAAAATAAGAAATGTGCTCATTTATGGATGTTCCATGCTCACCATCAAAATTCAACTGAGACAAGTGATAGAGAAGCTGATCAGGGATTGAAAATTGAAAAATGGATAAATTAGAGAAACACAATAGAAGTAAGATTTGAGGATGAGACATTTTATTTAAGAGGTTAAAAACAGACTCAACGAGCACAAATTGTTGTTTGGGCCTCCTTCTAGTGTAATTTTGTTGACGGTGCTGGAAATCCGTTAACTAAGGAGGTCTCCCCGATGTGAATTCCCAATTATACCTCACATCTTTTGGACTAGGAGCCCCATCCGAAATATCGACTCAATTACCATGTATTCATATATATTTTCCTTGGATTTAACTGTGTTACAAGAAAGAGGAGTACAGATGTGTCTTCAAAAAGTAAGTAAGTGTTAATGGTGAGTGTTCAATTTTAGGTGTGTGAATATTCTTCTACTACAGAGGGAGAGAAAGAAGTGAGCCTCTAAGAGAGAGGTAATAGTACCACCATATTAGAGACACACACAACCAAGAAGGATTCATCTAACATCCAGCGGAATAGTCCACAAATATGCGATGGTCATTACAACCAATCAACGGGAAAGATATCTCTAATATCCAGCAGAATAGTCCACAAGGATGGGACAATTATAACAATCGTTACAACACATTCCATTAGGGGAATAATGAGGTCTAAAATGGGCATCCTAAGAAAAATGTACAACCAAAATAAACTTTATAAGAACCAATAGGATTCAAGATGATGATTTCAACCATGGGGGATGATTCACAATTTTTAGAGTAAAAAAGTAAAAATAATAAAACTACTTTTTCAACTCGTATTTTCAACTTATCTCGCTAAGGTTTTACTTAAATTTCGAGCGGGAGTACTCGTTGGATGAAAAATTTAATTCCTCATCCAAGGAGTACCCATGTTGCAAACTTTCGATGGACCCTACTACACAAAAAATGGGAAATACATGAAAAAACGTGATTGCAATAATGTTTTTCATGTATTTATCATTTTTCGTGTAACAGGGTATATCGAAAGTATGCAACAAGGGTAATCCTTGGATGAGGAATCAAATTCTGCATCCAACGAGCATTGTTTCTCGAAATTTGAGTAAACTCATAGGGAAATAAATTGAAAATACGAGTTGAAAAAAAATATTTTTTTCTTTTCTCCCTCTAAAATTTGATGATGTAATCTAATATTATTTTATAATTTCCACTACTATTTTATAATTTCCTTGGGAGGCCCATTTTAGACCTCAAAAATCCCCTAATGTCAATATGATAAGTACTAAAATAACCGAAATAGTTCAACTAATTTAGCACAGACAAAAGCAAACATGAAATACAAACATCCACATAATATTCATAATCCATGCATGAAGAATGTGTTGTCCATGAGGTTTTTGATATTAAGTAAAATCTGAAAGACACATGGATACAATGAACACAACTAGGTCCAATAGTGGAGTGTTGGAGCTACTCCTTACTCCTCAAAATAACTAGCTTGTCTCTCTAATGCCTTGTAGGAGGAGATAAGGTGAAAAATCCTTTGCTTTTACCATGAGGGTGTATTTATAACAAATGGGGTGATCTTTCACTTCCCTTGTGACTCTTGGGCTACCCTCATGATTGTTCAAATTCTCTTGACCTTTTGACTTCCTACATGACTTTTCACATTACATGAATGACTCTTGGACTTCCACTTTACATTATATTTTTCCAATATTGAATTATATATTCCACAAAATGATGTTGCACATGATGACTCATGACACGACATGAAACGACACTAATGACATGTACTACATGATGACATGGAAATTTCAAGCCATTCCTTTTTGTTTCTTTCTTTGTGCCTTCTCCAAAATATGGTGCATGTTCTTCTTCTTCCTCCTTATGACTTGAAGATAAGGAGCCTTCCATGTGGTCTTGATCTTTCATCTTTTGTTATACTCTGATGTTCCTTCATCTTTTTTCATGGTGATCATCTTATATCCTAAGCTCCTTAGGTATCTTCTAACATTTCCTCTTGCTCCATCTCCTTCTTTATCATCTTTTCATAGCATAATAAAGTACATGCATCTGCAATCCACCCATGACAAGACGACATCAATCCGATAAACCTCTAGTCTAAGATACTGCATGATGATCCACTAACTGAGCCAGAACCGAGTCGTAGGATGAGGGAGAGGCTTAGTGACTGTGCAATTGCGCAACTCAGGTAGTCAAGGGTGAAGATTGATCCTTGAGATCGTGCAATGCACAGTTCAGGCTGGACTGGGCAAGTAGATTGCACAGTTTTGGAGCTTAGTGAGCTAGGCTGAAGGGTTGAACACTTATTTTTCCCACTACGCAGTTCAGGAAGACAAAGGAACATTTTTATAAGATCTCATACTCCCTCATATTTATTTTTTTCTACCATGGGAGCTCGTCAAGGTCGGAAAGACCACAAGGGCTCAAGTAGTTCAAGTCCCAACTCCTTATACCTCGACCTCATTGGAGACATGAAAAGAAAAATAGTAAAAGAGCAGACCGTTATGATACCATTGATTCAAATTTATGAAGGAACGAAATGAGCTACAAATTTAAAATAGAAACGCATAGATATAATGAAATTTAACTTCAATTAATAAATAGAAATGTTGAAATTGTTTACATGCAGAAAGAAATCAAACTAGCTCAAACGATGGTAGCTTATCTTTGAGAAGAGATGTGACAATTACACACCTTCTAAATTGTGTTACAATGAGGCTTTGAGGCCCTTTTATCACAAACAAGCAATTAAAAACCCTAAACATCCAAAAAACTAACCCTAGGAGATGAAGCGCCAAGTTTTAAGGACCCAATGGGGTAAGTTGGAATGTCAACTTCCCGGGGTCGTAACTTTGGTATATCATCTTCGTTTGGTGTGTATGATAACCCATTTGAAAGGTCTATCTGAGGAGAATGAATTTGACTTCTAATGTGAGTCATGAGCCATATTTATCTATTTCCCAAAAAAAAATTGTTTAGGGCCTCAAAACGGTTCCAAAAGTTCAGGACCTGAAAAGTTCCAAAAATAGAAAAATACCAAAATAGGAATTTGTGTTGAAAATTAGGAAACCGATAAGAAATTTTGTTGTAATCCAAGTGGAATATTTGGGTGGCCACCAATATCCACATGGATCAAGCATGGACCCTTTCTCACACTTTTGTAATTTGAGAGAGGAGGAGAACAGATACGTGCCCTTTCGCACACTTCATTAATATTTAGGAGGAAAAGGAGCACAAGTCCTTTCTCATACTTGTTATTTTTTTCATGTTATGGGTGAGGACATTATTACAAATTCCCTTATTTAGTATAAGGGGGAATAAAGACCTATAAAACACTATCATCCACACCCACAAAGATTGTATCACACTACTTCCACTATAATTGTTTGGCCTAATATAATAACTCACAAACCATACTAGGCAGTTTAGCTAAGATTTGAATTGAGAGAGACATTATTAACATTGAACCACTAAAGCTACCCTTGATGAGCATTATAAACTCCTATTTAATGTTCCTCTCTCGCTATATATATATATATATATATATATATATATATATATTATTGGAAACTCACATCTTATGTATTGGAAACTAATGATATAATAATAGTAAAGTTAGTCTAAATTTAATGAAATAGAGGATAAGCTTATAACTTAAAATATTTAGGTTGAAAAAGGAGCTGCATAAACAACATAAAGAGAAGGATGAGAAGGATGATAAAAACATCTTATTAGAAAGCTTGAATGAAAAGGCTATAGTGTATGCAAATGAAATGTTATCACGTAGAACAATGATAACAAGGCTATAGTGTAACAAATGAGATGCTAAGGTATGCACCTTATAATATGGAGAATAATTGTTCAAAATTTTATTGGAAATAATTAACTCTCATCTTTCTTTTGAGTTGAAAGGCCCACTGTAAGGAAGCAAAACCTATTATATGATTTTTATTGACACAATTACATAATGCCACAATCCCTTTGATAATCCCTTAATCTTGATATGGGGCAATGTGAAACTAAGAGAATTATTCTCTTGATTAAGAAATGAGGACAACAAGTTTGATCAATTGTCGAAATTTAAAATTGAGGATCTAAAAATTATGTTACGGGTAAGAGAAAAGAGCACTAACCCAAAATATGTATTAAACAATCACTCTAGAAATATTATAGATATACACTATAGGGAAAAGACCCTCTAGCGAAGGTTATAAAGGAGGTTTTAGTGTTATAAAATTGGCCAAAATTGTCAAAAAAACATATGCTACCACATCCGTTTATGGTTACAGAGGTTTTGGCGGAGCTTTTAACAGAAATTCAACGCAACTAAAAGAAAAGGGGTGGCCGGAGGTTATTACAGATGTTTTTTTTCCTTGGTGCGCTAATCAGGCTTTAACGCACTGGTGCGTACCTGTGGACGGTGCCTCGAGGCGGTCGAACAAGAAAGCACCGGGCTGTTAAGGTATAAAAAAACACCGGCCCGTTAATGTATAAAACAGCACCGGGCGTAGTGTTGGTGATACAACGCACGGGGCCGTTATAATTGGTCTTGGGATTTGAGCGGTGCCCATAGGTCGTATCAATGCACCGGTGCGTAGACTTATAGAAACGCATCGGTGCATCCTTTCACACAAATGCACCAAGTTTTATAATTGGTATCGGTATTTGTGCGGTGAAAATATGTCATAAAAATACACCGATGCGTACAGACTCTTAAACACCTCGGTGCGCAGTATCACACAAATGCACGAAGATTTATAATTGGTATCGGTATTCGTGCGGTGCCCATAGGTCGTCTAAGTGCACTAGTGCATATATACACAAAAACGCCCTGATGCATAGTATCACACAAACGCACCAAGATTTATAATTGGTATATGTATTCGTGCGGTGCTAATAGGTCGTAAAAGGGCACCAGTGCGTGTATATACATAAACTCACCGAAGAGTCGTACCGCACAAATGCCTTGATATTTTTAACCGGTTTTGGTATTTTTGCAGTGCCCATAGGTTGTAAAAATGCACCGGGGTGCTTAATAATACAAGCACCAATTTTCATTTTGTATTTTTTAGAAACATCGACCTGTGACAGTGCAATTATTGTGATTGTTTTAAATTCATTATTATTCATCAAAAGTCGACACATCTTATAACAATATTCATATTAATTAAATTTTTATTAATGCATTTGAATGTGATGTTTGGATTAATTAGTTATATCATATCAAAATTATTGTGGTTTTTTAAAATTCATTATTCATCAAAAGTCGATACATATATATCTTATAACAATATTCATATGAATTAAATTTTTATTAGTGCATTTGAGAACGACAATGGAGAACACAATAGCGACAATATAGAACGCAATAGAATAAATTAAAACATTTATTATTATTATTATTATTATTATTATATATATATATATATATATATATATATATATAAGACATTCTTTGTCATACAAAATGGGACAGTTATTGGTATCCCTTTATCTTTCAATTGGAACACTATGTCCATTACATTAAAGAAAATGTCTGATTTCACAAACATTTTTCAAAAAATACAACGCCTTGCTTTTATATCCAAACATAGTGATCATCATTCTTTGCTTGAACTGTTGTCACTGCTAGAGCTACTTTCATGACTTGGGTTATTGTCATAAATGTTTTGTTCACAGTGTTGATTGTTTTCTTCTTCTTCACCTTCCATCTACAAACATAAAAATAAACTGTAATGAGTGTATATACATTGGTGAGAATAATGAAAATTGAAATATTAAATAATATACATCAATGTAAATAAAAAAGAGATGACGTACCAATGCAACAATTGACTCATAAACTATACACATTCTTTCAAAACCATGTAACATGCCATCTTTCAAGATTTGATCTGTTGGCGCAATGCTATACTTTGTTTCCTGCAAGTTTTACACCCCATAACAAATCATATATTTAATATAAAATAATTTTTTTTTTCTATTAATTATAGACGGAGCTAAGTAAAACAAGATCGATATATGCTTACAAATTTCACAATTAAGTTCTGATATGCCAACATATACGCACAACCCATATTTAACCCAATTTTAATCAATTCCTCTAATGGTTCCTCTTTGTATGTTAGCACCTGTTTGAAGACGTTCAATGATGATTTTTGTAAAACAACTTAAAAAATATAAAAATGAAATTTAGTTAAGTTGTTATAAGGAAATAACAATTACTCACAAACTTAGATATCAATCCTTTTCTTCCTTGTCGTCTTGTTTTATGTGCTGAATGGGTTCTATTTTCTTTTCTTTTCTGCAAGAAAATACTTGAATATTAATATTTAATGCTAAATTGTTTATTTATTTTACCTAATGATCGAAAAAATCAATGATTACATATTACATTTGAAGCAAGTTGTTGTTGAGATGGCTCCTCCAGCGATGCAATTTTGTCCATTTCTTTGACCATCTCTTTGTACACCTTTTTGGACATTCCCACTGGCATATTTCTGATATCAGCTCATTCATCTTTTGAGATTTTCATAATCTTCTTGAAAATGTAACATGACAATAAACTATTTAATTTTTGTATTGATATATGAAAAGTAAGTATAACAAAAGTGATATTTATAAATAATTCTAGACAAACATCTAAAGGAATATTACTTTTCATTCCTTCTTTTTTGTTGTTATATGTTTTTGCTATTAAAAGTCTGACATGTCTCATTGACCAATTCTCTGGAAACTCTTCCTATAGTTTACATAAAATTTGGTTCTTGGAATCATTGGATTGGTTTTTGTATTGTAAGTGGAAATAACGTCTATACATTCGTTCCACTAGATCCCTCAAACTTTTGTAAAAGTTTTTCCCCTTTCGTTAACCTCCAGCACCACTCCACATGAGCTAAGGAGCAATTCATTTTCATTTGCATGTTCTATTTTTTTTCTTTTCTTAGAACAACATTACTTTTTTGAGTTGTTGGTCCTTGTAGAACATTAAACATATGTGAATTAATAGAATTTTTCACACATGTTATCTAATAATTTTAATTATATTATTAATGAAAACTAAAAAAAGAAACTCATATTGGATCGATAGTAATTTTTCATTCACCTGATTTATCCTTTTGCAATTTTTCCATCAAGCTTTTACGCTCTTCTGGTCCTAGATCAGAAATAATCTTATCAAGCTTCGTCATTTTGTGGCTCTGCATGATACACAGTAAACAATACATATTAGTTAAACTTAGATATAGCTCAAAAATAATTTTTTTGTAAAAAATTTACAAAGAACTTGCCTTTTTTTCTTTTCTTGATGTGTTATCAGTATTTTTGTTACTTGATCTCTTGTCACTCATTTCATTGTCAATCTCAAACCTGTACCATATCATTCAATAATATATTTATAAATAAATTGTCAACTTTTCAATTAAAAAAAAAAAATCTCAAAAACCGGTGCGACATTCATGGTTTACGCACCGACGCCGGTGCGTCTCTCTTCCAAACGCACCGCCAAAAAAATCTAATAGACCGTACGGTGCTCTATGTCAACAAGGAGCACCGATGCATTACATGTCAATGACCGCACGGTTAACCATGATAAAATAATAAAAACTGTCCAGTGTTAGTTTTTTAACATAAATTGGTGCCATATTTTACATATGGCGCACCGATAAAAACAAAATATTAATTTTTTATCACATTACATTTTGCGGTGCGCTTGTAAAATACAGAGCACCGATGCACTAAGTTACTCCAGGCGCACCGATAAAAAAAAAAAACTATTTTTTTTAAATTCATGCCAAGGCCCACATGGATAGGAATCCGACTATGCTAATTGTCCTGTCGATTGGATGTCTTAGGTCTATATTTAGCAATACAAACCCTATAAATCTAAATTGAAAAGCCCTAATCCTGAAATCACAAAAAAAGGAACAAGAAATGGGAGAAACAAAAAGAATGTAAGGTTTGTATTTATTTATTTTTTTCGAAACAGAATGTTTGCGGTGCGCCATAATGAAATACCACACCGGATGCATATTTTACAAATGGTGCACTGAAAAAATATTTTGTTTTTTAATTTTTTATCACAGTACTTGTGCGGTGCACTAGGATAACAGAGCGCACCGGTGCGCTATTCCGCACAGGGCGCACCAACAACTTTTTTTTTTTTTTTTTTTAGTTTACGCAAGGGCCGACATGGATTGGGATCAGACTATGCAGGTCCTCCCATTGGTTGGATGTCTTAGGCTTATATTTAGCAATACAAACCCTATAAATATAAATTGAAAAGTCCTAATTCTGAAATCACAGAAAGTGGGAGAAGAAATGGCAGAAACAAAAAGAATGTAGGGTTTGTTTCTAAATTGGATTTTTTTGCAAAACAACACGTTTACGGTGCGCCATAATGCAATAGTGCACCGGTGCCATATGCCACATATGGCGCACTGATAAAAACATATTTTTTTTTATCATTGTACTTTCGCGGTGTGCTGCTATAACCGAGAGGACTGGTGCGCTATGTTATGCAGGACACACCGAAAAAATAAATAAATAAAAATAAAAATAAATAAAAAATAAAAATAAAAATTGTATTTTTTTAAGATTAACGCAAGGGCCGACATGGATTGGGATCCAACTATGTAGGTCCTCCTATTGGTTGGATGTCTTAGGCTTATATTTATTAATACAAACCCTATAAATATAAATTGAAAAGCCCTAATTCTGAAATCACAGAAAGTGGGAGAAGAAAGGGTAGAAACAAAAAGAATGTAGGGTTTGTTTCTAAAATGGTTTTTTTTGCAAAACAGCACGTTTGCGGTGCACCATAATGCAATAGTGCACCAGTGCCATATGTTACATATGGCGCACTGATAAAAACATTTTTTATTTTTTATTTTTTATCACTGTACTTTCGCGGTGTGCTGCTATAACCGAGCGCATCGGTGCGCTATGTTACGCAGGGCGCACTGACGAAAAAAAATATGTAATTTTTTAAGATTGACGCAAGGCCCAACATGGATTAGGATCTGAATATGCAAGTCATCCCGTGGGTTGGATTTCTTATGACTATACAAACCCTACAAATCTAAATTGAAAAGAAAGAGGGAGAAGAAAGGGCATAAACAAAAAGAATCTACGGTTTTGTTTGTAAAAACGGATTTATTTTTTATTTATGTTTTTGAAAACTGCAGAAAAGGTAAAAAAAAAAAAACTTGGATTTTGTTATTTTACTTCATAAAAAAAAAACTACAAATTTTTTTTCTAAAAACAAAAGACTTTGATTTCTTATTTTACTGCATAAAAAAAATTGTAGAAAAAAGTACAAAAAAACAATAAACTTACTCACATCATTTGAAATTCTATGCTACAGGGTTTGACTAACCAGAGGTTTGGAATTATGATTGTCTGAATACTTCTGTTCGAACGTATTTCCTGCTCCACAGTGCTCTCGTGCTCTGTTTGCTCTAGGTATGTATCCTGCAAATCTCTAGCTGAATTTTTTTGCAAAAATAGTGAAATAATGAAAAGTGTTTAGTATTTAAAGAAATGTTTTATGAAATTAGATTTTCGAAAATATTTTTCCGCCCATTTTTCAATTTACTTCTTTTTTTTCACTTAAAGAAAATAGGGTTGCATTTTTTTTTATTTGTGGTTATTCGTTTACCGATGCATCCTTTAATTGAACCACACCAGTGTGTTGTGTTATAAAACAACACCGGTGCGCAAAATAAAAAAAACTCACCGGTGCGGTTATCTATACATTACGCACCAAAATGACATTTAAGTTTGTGCACCAAAATTTATTGTTGTTTTGCTCAAATGCAGGGAGAAAATATCATATATTATATGGAATGGAAAATTCTTCAAAATCCAGCTCGTCCCATAATATTTCTCAAAGTCCATCGCAGATTTCTCCCTATCCATGTGGAGACGTAATATTTACCTCATATTTTTTTTATTTTTTCACTATCTAATTGAATTTATATATGTTTTTTATCCATGCAGTCAATCACGCACAACTTAATTAAATTTATAATGTATACAAATTTGCAAGTTCATGCAGATTCAGCATCGAGTTCAGATGCACAAAATATTCAAACTGCTCCAAAACGTCTAAAGTTCTTATCAGGATCTGCATACCGCAAGGCGCATTTGGTAGATGAAAATGGACAGCCACTTCACCCTGCCAATTGTAACAATATTGCATCTTCTAGCCACAATCCCGGGACAATGATGGTAATTATAATTATAATTATTTGGTATATATATTGATTAATATGTAATTATTTCAACATCAAACCAATTTATAATCATGCAATATTGTCAACGTGGTTACTAATTGATATCATAATATTTTGTACTAATCATGTTCATTTTTTTTTTAATTATTAGGATTCTAGTGATGATGAACGACCTACCTACCATCTTCCGTTGCACCCCACGACAATGTCAAATCAAGAGAAGACTGAATTAAGAGAAAAAAACAAAGAGGAACGATACCAAGAATGGTTGAATCAACCACTGATTCAATTCCCGCTACATCCAGATTCACCAATTAGGAATGACTATAGCAATAGTAGTTCTTCACAAGCTGGCAATGGAGACAATCAAATAGAGGTTGGTATGGATGATTACTTAAGGGATACGACTGCCATGGAGACAATGTTGTTAGATGCATTCCAAAATTATGATCAGCTAGGGGATGATGCTCATATCGCTGACACCTTTTTCGAAAGCCTTAAATTTGCTTCCACCACCCCTCTCTTTGGACCTAGAGGTCAGTCAAAGTCTACCCATTTTGGGACAACAATGTTACTGTACAACTTGAAAGCAAATTTTGGCTTATCGAATGCATGTTTCTCAGAACTTTTGAGGTAAGTTACCATAAAAAACTCCCCTTATATAAATTTGAAATATAATCAGTACACTGCAATGAACATTAAAAATGTTAAATTTTATGAACGTTAATAATTATATCGACATTAATGTACATTTGATATTAATATATTTTTCCATGATCACCAACTACAGGTTATTCAAAGATAAGGTTCTTCCGAGTGATAATGTCTTGCCCGGTAGCTGCGAAGAGGCAAAGAAATTGTTGAAAATGTTGGGTGTTGAGTAGATATCATATCATGCATGTCCAAATGATTGTATTCTATATATAGGAGAATATACAGACAAAGAGATGTGTCTGAAATGTGGGCATGACAGGTATGATAAATAAAAAATAAGGGTAAATCACGTATTGGTCCTCCTTTTAAGATATTGAGTCACATGCCTATAATCCCAAGGATTCAAAGGCTCTTTCGTTGCAAAGAATTAGCTATGTTGCAGGGATGGCACGCCTCACACAGAAGTGAGTTGGGAGTTATGCGAATCCAAACTGATTCAATAGCCATAAGCATATAGAGGATACATGGCCCGAAAAATTCGAGAATGAAGTACGAAGTCTACAACTCAGCATAACCATGGATGGCGTCAACCCATATTCCCTCCAGAACACCAACTATTTTTTTTGGCCTGTAGTAGTGATCAATAACAATATCCCCCCATGGTTGTCCGTGAAGAATGAACATCTTATGTTGGCTCTCATAGTCCCTGGTAGAAGACAAGTGAAGAATATGGATGTCTACTTACAACCACTGGTAGATGAATTGAAGGAATTATGGGATGGGACAAATGTATATGATGTATCAAGACCCATCGCAACAGAGAGGAGTTTTACGTTGTATGGCATATGTGCTTACACGACACATGATTATCTAGGCTTAGGAGTTTGTTCTAGTAAATTACATGTTTAATTTATTGATCTTCATGATATTCATTAGGGGAATTTTGAGGTCTAAAATGGGCCTCCTAAGGAAATTATAAAATAATAGCGGAAAAAATCAAATAAGATTTGATGACATCATCAAATTTTAGAGGGAAAAATGAAAAAACTACTTTTTCAATTCATATTTTCAACTTATCTCCCAAAGTTTTTACTCAAATTTCGAGCGGGAGTACTCGTTGGATGCGGAATTTAATTCCCCATCCAAGGAGTACCCATGTTGCATACTTTCGATGGGTCCTACTACGAAAAATACGAAAAACCATTCATAAAAAAATGTTATTCTGATCACGTTTTTCATGTATTTCTCGTTTTCGTGTGAAAAATTCATCCGAAAGTATACCAACGTGGTACTCCTTGGATGGTCGTCGCGTCAACAATTTTTCTTCAATTTGGTAAAAATTTTGGGAGATACGTTTAAAATACGAGTTGAAAAAGTAGTTTTATTATTTTATTGTTTTTTAATATTTTTACTTTTTTACTCCAAAAATGGTGAATCATCCATTATGGATGACATCATCATCTTGAATCCTATTGGTTCTTATAAAGTTTATTTTGGTTGTACATTTTTCTTAGGAGGCCCATTTTAGACCTCAAAATTCCGCTAATGCTTTAACGTGCCATGCATATTAATTAATGTATACAAATATAATCTCATAGGTCTTGTAACAAAAGGGTATTTTGGATGTAAATGTTGTGGACCTTCTCTGAAAGCTAGATGGTCCAAGGACCTACGAAAGCAAGTGTATGATTATCCAGGATGTTCTACCCGAATAACACCCTTACGGCAAAACGACATCACTTTCGATGGTAAATAAAGAAGAAGCCCAAAAGACACTCAGCATGTGCAATTTTGAATAGCTTAGAGCATATGAGGGAGAAGGAGAAGGGTTCATAGAAATGTTCGATTCAAATGGGGAGCCACTAAGTTCGATGATCTGAATTTCTTCAACACCTATGTTGAGAAATTTCCCATTGGGATGAAAAGGAAATCTATCTTTTATGACCTCCCATATTGGGAGCATCTTAAGATTTCCCACTTATTAGATCCCATGCATATATTTAAAAATGTTTGATCTTCTTTATGGAGGCACATATCATCGAAACAAAGTGACACATTGGCTATTAGGAAAGATCTTATTACTTCAAAAACTAAAAAGAAATATTGGCCAAGACAATTAGAAAGTACGGGATTAGAGGAAGGAACTGATCCCTCTAATTGATGGTTTTTCAAAGAAGGTGATGTCCCATAGATTTTAAAAATATATGATATATCTTTGGCAAAGGAATTTATAATGGATGTGAGGGTGCCAACTTCATACGGGTCTTCACTACGACGTTGCTTCACCGTGGATGACCATTTGTCGAGGTTGAAATCACATGACCATTTGAATCTTCTAAGAGTACGTGTAATGTCAAAAGCATGATTTTATTATTTGTTATATTAATAAATTTTATCCCATGCGGGGATCATAAAACATAACTAATTTTGTATATTATTGCACATGTTTATAACTTTACAATGTCATTATCCTTTGTTTGTGCGTGGGTGTGTGAAACATGAATTCCCTCAAGACCTAAGACATGCCATATTTAAATTATCTGCATTTGTACGTTGGATCACGTCAAAGGATATTCATGTGGCTAGCATTCCACGGTGGCGTCAAGAGATAGTTGAGATTGTTTGTATGTTTGAGAAGGAACTGCCGACGAGTTTCATGGACTTACAAGTTCATCTTCTAATCCACCTGGTAGATGAGGTTGAATTAGTTGGGGTTGTTTCTTGTCGTTGGATGTTCTTCTTAGAGAGGTACATGAAGAAATTGAAAGGTTTTGTTCGACAAAGGGCAAAACCCGAGGGGTCTATGGCAGAGGGGTATGTATTGTATGAGTCTTTCTAATATGCCAGTGAGTACATCAAGCAGATCGAAAACAGACCAGGTGTGGTGATTTGGGATGATGAAATGGATGAAGACAAAAGAGAAGGAGAGTTGCTCCAAACGAGTGGAAAAAAGCGCTTGATAAAGAGTAAGCGACTTATAATTTTTCAAATTTACAAAAAGTAATTAATATTCACGTTGAACTTTGATATAATGTATATTTTGATCTCTAAGTACTATATAATGTTGGTTTGATTTCATCAGCGAATGCAGAAATTGAAGCAATCAATAAATTCATTCTTTACAATTCTGAAGCGACACAACCGTGGGTCGCATTGTACGAACAAAACAGGATGAAATGGGATAGTGACAGGAAAGAATTCAGACAGTTGAATGGTAGAATTGTGCCTTATCCTGATCATTTAAAAGAAAATACGCCAAAAATATGCCCCAACAGTTGGGTTGCTGACCAAGTCAGAGAGAAATACGGTGCTACCGGTCGTTACCCGTGTGCTGAAGAGGATGTGCTAAACATAGGGATTGGGTGCAGCAACTCGGTAATAATATTTTTAATTTATATGTAAATTTGAAAATTATATTAAGACATCTACATTTCATATTTTAACTGTTGGATTATTATTTATAAGACACATGACACTATTATTTTTTTAACTTTTTTATAATAGGTGCATTTGTTCCCATCTATGTGGGCATATGGACACCATTTTCGCAGAG
The DNA here is from genome assembly GCA_034641835.2 of Pinus albicaulis. Classification (NCBI taxonomy): domain Eukaryota; kingdom Viridiplantae; phylum Streptophyta; class Pinopsida; order Pinales; family Pinaceae; genus Pinus; species Pinus albicaulis. Next base: position 139,662,370 of record CM076570.1, on the reverse strand, counting down.
AAAATGCCGATGCTGGAAACATCACACAAGACTGTGGAGTGGAAGTCAAGTTTGATCAATCTAGTTGATCTAGCCACCATGATCAACAACTAGTACGAGGGACGTTAGGTTACGTCGGAAAGATACAAGAGATCATTGAAGTGGATTTTTCTTCTTTCCAATGTATTATTTTTAGGTGCAAGTGGTGGGACACCTTTGATCGGAATAATGTAAAGGAAGATTGCGATAGTAGGCTAATATGTATCAACTCTAGAAAGATGTGGGATGAAGCTAAGGAGCCCTATGTTTTACCTAAACACTGCAACCGGGTGTTTTTTTACCCAAATGTGTTGGATAGGGATTGGTGGTTCGTATTGACACATGACCCTAGATCAAAACATATTTTTGATAACAATAGTGTTATCATGTCATGCGAGCTAGAAGATAATGAGGGTGATCATGAGAACGGAGAGTGATATGGTACATGTGTTATTTCATCAATATTTATACCTTTTAAGATGGGTTTTTCGAAATATTAATATAATATGTATTTTGAATTAATTGGCAATTTGCATTGTGTTAATGTTAAAATCAATAATTCACTTGATAATTTGGTATTATGTTGATCTCGAAAACAATGGCGTATTGTATAAATTAATTTTTATTTTTGTATCTAAGATCATAATAAAATAATGATAATTCTAAAGTACAGGAATTTATTTGCATTATTTTCTAAACTTTATTATGTTACAATAAATCATATTATTCTAGATTTATTATTTTACAATTATTTAAAATTTACAAACTTACAAAATTAAAAATTTTAATAAATTCATTTCACATTAATACAATTAAAATTTTACAAATATTTTACATACAATTAAAATTATAGTTAGAATTAGAATTACAATTACAATTACAATTTTACAATTTCACGTACAATTACAATTTTAGAATTTTACATATATACATTTACAATTTTACAAATTAAAAAATTGCAATTACAATTACAATTTTACAATTTTAAAAGTTACAATTACAGTTACAATTTTAGAAATTCACATATATACCATTACAATTACAATTTTAGAATTTTAAATACAATTAGAAATACAAATATTACAAATTTACAATATCATGATCATTTGGTATTAAATTAATTAATAAACATCACATTCATGATAACCATCGTACAAACATCATATTTGACTAAAAAACACATTCAAAATCGCTAACTACATCATCGTGATCATGATCATCTAACAAAACACAATTAACATTATATATTAACATCATCAGTACAACACAAACATCAAACATACATCTCATGCTATCACATACATATCTATCTGCAAGCTGCACATTAAATGAACATATCTAACATGACCTAACAAGATACACATCATGATTATCACCAACATGTAAATTAAGTACAACTGCAACATGAACATAAAATACATGGACCATATATATATATATATATATATATATATATATATATATATATATATATATATATATATATATAAGCGAGATATTAAAAATTAGAATATACAACTGTAATATAAATGTCATGGATCAGTTGGTGGTAGTACAACATCAATATCAGTACTAGTGGCCGATGGTCCAGCCTCATCTCCATGATGGCTGCTGGTAGATGCTAGTGGAGGCTCATGCAAATTTGGCGCGACGCGAGGCTATGAATGGTCATGAGATGATGTTACGCTGCACCTCAAAGACTATCCATCATGTGTTGTGGCTCGATCGTAACGTGCAACAGTCCTCGTCAGTCACGTAAAATTTGTCATAACTCCTACGACATGCCGCATCAGGCTGTACATGTCACGCGGCATGCCTCTCCACATCTGTAATAGCCTATCATCAGCCTCTATGTCTCTGAAATCAGCGGGCCTGATGCCCACCTCAACAATCAATGCAATGAGTTGGTCGCCCAACTCCATCCTGTATCTAGCATCACTAAGACGTCGACCGCGCACCGGCGCACCAGCAGGAGCAGGTCTATGATCTGCACCGACCTCCTGATGATCCTCGGTAATATCTGGCATGCCCTCATCCTCATTAGGATCCACAACTGGATCAGGTGGTGGTGGTGGCATCTCCTCGCCATCAAAAGATCCAATGTCTGCAAAATATATACAAGTACACAATGATTATTAAAGGATTTTATTACACAATTTAATAAAAACAAGTTAAAGAACATGTTAGAATAAATTTAAATAAAACAATAATATTACCTCTATCATCTGGTGTCTCATCAGCTGTGAAGAGGATGTTGGCACACCCTTGCCAATCCAACCCCGCATAAGGACAGGGGACCAAAATGAAGGGATGCTTATCAACACTGGCTAGCAACTCCAATGCATCCTCGCTGGAAAAAGTGTCTCCTCCCTCTTGGGCATCATCTTCCCCCACATGTGCATACGTACCTCAGTAATCAGCCTACGAGGCTGCCGAAGAAAAGAAGGCCTTGTCTCTGGAAACCTCTCAAAAAATAAACAAAAAATCTCTGAAGAAAAAGGGAAGCTGACCCTCCCTTGTGCATGAGCGCGACATCTATCTAATGATGTACAGAACTGCCGCAAAAAAATGGTAGACCACCTGACAAGTCGTGGTTGTTGTAGTAAAGAATCAACATAATATAAAAGCTGGAAACTAATGCATTTCTCGTCACTGGTGTTGTGCGAAATGGTCGAAATGATAAGTGAGAGACACTGGACCTCCTCACGACCAAACGCACCAATTCGTAACTGCCCTCCAGCGACCTAAAACTCTGCAGGAGATACTAAATTTTCTCCAATGTATCTCTAGGAGTAAACTAACTGACTCCCTGCCACACAGCCAGCTGGAACCTTAGGGAACGAGGGAAAATCCACCCCTCTCTTCGATAGCCCTGTAATAAAATATACATCCTCCTCAATGGGTGTGTACCACTGGTTGATACCAACCCATAAAGCCTATTGTTGGGCATTCCACCTTCGGATAAGATGTCTCAAAAACAAAATATGGGACTTTAGGGAACTAGCCTCCTCATAGAACTTGAGGAGGCCTACCCGCCTAAGGAGCCCCTGCATCGCTGCTGTAATAGGGCAAGGGTACGCATCTCTCTCCCTCTCTCTTGCCTCCCACATGCGAACCATGTTATATTGTTCCGCTTGTTGTTGTTGTTGTTGCCCCTCTTCTCTCCTTTCACGTCTCTGAATGATTGACATATTAAACACAATTTTTTATTAAATGACACATGTATTTACAAATATACGTATATAATTAATTTTGAAAAATAAATAAAAAAAGAGTCGGTGCGCCAAAAACACAGTCACGCATCGGTCCCGGTGTGTCTCCCCACAGAGCACACCAGATACGGTGCACCTCATGATATCCACCGCACCGGAAGCGGTGCTCCAGAAAATGTTTTTAGCACACCATTCACTACATGCGGTGTTAGGAGGTTGGTGCGCTAACTTCACTATCCGCTCGGGGCTTATAACTAAGTCAGCACACCACCCTCCTGCCACCGTACATAGTCGTCAGTGCGGTATTTTAAGAGGCCGCACCATTGACCTAGGCCAAATACGGTGAGTCGTGCGCTGACAAAAATAACCGGCCCGGGGCTGTTATCTCAGTCAACACACTGCATCACCACAATTCAACTAGGTCAACGGTGCGGCCAGGTAGCCAACCGCACTTCTCTTTTTAAAGAAATTTAAATAACACGGTGCACCTTTGGTATCCACCCCGGAATTGGTGCAGATACCCTTAGCATCGGTTTACCAGCTCGAACTGTTGATAATGTCGAATTGCGGTTCCGGTGCGCTAAAAAAATTACCCGCCCCGAGGCTGATAATTCTATCAACGCACCGAGTTGCTGCGATACACCATTGTCAACGGTGCGGCCTGGTAACCGATCGCACTGCACTTTTTAAAAATTTTAAAATTAACATGGTGCGTTGCGTGGTACCGCGCCGGAATCGGTGCGGATACCGTCAGCACTGACTGCGGTGCAGCCTATAAATTTACAAGTAGCACCACAAACCGATGTGAGCTGAACGACTCGAGCGCACCGCGCGAATTTTTTTTTTTTTAATGGTTAATTTTAAGGTTTTTTCAAATTCTAATCCGCTAAAAGGTTTAATTATGGAAAAAAAAAATACCTGTATATTTACCCGTCGAGGAGGCATATTGGCTATATAATTTGCAAAAGAAAATTTGTCCACTGTTTTATAAAATTCAAGCTGGAGATTGGTGGCAATGCATAGCAGCAGTGCATGTAATAAGTGAACTGGGAGCACGGATGTCAATGCGGCTCAAATAAGGATAACTTGCACCGGTGCTTGAGAGCTCTGTAGCATTGACAAAAGTGAAAAATGCGGTTTTTTGGCCGTAATTTTTTTTTTATTTAACCCTGTCTCGGTGCACGGGGTTTTTATTGGAGTACCGGTGAGTTTGCACTATGCTGCCCTGGGAGGTTTCTATTTTCGCGCGCATTTAGGAGGCACCGGGGCGGCATAGTGGTAACACATCGGTGCTCTACACTAATAAGATGCACCGGACACGCTGTCTGGTGAACCAATGATTTGTGCGATTTTTTGGCCATAATTTTGTTTTTTTTAACCCTTTTCCAGTGTGCGACATTAATGGGGCCCCGATGCGTTTTCGTCATTCTGCACCAGGCGGTTTCTGTTCCGCGTGATTTTTATGAGACACCGGGGCGGCTTAGCAGTAATGCATCGGTGCTCTATAGTAATAAGACACATCAGGAATGTTGTCAGGTGAACCAATGATTTGTGCGGTTTTTTGGCCGTAATTTTGTTTTTTTTTTACCCTTTTCTGGTGCGCAGAATTTATGGGGCCCCGTGCGTTTCTGTCATTCCACCCCGGGTGGTTTCTGTTCCGCGCGCTTTTTATGAGACACCGGTGCTAACGAGTTGGCATGCACCAGTGTTGTTCCTTAATAAAAGGCACCGAGCGGGTGTGTACAAAGCACACGGTTTCCAGTGTGCCAATGTTTTATGCGGTTTTCTTGCCGTAATTTTTGTTATTTAACCATCTACAGGTGCGTGCGTTTTATGGATGCCCCGGTGCATTTGCTTTATTCCACACCGGGTGGTATCTGTTTTCGCGCACGTTTTCGGAAGCACCGGTGCGATAGACATGTAAGGAACCGGTACTGTAAGAGAATATGACGCATTGGGGGAGAGTGTTAGGAACGCACGGTTCTCGGTGTGCCTATGTTTTGTGCGATTTTTTGGCCGTAATTTTTTATTTATTTAACCCTGTGCCGGTGCGCGGGGATTTCAAGGCAGCCCGGTGCATTGGCGACCCAGTGTGTTTAAGGGCAACTCGGGCAGTGTCAGTTTTCGCGTGTTTTTTATGAGGCGTCGATGCGGAAGTTATGTAAAGTACCGGTACTCTACATAATTACAACGCACCGGGCGGGTGTGTATGGAGTGCACGGTGTCCGGTGTGCCAATTTTTTAACCGCACCGGTGCTATGTCATCTTGAACGCACCGGTGCATTTTGCAGTGATAAGAGCACCAGACGAAATACATCCGCAAAAACCTTTTCCCGCCAACCTTCGCTAGAAACGGATGTCTGGGGTATTTTTATAAGGGGTTCCTCAAAAACATCTACTAGAGGGTCTTTTCCTTGTAGTGATATAATTAATGCATGTATGGTAAATGAGATAGTAGAAGCTACATATTAGAGCTATGGGTTCCCTAAGATTCATTTTAGAGGATCTAAGAACCTATTATTATATAGATATCTCACAATAGTTGAAATTATTTTATATTTTTCCTTTGACTAGAATATATCTTGAGCCATGGGCGCAATCTAGAAATATAATTCCAATTTCTTTTGGTTATTAAAATTAATGTTCTAACATATTCGAGTTAAGTTTTAGTTTAGGGATGCAACACATTGCTGACCTTATTTTAATGGCATGCCTTGGAACATCAACTAGTGCTTGAATCCCTCTTTCCATGGTTATGATTGTTTTAGTTATTTTTGTGTGTGTGCACTTTTCAGTTATGTATTCCAACTTTCTTTTTCTTCATTTATTTATTTATTATTATTTTAATAGTTGTAACTTTCTTTCAATAGCTTTTGGAGTCAATATATATATTTAGAGTGCAACAATGGATGCTTTGGATCTTCTTGCTATTAAATTGTTTGTTGTAACTAGTTTACTTTATTTGAAGTGTGACAATGTCTACTCTTGATCCTGTTTCTTTTGAATGGTTTACTACAAAATAGACTTTCTTTAGCCAATGTAAAATGATTAGTTGTTCTAGTTTTATTTTTGATCAATTAGTTAGTTTAAATGCATAAGTGGTTGGACATCATTCATAGAATAATAAAACACATAATGTGGTTGCATATACAATTCATAACATCTCTAAGCTTTATGCATGGATTGATAATTTAAGCATGTTGTGGGAAATTCATGGAATAATTATTGTAAAATATTGTGGCCCATAAATGGATATGTCTAATACCTTTGTTTAACAATCATTTAAACAACCTCTAGAAGATTAAGTTCAATTAGAAGTGTTGGCTCTTCCACCAACAAAGCCTTTGGAAGTGAGCATTAGAAGAAAAGAAAATTTGTACACCTAATTCCTAATTATAGGGGCTACACTAATTGGAAAGATACTCTCAAACCCATAGTGTCATTATGTGGTGGTCCTAAAACCTTGAAACATATCTTATGGTTTTGACCTCTAGCTCATTCTACATGGATTTAGGCGAGGGATATTTTCTAGTCACACCTCCCATTTCATGGAATGTTGCTCTATTGGGGGATATATTACCATGGGATATTTAGTTTATCTCATTTTTTCTCCTTGTGTGATTAAAAGTTCCTTATTTTATGTGAGAGAAGTGAAATAATATGTTATTTTATAACAAGGAGCTTGCCCTTACTTTCTTGTAATATCATCATGCACATAGTTGTGATAATATGTCATTATATATCATTATATAGTATTGAAATATTCGGATGAAGATGGACCACCAACAACAAGTATCTGAGTTTTTTGGTGTATGTCTCATGTATGATAAGTTTGGAGCTAGTTGTACCCTCTTGGACTTCTTCTGCACATTCACAATGGAGTGACCAACAAAAATACAATAGATTATCTAGAGAGTGGTGAGAGAGAGTACACAACATGCTTTCCAATGCTACATGTGGCACATAGTTGTTGACTTCGATTGTTTTTATATATAAGGAACCCAATACCCCCTAAGGCTCAAGATGGATGGGAAGCACTACTTGAGAATATTAGTGGCTAAACTTATTTGGGTATAACAGTAAATAATTAGATGAGCTCCAATTTAATACATGCATTATGGTTTCATGTTTTAAGATAGTCCTTTTATTGTTTTGTGCTCTACAGTTTATGGTTTTTAACGTAGGCCAACCCACATTTTGAGGTTAGAATTAGTTGTATGAATTATTTTGATCACTGAATAGGCCACCTAATTTTTGTGTGTTAAAGTAATGTCCTATTTTGTTGTAATAATAGCACAAATACATAACACACACTAGCGTGGATTCTTGAAATTTTTGTATACATATTTGCATATGAGATTTTTCTAATCCCTTTGGATACTTAATAGACCCAAAATTAAGATGCATTTACACTAGTAATATATATAACATACATTCAATTGCATGTAAAATAATGTATTTATTTATGTGTTGTTAATTAAATTGTGGTCTAATGGTTGAACATATCTATCAACTAGGTATATTGGATTAGCTAGAGTCGAGATACTTGAATTATGTATACAAAGGTAGGTACCTAAGTACATGAAGTGGTATTGTTACAACTTGAATGTAACCATTTGAATATTTAATGTAAAATCTAAATGTAAATGTGAATCATAATGAAATGTACCAAAAAAAAAATATATTTAAAACCAAATGAAAATTTGCATGTGATAGAATTCCAATGGGAAGTGGTTAGCAGATATTTTAGTGAAAATATTAAAATATTCTACGGGCTCTTAGGGTTAGGTATTTTTTTGTATTGGGAGTTGAGCGAGACTTAGGATCAGTTTGTCTTTTTGGTTGGAGAGTGTTGCATAGGGGTTCTTCATTACTACGTGAGGAAGGTGTGGAGGCAGCACAACCTCCCTGCGGCCATGGTAGGGAGGGCTGCCTATTTTGTAAATTCCGGTTCTGTTAATGAAAGGAATTTGGACTGTGGTTGTGTATAACTGTAGCTATGTGTCTTACGTGTGTTTTATTTGTATTGTGTTATTTTTGAGCAACTTTGTTATGCGGAGCTGTTCATGAGTTTTGTTTGTTGTTCACGTAGTGTGGTTTTTTTTTTTTGTAGATGATGTGTGGGTTTTTTTTTTTTTGGTAGATGATGTGTTTTTATTTTGGTAAGGAATTGAGTTTTCAGTTTTGCAACTAGTTTTTGTTTTTGTTTTTTCTCTTTTGTTGGCACCTCTGGTCTTTTTGCAAGGAGTTGAAAACCTTTGTGCAAGGAGTTGAGTTTTCATTTTTGCAACTAGTTTTTTTTTTCCTTTCTTTTGTTGAACCTTCTGGCACCTTCGTCTTATGTAAAGAATTGAGTTTTCAGTTTTGCAACCTTTTTTCTTTCTTTCTTTTGTTGAACCTCCTGGCCAGAGGTGCCAACAAATTTCACCAGCGGAGAACAACTTGGTTCCCCTCTCGGGTCGCAGCAATGGTGGAGAGAAGCCCAAGTGAATGAATCTGTGGTTGGGAGTTGCGGCCCTGGCCAACCTGCAACTTCAAGAAGAATGCAGCATCATTGGGGCCTTGGCTCAGAAATTTTCTGGGTTTTACTAGTCTGGTGAGCCAGTGTTGGTATTGGTAGTTGCTCTGTGTTTTTGGAGGCTCTTCTCTGTTGGGGGCCTCTTTCATTTCTTTTCCTTGCTTTGGAAAGCCCCCTGTTAGGAGCAAGAAAGGCACACATTTGAGAGCAGGGGTCGTTGGCTAGAGGAGCTCAAAATACGCTCCAACATGAACGTAATGACAACGTTGGTTGGTGACAGGCGTGATCTGGAGTTTGTGAGAGAAGTACCAACTAAAGGGAGCCATGCCTTTGCCTATTTTCAAAGAAGCTCAAATCATAAGTAATGAATGTTGTTGTCTAGCCTGCCTAGAGGACTGTGATCGCAAACAGAGTTGTGGGTCTTGCACGGATGCCCCTTTGGCAGAATGCATGACGAGAGGAATCAATACTCCAGGGCTAGCATGTAGTCTGTGGTCAACAAACCTAGCAATGGTGAGTCCCTCATCAATTTCTTTTATCTAGATGTTAGTGGCAGCGACCGCAGTGAAGAGAAAAAAAATCCCACAACCTTGACATAATTGTGTGGAGTTTTATGCTCGCGACAATGTGTCAATAACAACAAGGATTGTGAGTGTTGTTCCTTTTTTTTGAGTTTTCAAATGTGGGCGCTCTACTTTCGACATGGTCAGGAGACACCAAAAATATTTGACAACATTCAAGAACGTGGCATTAATCAGATTTTTATTAACATCCTGTATGTGTTGGGGCTTGTAGTCGTCTTTTATTTATAATGCGGGATGATGTCAACCACCTGATCTAGAATCCGTAAGGTTAAAACATATGGCAACGGATTGTGCCGGGGAGCCACGGCCAAGAAAATGAAGAACCCAGAGATTTCTCCAGAGATCTTTTAAATTTTTGTTACAGGCCAGTTTATTTTGTGTTCTGGTTTTCAAAGACCCATGCAGCACAGAGAGGAAATCTGGGCAGAGCAGATGGGCGGTCTTTATTAAGACTCCCACCCGGCGCTGCTAACTGGTCCTAATCACTACAGTTTCCAGATGCCCACAAAAGGCAGAAACAAAAGACAAAGTTTCACAACAAGAAGTCCAACAACACCTGCAAGTGACCTTATGCAGGGAGTCCAATCAAATGCAGCGGACAAGTACAATGGAAGAAGGGAGAACAACGAAACTCTGGATGCAGGCTGCAGTAGATAGAATAGATTAAAGGAGGAAGACCATGGGGTCTTTGCCAGCAGGGGGCTGGGATGGGACAACTAGAGAGGAAGAAGTGTGCAAAGGGAATGCAGAGTGTAGAGTAAGGTAGGGGAGCAGCTTGCAGTTCAAGATTCAGAGAATGCAGAGTGTAGAGTAAGGTAGGGGAGCAGCTTGCAGTTCAAGATTCAGAGGAAGACTTGCGTCAGGCAACAATAGCCCAAGTGAAAGGGTGGACGAGCTAGGATTTTATGTAGGGGCCTTGTTGGAAATTGAATGTAACCATTTGAATATTTAATGTAAAATCTGAATGTAAATGCTAATGGTAATGAAATGTACACTAAAAATGCAATTAAAATCAAATGAAAATTTGAATGTGATGGAATTCTAATGGGAAGAAAAGTGGTCAAATGAAAATTTGCATGTGATGGAATTCTAATGGGAGGAAAAGTGGTCATATTTTAGTGAAAATATTAAAATATTTTCTCTACCTCTGGTTTTTTTTATTGGGGTTGAGAGAGAGTTAGGGTTGGTTTGTCTTTTTGCTTGGAGAGTGATGCATAAGGGTTCTTCACCACTGTTTGAGGAAGGTGTGAAAGCAACGCAAACTCCTTTCCACCATGGTAGGAGGGCGGAATGTTGTGTTGAACTGTAGTTTATGTGTCTTATGTGTGAGCAACTTTGTTATGTGGAGTAGTTCACGAGTTTTGTTTGTTGTTCACTTAGTGTGGTTGTTGCAGATATGTTTTTATTTTTGCAAGGAGTCGAGTTTTCAGTTCTGCAACTAGTTTTTATTTTTCTTTTTCTTTTTATTGGACCTTTGGCTAGAGTTGGTAACTAATAGGTTTCTAAACTAACTCATATTGTTTTCTTATTATTCTTTCACAATATATGGTTCTCGGTTTAGAGATGGATTTATTAAGTACTTTGTGGAAGTATGACTTTTTCATTTAACTAACTAGAGTAAGAATGACATTAATGTATAACTTAATTGATTTTAGGGTGGCATTAACTTTTTCATTTAAGTAACTAGCTAGTGTAATAATGACACCGATGTATAGCTTAATTGATTTCATGGTGGCATTCGTGCATGTTAGTAGGTTTATTGTAAGTAAGAAAAGAAAAGAAAGTAATGATATAGAGTTAAATTAGGATATGTTTTTGTATTCCCTGTAAAGATTAAACTTATGTATTTGGCTCTTCAACAATGAACAAGAGTTACAAAGTAGCTTTTTAGTTTTATATATGTGATTTCAAACATAGATTACCTCCCTAATAATGGTGACTATTCTTGTATTTTCCATAACTATGTTTATAAGTTTGTTGAGGCAAATGATGCCAACAACAACATAGTATTTTATTCCTTGTCCGATCAAAAACACGAGATCAAGGGTTTTGTTTTGACTCGTAGTCTTTTTGGAAGCTGCAATGGTTAAACCTTTATTCGTTAAGTAGTTAATAAATTATGGTCTTTATCAAATGTAATGGAAAATAAGGACATCCCTTTCTTTAGGGTTTAAATACTCACTCTTTCATAGTTATAATCCAAAATGGAGTTTCGCTCCCTAAAAAATGGAGAACCCACAATTTGGATCTTTCATGGAAAAGAAAGTTGAATGTACCTCCTTGTTGTGGGGAATGTTGGATGCACATATTTGTTACAAATTCATAAGCAAGTGATAAATGTGCTAATTAACAATTATAAGAAAAATATATTAAATTATATATTTAATGGATTTTGGTTATCATACACAACTCTCATTAAATGGATAGATGCCAACATACATAGTAAGTCTACATCCTAAAGTTAATATTATTATAATTCAATAACTCAAAATATTATAGAAGATCATGGATGAGGATAGTAGTTTTTTCATCTTCCAACCATGGCTTCCTAAATTAACCCTACCAAACATCTATTTCTTCAACTCTACCTCAATGTTCATTTCCTGAATGCTAATTTGGGTGATTGTCAAATCTTTCCCTCCTCTTATTGGAAGAGGAAAGCCTACAAATAAATAAAAAAATTTGAGAAAATTTACTAAGATAGATCCAAGCCAAATAAATATTGTTTTTTTTTTTCACTAGAGTTTGCAATGAACTTAACATGATTAATTTTTTATTAGAAAATATCATAATAGAGTGTGAAGATTCTAAATAAACCCAAGAGTTGGATTACAAGAATACAATATTTGAGTTTATATTTTGTCTAAAGACATACTCTTTGAGGAACCTTACATAAAGATGAAGTCCCTTATGCAAAATTAAAGAAAAATAACAAATCTAAAAAAATAAGATGATTTGGTGATAAATGAGAACTAATCTCTTTTTCTAAGCTAAATAACACAATACAAATAATGTCATTAAAAATCATCAACTTTAAATAAATTGTTCAAATAAATAGAAATAATGAAGAATAAAATAGAAAAATGGAGTCCATTAACATACAAGATCCTTCGCCATGAGATTTAAAAGACGTCTCTTTTTAAAATGGGAAACAACTAAATTATCATTTATCCTCTTAAATGCTAAACTTGTAAATAGCATTTTTAAACATAGAAACAGGATGAAAAGATGAATATCTTGAAATGAAGGTTAAAATGTTGGATATCAAATTGTAGAAGTGTGAATAAGGAAAAGGTGAAAAGATGAATATCTTAACCTTGATTTAGAACTTAATAAGATCAAAATATTAAATATCAAATTATAAAAGAATGAATTATGTTGTAAAAATTTTTATGTATAAAAAAATATACAACATTACATAGTTAATCACCACAAACCATAATTAACTCATAAGACACAAATTTTTTTTAGTGTTAAGACACAAATTTTTTAGTGTTAGAGTAAAGGGACTGCACTAGAAAAACAATTGTCCAAATCAACAAAGCTTTTCGTGTGAGTAATTCCTTATAAATCTTTCCACTCTCACAACTGTGATTATTCGCTCACACAAAAAATTGAAAGGAGGATGTTAATGTAGCAATAAACTTCAAGATAATAGAGATATCCCACCATGGGGCATAACATTGGTTAAAAGGAAAATATTTTATAAAGTATGACATTCAAAATTTTAGTAAGGGAAAATATTATTACATCAAGTCCAGAGTTTGACTCCATAAAACATGATAATGAATTTAGAAAACATTATTAATATAAAAATAAATATTAATATAAAGCTAAATTTTAAGAAAATAAAAATATGTCATTTTAAAATATTAATTAAAAAATCTAACATCAACAATATTAATATATAAATGAAAAATATATTATGACATGAGCATATTATAATATGATACGAAATTATAATTATAATTATTTAATACTATATTTTATAAGATATAATAAAAAATAGTATGTGGATATATATATTTATCTGGAAATATGATTTTCATAATTTTAATTTAATTATCGATAATTATTAGATGGATGGTAAGGATTTAAGGTCTATGAAATATTCTAGAAAGTTGGGATTTATCTCCAAAGTAGTTATACACTTCCTACCTTTTTAATTAAAATGATTAATTAAAATAATGTCATATAAACTAGTGCCATGAAATGAGTAATGGTTTTTTGGGCATGTGGTTTTGATAAGCCATGGCATTGGCCCATGGTATTGTAACACAACCTATTTACAAGTTAAAAATATTCACGATAAAATGAGAGCGAATCTTTATAATTAAGAATCTTGTTACATGATTTTTTAAATATATATCCTTTTAACTCATATACTAATTCCTTTTATAATTAGCGATAAATAATAATTTAAAATAAAATTATAATTTAGCTAATTTAAAAAATATATATATATTAAAATTTGAATTATATTATGAAATAAGTATTTTAATGTTTCTTATGGTTTGATGTCTATCATTGTTTATCATCCATTTAATTGATGTATTAATAATAATAAAAATGCAATGATTTTGTTGCACAAATATATAACAAAATGACATATACTACATATATTAAACACCATGAGGAAGTCAAAATGACATATACTACATATATTAAACACCATGAGGAAGTCACTAATTAGCTTGCTATCATTCTGTCATTTTTATTGATGAGAATAATGTGGTTGGTCCCAGAGAGGCTCTACACCAATAGAGGTTATTTTCCTCATATAACCTTAAGATATTGACCATTTTAAAATATGCATGTGACTATGGTTACCTAATTCTCTAAACCATAATTTGGGGGACTTAAAAATTTACCCCATCTATATTTATATATATACAATTTTAAATAAATTTATAGAAAATAAAACAAGTTAGTGATTTTGTTGGTGGAGACTCCAAGATAATTATCATATTATGGAACACCCACAATACTAAGAATTTAAGTACAAACTCATCCATAGTGGATCTTTGGAATTATTAGAAATATTTGCACCAGTGATCCTACATTGCACATAAAGCATGAACATTGAAGCCTAAAGCTTAAAGGTCACCCAACATATCCACACTCATGGGCCATTGCTATTTTATTCTTCTTCTTTGTGAGAAGATTATGAATTTCTTCAAAATCCATGCCTACATATGATTATTGCTTGTTATAATCCTCCTAAATTCTTATTTAAAAGTGGCTTCAAACTTGTATTATTATTTATAAGGTCCTTCTTAAGTCCAACTCATTAATTGAAAGCTAAGATCGATTGTTCCTCTTCAAAATACATTATAGTTAATGAGTCATACGAAACTACTTGAAAATTGTTTAAGAATGCAAATAATGACTATACATAATTGCACCAAGTTATTGACTAGTTTGACATTAAGAACGAATATAGTCTAATATATTTAATCTTCTTAAAATATTATAAAACATATACATCTATGATATTACTTGGTTGAAGCTTATTTTATGGTCAAGCAAGATTAAAATATTTACTAACACAAAACAAAAAATTATATTAACAAAAATATGCTTTTACATTCACAACAAAAAAAAACAAAAGCAGGGAGTGGTCGTCAAATTTATTCCCTAGGGATGTTGTAGTGGTGTAAATGTTTGCAAACATTTACATGTTGACTTAATTAAAAAATAATAAAATGTTAAAATTAATACAGGGGAGATGTTGTAGTGCCTTTAAAGAAGTGTAAACACTTAAACACTGTTTCAATTAATAATAAAATTTCTTGGTAAATCCAAAGGTAAGATAGATATATGCAGGTAATTAAATAAATTAGGCTAAATCTTTATTAAACTATTAACTTTTTTTTTAATCTTATATTATTATATAAAAAGAATTTTTCTTTTAGGAATAAAAAAATCTCATGTCAATTTAATGTTTAATGAAATACTCATTAAATTAAATTAAACAATTATACCAAAATACCTAAAATCTATTATTATCTCAACTAGTATAGCTCTTGATATGCAACCTTATTTTAGAGTGCAAAACTTGAAAGTGTTTGTTTGCATTTCAAGAGATTTTCTCTTTAAAATGGATATATATTGGTTTTATATATACATATAATATGGGTAATTTTTCATTTTTTAAAGTGCATTTTTAATGTATAGATGGATGCAATACTTTGAAATTCCACTTGGGCAGTAGGCACTTGGATTGTGTAGACTAAACCACTTAAAATTGCAATTCCAACAAATCTTTACTAGATTTTAAGTAAACAAATACCTGTACTAAAATAGTGAGATTACTTGGATTGTTTTAAAATATTGTAACTATATATATATATATATATATATATATATATATATATATATTCTACTTATTTTATCATATAAAATTATGTCATTTAATGTACACATCAAAATATTTTATTTAGGGTTAAAAGAGTGAAAGTGAAATATTTTTATCATATTTCCTTATATTGTGGGTGTAATATTAAAGATGAAAGTGAACATTGTGAGAATGATATTATTGATTTTTATAAGAAACACGATTGCCCTCATACTAAACTTTAGCATGAGCCTCTCATCATAATAATTTAAACATTTACCTTTACATCCATGCTCTAAATAAACAATCATATCTTCTTCTAAATAAACAATTATATCTTCTTCATATTGTACTTCAATAAACCTCATCCATATTTTTTTTGTAAATTGTGTAGGACCTGCTATTTTCTATTATTTAGGGCAAGTTGCTAAATAAATACATCATTACATTGGTGCCTCAACTTGCCCGAAGGAAACCAGGTCTTTTGGCCACCTTAAAGAGTTAAAAGCCAACCAAAATTGGTATTGTTTCAGTCTATCTGTAGCAGCTAGTACTACTCTACTATGTCCATAATATTTGCAAATAAAGTAGCATCTATAAGTGCTATTGACAAAATTCATGCAAAAAGACTAAAAAGTAAGGAAGATTATCCATCTGAAGAGTAAACTGGTGATGGGTCCTTAGCTGTAGACCCGAGAGTCTCCACTTGTTACAGTGATAGCAATTGTTGCTCAATTCTACCTATGTGTGCATTTTGCTGCATTTGAGTCTTTGTCATTGCCCTCATGTCCTGTTTAATTTGATTCAGCTCAAATAGAACGGATGTATGAGCTTCCTGTTGTTGCATGCTGATCAGAGCTTTTTCCAATACACACTTAAACTTCCAATAGGTTTTGATGGTTTGCTGAAATAAGGAGATCCTTCCCCTGGTGCTCCCAAAGTCTGTGATGAAGACAATGTTTGCTTATTGTTCCTGGATATCCACCTCTTCATCGGTACTCTATTTTTCCCAGCCATGAATGGTCTGGCGGATATGATCAGGGGTATTTGCTGTATACATTTCTGCTAAATGCTCAAGAACCTGTTGATTAGATTTCCAACCTCTTTTAGAAGGTCCTGGATGAGCCTCAGGTTTGACAACCCTAGCTACCTGTTTCCGGATTGATGCCCAGGACCTTGTCATTTTTAAACATGAGACTCCTGTTTGATGGCAATGAAAAAACAGAGTTTGCTTAGGTACTAAATTGAAGATAATAATCACCACAGTCAGCAATTTCCGAATAGTAGAGATAACATGTAACATGTTATGTAAGATGCGATGTCGTCCATCATATATCATAGAAGAAATAAAAAATATCTCGAATTGATCATCTATACCCAGAGAACTTTGACCAAGGTGGAGACAAAGAGATAGGGTAATAATACGAAGCTATCCCATTTCATTCAGGATTTGAAAGCCTATTCTCCCAATACCATACATGATATGAACCCCAGTGCACCCGGTGAGACGAGTAGAAGACGTAATGCTTAAGTATATGAAAATTACCAGAGATCCATGAGACATAGACAGAGATATACCGATACCGGAGAGTAGGAAACCGGAACTTAAAGAAAACTTTCCTACGAAACAAAGTTTTACCCTTTCATCCAGAACATGACAAGGAATTAAAACATTGAAAACCTGATTAAAAAGGAAACGAACAATCCTACAGTTGAGGTCCGGGCTTCTAAAACAAGGGTCGATTTCCAAATCATGATGCAAGTTCAAAATTGGAACAAACAGTAACAATATTGAAACCAGCAACGATGATAGATGCAATCCATGCGATTTCTCTGACATCGAAAGTAAACCTGTTTGCAGAAAAAGGTAGAAATTCATAACATACCACCAATTCCTGCTCCACCTGGTCTGAGACGGCATTAGCTTCCCCTGCGTCCTGGGCGTATCTGCAAACAGAGCTCTGCAATCACGGACTTGAACAATAGGAGGGAAATATTGCAAGCTACCAAAGATAATGGTTGTGAATGACGACATGCATTTAAGATAAGTCATGTCGCAAGCTTGCATCATTATTACCTTACAACGTGTGCGCATGCAACGGACGGGGCTCTTTCCAGTTATGCTGACAGCCATCTTTAGGATTAATGAGTTCTGATAGCCAGACGATCATCCGACCATGTTTCTAGGTGGCACCCCGATCGGGGGTCATCTCTAAGATATCTGTCTAAAATGAGTTGCAGAGAATGAAGTTCAATATTCCATGTCCTAGCTGTTGGAGTTATATCAAGATGTCTGTCAAGATTTTGACATCCCCAATTTTCTAGATATTCAGCAGCTTCATAACACACTCTCCGTATGTGAGAAGGAATAAGATAGTCAATTTGATTGACCAGGGAATCTATTTATTGGATTAAGGATGCTATGCGCCAACTTTTACTAATTTTCTCCCACTTTGTGCCTTGCTGAAGTTTAGTCAGGGCTCCTATAACCATAGCCGAGTCTCCTTCTATGAGTAAACGTTGGAAATTTTCTCTTTTCGCTATGATTAGCCCCTGTTGAAGAGCAGTAAGTTCAACCTCATTTTTTGTTGCATATCCTAAATCCATAGCATACACTCTACAGACAGCACCTTGGGAATTTCTGAAAACACCGCCTATGCCTGCTTGACCTGGATTACCTTTAGAGGCACTATCAAAATTTAGCTTGATGAAGCCCATTTGTGGAGGTTGCCAACACTGATGTAAATTTTGTCTAGGGACTCTAAATTTCCATAGATGAGGTGCTAGCATTTGAGATTTGAGATTTAGACTATTCAAGATTTGAGCTTCAATCCCAGCTACTTGCCAATCTTCATCTGTCCATTTTTCTACAAGAATTGTTTCTCTTATATTGTCAATTAACTTCTCCCATGTACTGCTATTTGGCTTTTCTTCGCCTCTGAAAATTCGCTGGTTGTGTTCTTTCCAAATGTCCCAAATTAAGAAACTCGATGCTAGCATCCAAGCTCGGTTTATAACTCCACATTTATATCCTCCTTTTCGCCAATTCAATATTGTGGAGTTGATACTTAAAGGATCATGATCTGATTGTTTGAATGTAATTTCTAATCTTCTCCATAGGGGCTCAACAAAGGCACAACTGTTAAAAATATGTTCGATTGTTTCATTAGATTGTCTACATAAGGGACATACTGATGGTCCATACATACCTCTCTTCTGCAAGTTATCCCAGGTTAAAATTTTCTTATGACTGAGAATCCATAGGAAGTATTCAACTTTAGGCCAATGATTCATTGACCAGATTTTCTTCCAAAGGACGGAGCCCTGATCATTATGAGTGCGAGCTTGAATCTTGTAAGCCTCATTGATAGTGAACATTCCATTAGTTTGGTAGCCCCATCGGAGAATATCATTACCTGTTTTAACTGTGATTTTCCTAGTTTTCAGCTCTCTGTCATAATTACTCCATTGCAATGTGTCTGGTGCATTGGACCATTCTGCTTTCTCTTTCCATTTCCTCCATTGATTCTGCGGGTTCTGAGTCCAGTAATTACAAATTAATCTGTTGTTTGGAGTATCGGTAAATAATAAAAGTTCATCGATGTCAAGTTTGGTAAATATTTTCTCTCTTTGTTGCCACGAATCCTCCCAAAAGGGTGAAGTCTTACCTTCCCTTATTTCCCAAAAACTATGTTGTCTAATAAGAAATATGTTAACCACTGCAAGATTCCAAATTGCAGATCCTTTTGGTACTAAGTCAATTTTTAATTTTCCTGAAACTGATCGCGGCATCTCATACTTGCTTTCCCAAATTTTCTTCCATAAATCTTGACCTCCCTAAATCCATCTCCACCAAAGTTTTGCACCCATTACTTGGTTGAGCATAAAGGGATCACAGAGACCAAGGCCCCCTGATGATTTAGATTTTATTAACTTCTCCCACGACATAAGAGCCCACTTTCTGCTATTCTGAGTGCCTTGCCATCAGAATTTTTTAAAAATATTTACTAGTTGATTGCATACACTCTTTGGGGCAGCTCTACCTGAAAGTTGATAGATTGGAATAGATTGTAGAACTGATTTTAATAAAATTAATCTGCCAGGAGCATTCAATACTCGAAACACCCAATTTTGAAGTTTTTTTTTCCAATTTTGTAGTAAGGTCTCGCCAATCTGCAATTCTTAACTGAGTTTTACATAAAGGGACTCCCAAATACTTCATGGGAAAGGAGCCAATACGAAAGCCCAAAAGTCTTGCCAGGAAAACCTAAGAATCATTGATAACATTAAAAAAATAAACATGTGATTTTTCATTGTTAACAACAGTACCTGAAGCAGCCATAAAAATTTCGAGGATATGAAGAATGGTTCTGATCTCTCCGATAAAAGCTTGACAAAAAAGCAATATATCATCAACAAATTGTTAATGAGTCAATGCAATATTCGGTCCCCATAATTTTAATCCTTTGAGCTTGCCTTCTGATAAGTGGGCTTTGATCAGACGACCTAAACCTTTTGCTACCAAGATAAACAGAAAAGGCGACAGGGGGTCTCCCTGCCTAAGGCCTCGCGATATATTAAATGGCTGAGATGGAATGCCATTAAGTAGAATAGAGAAATTGGGAGTGGAAATGAAAGAATGAAGCCAATGCACCCATCTCTGATCAAAACCAAAAGCCTTTAGCACTGCCAATAGATAAGACCAATTGATTCTATCATAAGCTTTAGCTAAATCTAGTTTTATCATCATTCCTTTCACTTTCTTTGACTATAGCGAATGAATTGCTTCTTGTGTAGTGACTATTCCATCGAGAATTTGTCTGCCTATTACAAAACCTGTTTGCTCCAGAGAAATGAGCATAGGGAGAAGTGGTTTGAGTCTATTTACCATAATAGTTGACAGAATTTTATAGATCACATTACAGAGTGCAATAGGATGAAATCCTACCGGTGTATCTGCATGCTCCTGTTTAGGAATGAGAGTAATAAAGGTTGCATTAAGGGCTAGATATACCTTATGATGTCTCTTGGATTCCTCTACCACTTCCTTGATATCCTGGCCCATAAACTTCGAGGCCACCTTGAAAAATTCAGCAATGAAACCATCTGGTCCTGGAGCTTTATTCCTCGGCATATGCATAACAGCTGCTTCCACTTCCTCCATACTAACTTCACGTAGCAAGGCTAAGTTCTGCTCCCGGGTAATGATGGAGGGTATATACCTTGTGATTTTGGCAATGGCTTCATCTCTATTCGGAGTGGGTTCTGTTAATAAATTTTGGAAATGATCTCTCAATTCCTGTTCCATTTCCTCATGTTGAAACACACGACTCCCCGTCTGATCTTTCATAGAAAAAATTCTATTATGTTGCCTTCGTTGAATCATGGTTTTGTGAAAAAAACATGTATTTCGCTCACCTTCCCGCATCCATTGAATTCTAGATTTTTGCTTCCACAAAATCTCTTCTTGTTTTCTGTGTTCTTCAAGGCTACTGAGAGTATTACCTTCCTCTATAATTAAAGATTCTGTTCTGCCATTCAAGATCATTTTTTTGCTGAATATCTTTCATTTTCTCTTTTAGACGAATCTGATCCTGATGGATATTTCCAAACTGTTCTTTATTCCACCGTTTGATCTCTGTCTTCAATTGCTTGAGTCGTAACTGAAAAGAGTGCACCTTATTTCTCCCAGGAATTAAATTTGCCTCCCACCATTTTTTGTCTTTTTCTAAAAACTGAGGATCTCGAAGCCAAAAAAGTTCAAATCTAAAAGGTCTATTCTTGGGTCCATCTTTTACATCAATTTCAATGTGAATAAGCCAATGGACAGATCCTAAATATGGTATAATTTCTGCCTCATAATAAACATCTAGGTTGACTAGATCCTCTAAAGCTAGGAATCGGTCCAATCTAGAGGCTATTTGAAATCTTTCATTGTATAAATTTGAATAACTGATATATTATTCACCAAGATTCTCCTAATCACACACTATTTTATCTTCACGCACAATACAGAATCTCTTCTACCATTTTTCATTAATTGCGGAAATAAAAACAATCGCATGCACACATTAAAACCATAAAAATTCACACATATGAACACAGTATTTCATGGGAAAGATTAAATTTGAAAACCCCCAACTATTTGTATATTATATGTCATAGAGATCATGTAACAATCATTGTACAAAGTTCCTCACAAGCTCTCAGCACAACCTCCAATTGCTACACACTAATCAAGCTAGATCTAGCAAAACACATGCTCCAATATCTGCCACCTGATAGCCAACCTCTATTGCGTAATCAATGTTGTAGAATGGCTCATAAATAACTTCGAACCACCTGGCTTGTACTGTGCAATCCTAATTGGCTTCTCCACTCACTGGTTGTTGCAAACATGCAACTATATAGTCACAACTGATAGTCACACTGCTCTTTCACCTATCTCTTCACTGGTCTCCACTGAAACTGTCCATGCACTAAAGTTAACTGATGTATTCTTTAGTTGATTAATGAGTTTATAATTAGTGAATTAATTAATAATTAATTCACACCACTCTTCACTAGTGTATTAATTAGTTAGACTAAATACAACTAGTTCAACTATGTTTAGATTAGTTAAACTAAACACAACTCCATTAACTCCTCAATCAACTCCACCAAACTCTGTCACATGAGTTCTAACTGAAGTATCCATGCAATAGCTCCACTTAACCCTTAGGAATAGCGTAACTCCTTCTGTCAGCTCCTGTGCCACATCTGTGCACTTAACTGAAGTGCTCCAAGAGAATAAGATAATGTTTATAGTCCAAATATTATTAAGAGCTAATAATATTCGACATATCTATTTTTAGACTGGCAATCTAAAAATAGATTCCGCCCAGTATGTCTAAAAATAGAAGTCCATCTATTTTTCCCGACTTGAACAACCATCCACAAATAGCATCCTGCAACTCATAGAACATGATCCATATGTCTAAAAATAGACATAGTCTAAAAATAGACTTTGCGCCAAAAATAGCCTGCGGGCCCACTTAGTGAAGGCGACTCTTTTCACTAAGCTCATCATCTTGTTGCAATCTCAACACTCCCTCTCAACAAGATAAGGATTATCTGCCACCCCTATCCTGCCTCTGTGGTATTCGAATTTGCTCCTGGTGAGCGCCTTCGTCAAGATATCAGCATCCTGATCCTCCATGGGAATATATGAAAGTAACATGATCTTCCACTGCACACAATCTCTGATATGATGATATCGGATGTCAATGTGTTTAGATCTATCATGAAATACTGGATTAACCGAGAGTTTTATGCAACTCTGATTATCACAATAAATCACAGTAGGCTCTAAGTGTGAACCGAACAACTCGACCAGGATCTTCCTCATCCATATAGCCTCGCATGCAGCCAAAATCGTTGCCATATACTCGGCCTCTGCTGAACTGAGTGCCACGAATCTCTGCTTCCTGTTGTACAAAGAAACTGTTGTCGACCCAATATTGAAAATCCCTCCAGATGTGCTCTTTCTGTCCGTTGGGCTCCCTGCCCAATCTGCATCCGTGAAGCCACATAGCTTCACCTCATCTGACTGTCTGTACCATAATCCATATCCCGATGTGCCTCTGAGATATCTCAATACATGCTTTCCTGCCTTCCAGAAGAGCTTGGTAGGCTTAACCATAGCTTGTGAAAGATGGTTAATAGCATAGCATATGTCGGGTCGTGTATTGACCAGATACATAAGTGACCCCACCAACTGTCGATAAACAGTGGCATCCACTACCTCCGCCAAAGTAGCATCCTCCTTCCTCCATCCACCAGGAAGAGGAGTATCAACAAGTCCCGCTGCATGTTGAACTTCCTGCATTCCTGCATACTTGCTCTTGAGAACAAAATAGTCCATCACATATTGTCAAATTTCCAAATCTCAGGAAATAATGAAGGAGGCCCAAGTCCTTCATCTCAAACTTTTTGTGATCATCCTTATTTATAGAGTATCAACAACTCATCACCTCGTCAAAATCATCTACATAGTACAATGACTGCAACTTACCTCCCACCAATTTGTTGAGGGTTCGGATCTCACTTCTACTGTGGAGAATCCAAGTCCAGTGAAATAACTATCTATCTGATGTAAATAAGCACGAGGTGCTTGTTTCAACCCATACAACGCCTCTTTGAGCTCGCACACATGCGACTCGATGTCGAAGATCTGAACCCTTCTGTGTTTCTCTATGCACATCTCCTCCTCAATCACCTATGATAACTTATTCTTCACATCCATCTGATGAAGGTGCCACCCCATCTGCGCTGAGAGAGCAAGGATCGTCCGTATGGAAGAGTACCTTGCGACAGGTGCAAAGGTCTCCTCATAGTCAATCCCCTCGATCTGTGAAAAGCCACGGGCGACAAATCTCGCCTTGTACTTCTCCACACTCCCGTCAACTGCCTGCTTCACTTTGTAGATCCATCGCGAACCCACCACTGATTTCCCCACCAGTCTTGGGACAATCTCCCATGCACTGTTCCTGATGATCGAATCATATTCTTCGATCATGGCATCAACCCATGCGGGTTCCTCCACAGCTTCCTCAAAAGAGGATGGCTCTGTCACAACACATTGACTCATAAGAGCCAAGTATCCAGATATCAGCTTCAAAGACTCCGTCTCCAGACAGCAAAAAGATGTATGCTCCTACAAATCTTTCCATCTTACTGTGCTTCATCAGAAGCCAGCCTATATGTTTTGGCTGCTGAGTATTCCATCCCATATCTCTCTGTGGCTAAACCGCCAAACACTCCACCCAGAGAGACGAGATACCATCTCGTTGAGTGTATCTTCTAGCTTAACACTCATGCTTTCGGGGAAATTGATATCCACCTGCACATTCTGCACTGTCTGGAATATACGAGAATAGGTGTATCGCTTGACCCCCACAAATATCCCAACCTGCAATGACTCAGCCTTCTTCCCGACATCCTTCGTCACGAGCACGCAACCAGAACCTGTAAATTTCAAATGGGAAACACGTTCCTTACGTAAAAACCCTCCCTGGTACTCATGCCATATCCTGTGGAGGGACAACGGTTCTGCACATATACTGCAGCATTGCATGCCTCAACCCACAAGTGTATGGGTAGGCCCTGATCATGCAACATCGTCTGTGCAACACCCACGATCGTTCTGTTCTTCCGCTCAGCAACCCCATTCTTCTGTGGGTTATGAGGTGCTATGAGCTCTCTTCGAATTCCTTCTGCGCTGCAAAAGTCCTTGAATTCGCCAGAGATGAATTCACCACCACTGTCGCTCCTAAGAGCCTTCACCTGCTTTCCCGATTCTTTCTCAACCAGTGCCTTGAACTCATAGAACTTTGAGTATGCCTCGCTCTTCTTCTGCATGAAGAAGACCACACTTTGAGAAACCAGCTCAACAAATATCACATAGTACCTGTGTTTCATTGTTCGAAGCCACTGAGAGTGTCCACACACTGTTCGGTGAATTATCTCAAGGAATGTCGGCGCAACTATCCTTCTCGTGAAAGGTGGGCTTTCACAAATTTTCCTGTAAGGTACATCCCTTGTAATCGATTCCATCAGACAATATACCTTTGGAAGTCTATAGGAATCTCATGGCAAGATCTTCAAAGCTCCATGGTGAAGGTGGCTCAATCTCCGCGCGTCACCTCACCATCTTCCAACTCACCACCTTCGCTTGCTTCTCGCTATTGTCGCGTATCCATCTTACTCGCAATTGATAAAGGTTCTTAACTCGAAACCCTATCCTCCGGGTTTCACCAGTTGCCTTACTGTGCAGGAAAGCCTTTCCCTCGCTAAAGACAACATCATATCCCTTATCTTCCAACATCACCACAAATATAAGATTCTTCTTCAATCCTGGAACATGCATCACTTCCTTCAATACGAAGGGTTTACCAGAATCCCTCTCAAAGGAAATGGTACTGACATCGGTCACATCAGATCTACCATCATCGCCCATCTCGATGTGCACTCCAAGATCTTTCTCATCCATATCAGTAAACAAATCTCGATCTCCTGTCATGTGAAAAGATGTACCACTGTCAAGAAACCACAATGAACCCATCACACTTGAAACTAAGCATGCGATCAGCAAAAAATCCAGCTCAAACTGCGAGGCTAAGGCCTCTCCAGCTGCAGATCCAGCAACCTGCTTATTTTTCTTCTTCTGTGGACAACTAGTGGCGTAATGTCCGTGTTGGTGACAATGAAAGCACTTCACCTTGGACATGTCCTGCTTCTTGCCTTTCGCACCGGATTGAGAAGCATGCTTCTTTCTCTTCCCCTTCTTTTCTTTGGCAGCAAAAGCACAATTTTATTCATCTGAGTTCTTTGATGAAGATATGTCCCTGATACTTCGCCTTATCTCCTCTTGCACAAGATCCGACCAAAGTCGCTCCCATCCTGGCAATATCTCTCGACCATTGACAGAGTCCTGATAGGAATGCCAACTCTTCGGAAGCCCAAGGAGAGACAATCTCACCAAGTCCTCGTCATCAACAGTCACCCCCACACTTCCCAGCTCATCCCTGCATTAGACAAACTTCGTGAGGTACTTGGGCATACTGTCGCCTTTCTCCATTTTTATGTTTCTGAGTTTATCCTTGAGCGCCAACTTCCTCTGGTCGCTCTTGCTTTGAAATAAATCTGTCAAAGCTTTCCACATCAAGAATGGAGAAGCCTTACCATGAAGGCTGGACACTATGTGATCCTTCACACCTTCCAACATAATCCTTCAACACTTTGTTGTCTTCTTTTGCCATGCGTCAAGTGCGACAGCATCGCTAGAAGCATGTTTTGGAATTTCTGCATCTATGAACTCCTTCAACCCATTTTCATCCAGCACCGCCTCCATCCTGTCCTTCCATGCAATATAATTCGAGCTGCCCTCAAGGGCATACTCCAATCGCAATCCGTTGAAATACATCTCAACTTCAACACCAAGAAAACACTACTGTAAATTCGAATTCCACCAGCACAAAACTCAACCGCTTCAATGTTTTGCAATTGCTCCAATGATCAATATCGCTCTGATACCATGTAGAAATTTGAATAACTAATATATTATTCACCGAGATTCTCCTGATCACACACTATTTTATCTTCATGCACAATGCAGAATCTCTTCTACCATTGATCATTAATTGCGGAAATAAAAACAATCGCATGCGCACATTAAAACCATAAAAAATCACACATATGAACACAATGTTTCATGGGAAAGCTTAAAGCTGAAAACCCCCAACTATCTGTATATTATATTTCATAGAGATCATGTAACAATCATTGTACAAATCTCCTCACAAGCTCTCAGCACAACCTCCAATTGCTACACACTAATCAAGCTAGATCTAGCAAAACACATGCTCCAATCTCTGCCACCTGATAGCCAGCCTCTATTGCGTAATCAATGTTGTAGAATGGCTCATAAATAACTTCGAACCACCTGGCTTGTACTGCGCAATCCTCATTGGCTTCTCCAATCACTGGTTGTTGCAAACATGCAACTGTATAGTCACAACTGATAGTCACACTTCTCTTTCACCTATCTCTTCATTGGTCTCCACTGAAACTGTCCATGCACTGAAGTTAACTGATGTATTCTTTAGTTGATTAATGAGTTTATAATTAGTGAATTAATTAATAATTAATTCACACCACTCTCACTAATTGTATCAATCAGTTAAACTAGATACAAATAGCTCAACTATGTTTAGATTATTTAAACTGAATACAACTCCACTAACTTCCTCAATCAACTCCACCAAACTCTGTCACATGAGTTCTAACTGAAGTATCCATGCAATAGCTCCACTTAACCCTCAGGAATAGCGTAATTCCTTCTGTCAGCTCCTATGCCACATCTGTGCACTTAACTGAAGTGCTCCAAGAGAATAAGATAATGTTTATAATCCAAATATTATTAAGAGCTAATAATATTCGACATATCTATTTTTAGACTGGCAATCTAAAAATAGATTCCGCCCAATATGTCTAAAAATAGAAGTCCATCTATTTTTCCAACTTGAACAACCATCCACAAATAGCATCCTGCAGCTCATAGAATATGATCGACATGTCTAAAAATAGACATAGTCTAAAATAGACTTTGCCAAAATAATTGAGGGCCCACCAAAGGAAGGCGACTTCTTTCCACTAAGCTCATCATCTTGTTGCAATCTCAACATTCACCATGTTGGAGAGGTAAATCCCCTATGCGGACAGAGGCGATCCCTACTAGCCCAGATTGGGTCTAGCAACAACTGAGTCACACTAAGACGCAAGTTCCTAATTGAAAAATACCAAGATGCAACAAGAGGCCTACCTTAAGTCCTACGTTGTTGTCGTTTGTAGAGAAGATGGAATTTATGTCCCTTGCTTTGGCATATCACAATTCTCTTGCTCGACGGGATCAAACACCTACACGTACAGGAAGAAACAACAAACACACAAGCGTAAAACCTAATACATGCAATTATGTATCAGTCAGAGAAGATACAACTCATAACATAAAACATAAACATCTGAGTGGAACCATAATCGAAGTCGTTTATTATTAATCAGAACAAAGAAAGATACAACCTGAGCTCTAACGCTGGATCTTCCTTCGGTGGGTCGACAAAGGAGTACGTCTCGGTAAAGCTCGTCGGAAAAAGGACAAGTCTCTCTCTCTTCGGCTGTCTGACGATAATCTCCTTACTAATGATTCAGCTCTATTTAGGCTAGCTTGCAAAGGGAAAATGACAAGCTTATATAGATGGTGGAAGGGGAGTTGGGATCCCTACAATGGTGGGATTGGCCTCATCTCAAAGGAAGCCTATGATAGGTGGAAAACCACTTCTCTTACATGAGATCCCAGGCCAAACCTCCCAACTCATTTAGAGACTCGCTCGTGAGTTTGCTGGAATCAAACTTCCTCGCCTACTATTTTTTAAAAACAATCCTTCACGCTCGGTGTGCGATACACTAGGACAGAAAGAAGTTGGAAAAGACCCTCTTTGGAAAGATTTCCCCATTGGCACAAGGGTTGAACTGCCAGTCACAGCTAAGGCCAAAAGGGCTATTTTTAGGGCTTTTCACAGGAAATTGTCTTTAGGGGAATGATTGTCCTTGTCAAGGGGGATGCCATGAAAGTGGTTTCAGGTCATGTCACTGCTCACAGGTCATGGAATAAGCCCTCCAATGTGCGGGACGGGGGATTTCAGGGACGGTGACAAATTACTGTGTAACAGATGCCCCCTAAAGCATGAGGTCCGAGAGAGAGAGAGGGGTGAAATGCTTTACGAGAACGTGCCCAACTGAAAACACTGTCGTCGGAAAACCTGCGTAGACAAGTACAACTGATATCTCAAATACATGATATATACGTAGTATAGGCGCAGCCATCCATAACAGAGTATACAATAATCAAGATCCAAGGCATGGACGCAACCATCTAGTAAGGATAGATAAATAGACTCAGGTATGGTCCCGACCTTCCAATCAATGAGTCAAGTAACCAATTATAATAATCCACAAAATCGCAGCCTGGATTCTAACAGAAAAAATCCAGGGTCTTGCGCTCCATCTCGACCCAAAAAAAGTACAAGTTCAATCATGTGAATAAGTGAGCTGAAATCGAACATGCAAGAACAACGTCTGATTACCAGCCAATGATGAAAGTTGTTAACAGACGCGAGAGGAACCACCAATAATGACAATGGCCCTCAAGGTACTATAGGTACAATCCACGGAATGTGAGCAGTGAGCTAGCGTCGAACACCCGCAGAATCATCTGATCAAAGGTCAATGATGAAAACCTTGCGTCGAATGCGAAGAACCTGCCATTGAGGCATGCAGGCTCCAAGGTACCGGAAGGGAGTCTCTAGATCAACTTCCTGGATAATGAGCTGAAGTCGACAAGAAGTGATCTTATCGAAGGTGGGCCATAGTGTTTCCCACATCATCGACGTGAGACAAAGGAATATAATGTTGTGAATCAAGATCAAATGAGAATCATAGGAAGGTTGAAACTTGCAGAGGTCAACTTCTCTTGAACATATCGGCGACACGACAATGGATTTGGCAGTGTTTGACATAAAACGTTCTGAGGTCATGACGACGAGGCAAAGAGAAGATGAGAGGTCAAAAAGGATTACCCAAACCCATGGAGGCAAACAGAGAATGAGATGAGATGTCCCCAACCCGACATGAATGCAGACACGTGCCATGTTCAAGAGCGACATACTGCCGACACGACGACGATACTAGTTCCATTTTTCCCCACCATTTTTGGCGAGTACCCCAATTATTTTTTGAAAAAAAGCTTGAAGGGGATAACATATGCTTGTAATATAAGTTCGTCCTTCGGATGAATCCATCCTAGTACATTTAACGAGCCCTAGGAAGGAGGAACTCAAATATCGTCATTATGATTGAATCCGATGTCATCAGGGTTTAACGAGTCTGACAAAGGAAGAACTCGGCGTCTTTTCATGTTTAGAGAGTTTGAAAAGAAAACAGAAAATTAAACTCCAACAGTCCCTTTTCGTAAATAGTTCCTCAGATCTGAAAAGGTAGAAAACTATGTCTGAGAAAACCTCCTAGTCGCGATAGGCTAGGGTATTCCTTTTTCATAAATAATCTATCCCAGCCCGAAAAAGGGGTAAACGTATACTGAGTAGATGTCATTTCGCATCCACTTTAATGAGATCAAAATGACAAGCGACTCTGCAATCTTTTCATGTTTAGAGAGTCAGAAAAGAGCTGAAAGATGACTCCAAAAATGACTTTTTCGTGTTTTTACCAATTCCGAAAAAGTATAAAATACAACTCTTATCACCGTCCAAGCTGCGTAAAAACCTGTTGCTGCACATGAAAGCGAGTGTAAAATCCATTTTTCGACAAAATATATTAAAATATTGGGAAAAATGACTTTCAAAACCTAATTTGACTTGAAAAGTTATAAATATGCCAAAAATAGTAAAACATATTCACTTTTACTTTTTACCTCATTTGGAGAGCAACAATGAGCTTTTGGTGTGCGAAATTGTGGCGGAGATTGCGACCAATCTAGTACATCATTCTGGTTCTCGTTCGTTCCAGGTAAGAGGCGCTCCCCTTAGCTTTGTTTTGATTCATTTTTTGTAAATTTCCATTGTGTGTTTGATCTCTTGGGGAACCCTTTGCGAAATTATGGCTCGGCCAATTGGCGCGGGTATCGGGCATGGACCCGCGCCAATTGGCTCCTTTTTGCAAAGGGGTCGCGCCAATGGCGCAACTCAAATTTTCGCCTTAGTTTATCAAAATGTGAGCCACTCAAATGAATTTTTAAGTGTTACATAGATCTAATAAGGTGTTTTTGACCATTTGGTGCAGATATCCAGCCACAATGGTGATTGAGTGGAAGGAGAGGGAACATGGGGAAGAGGAAGAAATGGCCATGCAAAATGAGGCTTGCATCACTGCCCTCCGGAACTGTGGTCTCAAGAAGTTATTCCTCACACCATGTTTGAGAGCTCAACCTGAGCTATTGCAATATTTGGTTAGCATATGGGACGAGAACGAAGAAGTGTTCAAGCTCCGAGACCAAGTACTAGAACTTGAGGTCTTTGATGTTTATTTCATAACCAGATTGTCATGCAGAGGCCCAGTGCCAATCATGACAGGCAGTAGACCTTCTGGAGAAAAAATGGAGATGGTAATGGCAAGAGTGTGCCTGGGGGCACAGATAGGATCGGGCAGTGGGAAGGTATACATCCACACAGTCCGCGATCTAGCACTCCGAGTAGTGCTTCACACCATTACGCGGGCTGCGGGGTCACAGGCACCGCACGAGGCAACCAAAGCACAACTCCTACTAGCGTCCGAATGCATGAACCCTACACTTTTTTATTGGGCCACTGTCGTAACAAAAAACATCAAACGGCAGCTGGCAAAGTGCAAGAAGGCAAAACTGAAACCGTTTGGGAATGGTTCCATTTTGGTGTCGTTCATTCTGGAACGATTACCAATTTTCCAGGGTCAAGGTGCGATAGTCGCCGAGCTGTCATTGAGGGAGCCGAGGATGGCTTAATGGGCATCACTCATGCCCAAATCAGGAGGGGGCCAGCAGATGTCCTGGAGGCCCGAGTTTTTTGTATGGCTTCTGCGTCAGTTGATTGTAGTTGAGGATTGGCCCTACGCTGGTACCGACTTCACGGGAGACCCAGATCTTCCACTCTCGGAGGGGGAGGACTGGGACGAGGAGCTGGGTATGACTCTTTTTGATTTTTTATGTATTTATGATTTTTTGTGATACATGCCTATTCTAACAACAGTTCTATGTGTATGCATATGTTGGCCCATATAGGCCCGCGGGCATGTTGCCCATTGCATAGAGGACCCCTCTCGCACATGACCCTCAAGCTGAGGGTGGCAAAGGGAGTGAGCTAATCCAGAACCTGGAGGGTATCACCCAGGGAATCCCGGACTATGCACGGCTAGCAGACGTCCCGATAGCTTACCAGCGACACACAGTGGGGGTGCCTAGTCGCCTCCATGGATTGCTAAGGTGATTTGTGCGCGCGGTGACATGCTACCATGAGCACCATGCTGATTATCCATCTAGGGCTTTTATATGCATATTTTTGAGAGACATGTTGTCTCTGGCTATTATTAAACAGACATGTATATTTTTTATTTTATGTGATGTACACAAACTGAAAACTATTTGACACACACACACACACACACATATATATATATATATATATATTTGGATGGATATTTTTACATGTGATGATGTTTTTACAAGTTGCGCAAATGTCTATCTAAAACCAAATTAGCTACTGCATCTGTTAATGCAT
Organism: Pinus albicaulis; assembly: GCA_034641835.2. Lineage (NCBI taxonomy): Eukaryota > Viridiplantae > Streptophyta > Pinopsida > Pinales > Pinaceae > Pinus > Pinus albicaulis. The sequence goes on along the minus strand of CM076570.1, from coordinate 139,629,839 downwards.
TCATGTGTCTGGGTATATGTTGATATGTAATGTAATCAAAATTTCTTTCCAGTAAACGAATACGTTGATACAGACATAAAATGGATGGGTTTCTAACTGAATAATGACCGTTAAGTTGTAGTACTACAAGCTGTGAGTCTAGATACACAAGTAATGCACGAATACCGAGGTTAACAGCCTCGTTTAATAATTCTAAAACGGCACTATACTCCGCGACATTATTTGTGGTAGGCCCTATACAAACACCTTGCAAATTAACCAACTCACCAGCAGGATTGTAGATTACCCACGCTGCCGAAGACAGATTCCTGGTACTGTGGGAGGCACCATCCGCAAAACCAACAACAGGAGTAACAGACATCTGCACAATCAGGAAGACCCAATCAGCAGAAAGACGCTTACAAAGCACACACACCCCACACATGCACAAAAAATTAAAACACTCACTTATGAACACACACACCACACGAGAATAACTCAAGCGTAGTACTTTTTGAGGTACAACCCATTCTTAGGCTGCACCAGGGGAACTCCTTCATAGTCGATAAGCTCATAGGCCCCATTTTTTAATACTCGTTTAACTATATAGGGCCCATGCCACATGGGCTGGAATTTTCTTGCTCCAATTTTATCATGTGCTTGGTCATATAGGAGGATGAGGTCCCCTTCAATGAAAGAACGTGGAGAAACCGATTGATCGAAGTGGGCTTTGACCCACTTTTTTTGTGCCTCAATAACCAAGGCAGCTAAGCGGCGGGTTTCATCCAGTCATTCCAAATACAAGAGACGTTCTTCCTCCGGAGAAGTGTCAGGCAATAGTTCCACAACCAACTTCAGGGAAGGAATTTCGCATTCAACCGGGAGAGTCGCTTCCAAACCATACACCAATTGAAAAGGTGTGAATCCGGTTGCGCTTTTTATAGACATTCGATAAGCCTAGAGAGCTGAGAACAATTGGAGATGCCAGTTGGATTTGTGGATACCAATCGTTCGTTGAAGCATTGTGACCAAAACTTTGTTCACGACCTCAACCTGGCCATTCACCTGGGGGTAGTATGGTGTTGAGCTGTCATGGCATAAGACCAACTTTGACGTCAGCTCGGCCATCATGTAATCCTGAAAATGGGTGCCATGATTGGTAACAATGGCCCGAGGGACTCCGAAATGCGTAATAACATGGTTGAAAAGGAATTGGGCAGCTGTCTTACCGTCGGCAGCTAATGTAGGCATCGCTTCGGCTCACATAGTGAAGTAGTCTACGGCAACGATTATATAAGCATGCCCCCCGGCCGAGTGAGGGTTACATGTCATAAAATCTACACCCCATTTAGCAAAAGGGCCCATGGTAATGACAGGATGCAAGGGTAGGGGTGACGCGTGCATCTTGCACTGAAAGACCTGGCACGCATGACATTTTTGAACTGCAACAATACAGTCTTTGAATATAGACGGCCAGAAGTAACCCGCACGTAGAATCTTATGGGCGGTGGCATATCCGTACATGTGACTGCCACAGGTGCCACTGTGACAGTCATTCAAGACTCTTTCAGCCTCTTCCAAGGTCAAGCACCAACGGAGCACGAAATCAACTCCGACACGATACAAGGTATCTCCTATAATGCAGTATGGTTGAGATTGATGCCGAATCCGACGTCGAGCATCCTTTGTCAATTTAGACAGGAACATGGATGTTTGAAGATACACGATAATATCACCGTACCATGGGTCACGAGTGCTGATAAGAAAGAGTGTTTCATCCGGGATATGATCCTCGGATTTCGATGGAACGAAGTCTATCGGGAGAGAGCAAATCAGATCAGCGAAAACCAATGATTTCTTTGACTTAGAAGTGGTGAACTCTAAATCGAACTCTTGAAGGATTACAATCCACTTGGAGTACTTGCCCCCCAGCAATTTTTGAGACAAGATATACGTCATGGGGTTGCAGTCAGAAACCACGGTTACGGTACGCAATAGGATGTAATGGCGGAATTGCTGAATGGCCTAAATTGCGGCGAGTGCCAACTTCTTGACATGAGCATAGCGTGTTTCCGTGTCGAGAAGATTCCGAGATAGATAGTAAACTACGTGTTCATTTCCATCATCGTCCTCCTGTACTAAAACCATAGCTATCGTGCTAAACGCAACGGCCAAATAAAGGGTGAAATCGCGATGATAATTGGGAGGATGTATCAGTAGAGCATTGACGAGCAACGTTTTAAGCTTATCAAAAGATTGCTAGGCAATCTCCTCCCAATGGAAGGGACCGTCCTGTTTCAAAAGTCGCGTAAAGCCCTTGGCCACTTCCGCATAATTCGGAATGAAGCGTCGTAGGAATTTAGCTTTCCCCTACAGACTTTGTAGTTGATGTAACGAGGAAGGGGATGGGAGGTTAACGATGGCCTCGACCTTGAGGGGGTCAAGTCAAATTCCGTCTTTAGAGACGATGAATCCCAAAAGATGGCCATAATCCACGCAGAAGACGCACTTATGAGGATTGAGCCTAATATTGTAGCGTCTGCAACGGAGGAAAATATGGTGGAGGTGTTCAGGGTGGTCCTCATGCCGAGATGAATGGGCTGGAAAATCTTCCAGATATGGCTGAACAATATGGCGTATGTCATGGAAATCATAAGACATAGCACGCTGGAAGGTGGCCCCAGTGTTTTTTAAACCAAACGGGAGCTTTTTGTAAACAAAGGTTCCCCACGGACAGATAAAGGCAGTCTTGTGTTGATCAGCAGGTAAAATATTGATTTGATTGTACCTAGAGAAGTTGTCCATAATGGAATAAATCTCACTCCCCGCGCATTCATCGATAATTTGATCTATAAAGGGAGTGGGGTAATTGTCCTTAGGACAGGCCCGATTGATGTCTCGGTAATGAACACAGACGCGTATAGTGCCCTGCTTCTTATCTACAGGGACAATATTTGAAACCCATTCTGTGAGGGGAATAGGATAGATAAAGCCCGCATTAAGAATTTTTTCAACTTCTACCTTAATAGCTGCAGCTTTTCGGGGATGCACTGGGCGTAGGCGTTGACGCACTTGTTTCGCACCTGGATAGGTAGGAATCTCGTGCACGACTATGATGGGATCAATCCCAGGCATCTCTTCATAGGAACATGCGAAAAAATCTTTGAATTCGCGAAAAAGGTTTGTATAAACTTGTATCTCTTCAGGAGAACAAGTCACTCCCACATGAATATTCTCGACTACCCCCAGTTTGACGAAGATGTCGATCGGCATGGTTTGAGTGATATTACTCAGGTTTCCCTCTGAAAGGACCTCATGAATCAATATCGGTGTTTGAAGAGGCGGAGTGGGAACCTGAGATGCGAAGCGCTCTAGACAATCAGACATTACCCCCAGGCCAGGCATGAATGAGGAACGATGATGTCCATCGCTCCATGGAAGATCTTCAAGAGACATGGTTTCAAAAATAGCTTCATCGGAAGGGAAAATTTCTCTTAAAGTGTCAGGCGAATCCGCATCGCCAAGCCAAGGGGATTGAGAATATATATCCAGAGCCATGCTCGAAGGAGCATGTTCGGGAAGAGGATCATATGCAGCGAAGATTTCGCAATAATTAATCTCAACTGGAGTTAACGACATCGATTCTCTGAAAGAGGTCACCTGTTCAGGCGAAGGGATGATCCAAGGGTCATCGAACCTAGAGACCATATTAACTTTAACGGTGTGCGGTGTTGGTGCGGGAAAAATACCCATGAGGACGGGGTCCTTGAAGAGACCGGGTCCTACACTGTCAGGGGGATTAGGGATCTGATCCACGTAAGGAACATTGTTCTCAGAGGATGAGGTGAAGAAAGACAACTGATCCACAATGACGATTTTTCCCTCATGAGGGAACTTGAGAAGCCGGAAGAGGGTGGACAGCATGCATAGCATGGCGTGAGTCCAACTGTGGCCAAGAAGAAGATTGTAGTTAAGCTTGGCGTCAACCACTTCTACTTCTACGTTGACTGTCTTCCCCTGTAACGTGATCGACAAACTCTCGAGAACACCCAGGGGTTTTGATTCTTGACCATCGAATGCCTCTAAGGCATTGGGAGACGATGTAAGAGCCGGAGAGCCAATGGCCTTCTAGCAGGCGGATGACATAACACAAATGGAAGCACCTTCGTCCACAATGGCCCTATGGATGTTGAGGCCGTTGATCCCGACTTGAATAACAAGAGCAATTTGATGTGGAAGTTGGGGGACAAAATTTTCTAGGTCGAAGGTGAGAAGATTAGAATCGGCAAGATCGATTCCACCGATTGTAGACAACAGAGCTTTCCGTTGCGATGGGAAACTTTGAAGCACTTCCAATGCAGACATTACAGAAGGTGCCTGTGCCAAATCCTCAACAATACTGTAGTGCTGAGCGGCACGGGCGTTTGGGTTGTAGGAAAATTTTCGTAGAACACCTTTAGAAGGTGGCCTCACAATAAGTTCAGCGCTGGGCTTCTCAATTTATAAAGGACCAAAGACAGGTGGGGGAGGTGGGACATCCACGACTTCCTTCCCAGCCACCTGGCGTGATCCAGCATAATCCTTTGAACGTGTAGCAATTGAGACAGGTGCAGCACCATTGATCATAAAGACCTAGGACCCAAATGGTACAGATGATGAAGGCTGCTCAACCATCTGGGTCTGCTGAGATGGGAACGGTTCTTTGAGAACTGTCAGAGTCCCTTTGGATCCTTTCAGAAGTTGACTAACTTCAGATCGTCGAAGACAATCTTTGGTATAATGGTCTCCTTCACAGATAAGGCAGGGGTACTTCGGTTTACATTGGGAACCGTCATCAGTACGAGGTTTAGAAGACTCTGGTTTTGGGGCATCGGGTTTGGATTTTCCTTTGCCCTTCTTCTTTCCTTTGGAGGCCTTTCCGTAGGATTAGCCTGAACGACATTGACCTCCGCAGTCTTGCCAGAATCTGGAGGGGCGGGAAGAGCAGAATTATTGGAAGAAATGGACTTCTGCTTCCCATTTGAGGATTTCTAAGAATTTTGAGAAACGGAACCAATAACACCATCCACCGCTGGGGTAGGTGGTGCTTTAGAGGTTCCTAGCCGCGGAGCATCAGTCAAAATATCATAAAGCGTGCTAGACTAAGAGTACACCAGATCAAGGTAATGGGCACGCGCGATGTCTTGTTCTTCAGTCACACATGCCCCCATAGCAATATCTTGAGCGATTTTATTAACGAAGGAGGTGGTGAACCAATGAGTTAGTAGCTGATCAGGTATATCAAACTTGATCAATCTACGACGACGTCGCCACTCATGAATGTGATCAGATATGTGGGTGGCTTTATCCTGCTTCAAAGAAGTCAGGAGATGCGTCCCGGCTTCGTAACGAACTGGTAACTGGAAGTGAGTCAGAAAATCCATAGCTAACGTATTAAATTCTTGAAACATGCCACAGGATAATTCTATATACCACTTAGCGGCAACACTGGTAAGAGTGCACTGGAAGAGACGTAGACAAATTGAATCATCCACCCAAGAGTTGGACGAACACCACAGATGGTAGGTCATTACATGAGCTTGGGGTCCTCTCCAGCTTTACCTTCAAACTTAGGACCGTCACCGAGTACCTTGGTCGGAACCAGAGGCCAATAAGGATTGTGAAGAATCGTATCATTGGTTAATTTAGAAACGTTCAGTAATTCCAAGGTGGCCAAGAATGGAAACTGCGGATTGAAAGGCATGCCAGGCCCTCGATAAGGACCTGTACCTACACTCCACCCTGGTTGAGCATATCCTTGCCCCCATTGGTTCTGTCCCATAGGATTCTGACCATAGGGGGTATAGGCCATATAACTAGTCTGATACGGTTGCTGATAACCAGTGTATGGGGGTTGATAACCGGTGTATGGACCCTGATTATATGACGGCCCCATTTGAGCAGTATACGGATTTGACTACTGAGTATAGGTATAGCCTGGTTGTTGAAGATAATAATTAGACCCTTGGGGCAGGTTGTAAATCGGTCGAGATTGACCTTGAAGATGATAACCGCCTTGGGGTTGAGAGGGTTGTTGATAAGTGGGGCCCTGCTGAGCCTGATAAGTGGGGCACACAGGCGGATTCTATTGTGGCATAGAGTAAATCGGCTATTGATCAGGGTTGATAGGATGTGCAGGCTAGCCTGGTTGGATAGGTTGACCTGGCTGAACGGGTTGCCCTGGATGAACAAGGTGACCCGGCTGAACGGGTTGTCCTGGTGGAACAGGTTGACCCGGGTGAATAGGTTGCACTGGTTGAACAGGTTGACCTGGTTGGTGAGGGACACCAGGCTGTGCCGGATGGGCCGGTTGGCTTGGTGGTGGAATAGGGCCAGGTTGTGCCTGATAACCAGTTTGACCTGCAACAGGACCATAAGAGGGCCCTGGCTGTGCAACATTCAGACCAATAGGAAATTGAGGTTGCAGAGGTTGCACCATAGGTTGAGAGGGTTGGATTTCCCCCCCAAGACTGTACAACGACCCCGGTTGGTACCCCAGTTGACCTGTGGGTCCTTGAGGGTGCCCTGGTTGGACCACAGGGTGAGGCTGTATAGGTTGACCTTGAGGATTGTAGGATTTTCCTTGTGGACCGTATAACAACCCCTGCTAGCCCGAAGGTTGGCCCTGTAAGGGTTGTCCTTGCGGGTTATAAGGATAACCAGGCTGGCCCGAAGGTTGGCCCTGTAAGGGTTGTCCTTGCGGGTTAGAAGGTTGCCCAGCCTGGTTAGACAGAAAACCTTGAACATATTGATAAGCCTCTGGAGCAGGAAAACGTAAAGGGTTTCCTTGCTCATCGTATTGATATGGAAAAATGTAGACAGGTGTACCATCATGTGCATAATGCGAAAAATACGGACGGTTGGGATCTTGGGAGGATTGACCGACCTTGGAGTTTGATTGCTGTAGGGACAACCGATACTCCTTAGGAGAAATGTTCTCCGGAATAGCAGATGCTATATAGACGTCTTCGGGAAGTGACACAGTCCTTACGGACTGAGTGGTAACAACGGGTGTAGATGCGGCCACACAGACAGTGGGCCTGACAGGTATTGAAGTGACCTGAGGAGATGACGTGAGGGGTGTCCTTGGAGACATCCCCAACGAAGGAATAATCAGCCTCGTAGAAGGAGTTGATACTCCCATAGAGGCGACAATGGTCATAATCTGACTTAAGGATCTATACCCTGCTGGAAGTGAAGGACTCGGCGAAGACATGACAAATAACTTGGGGTTGTCTTCTGGGAACAGCTAGTAATCTTCACTAGACGTGGGGATTTCCTCACTAGGAGAAGGACTGGACGAGCCCATATTTGAGCCTGCCGCTAGATCTTCTAGAAGGCGACGAGGACTAGGAGGAAAAACAACAGTTAGAAAGGGCAAACCCGATGTAAGAGGAGGGAAATATTCCCCTACTCCAAATCCAAACCAAGCGTTGGATAAGGGCCAATTGAACTCAACTGGTCCTCCAAAGGGAAGCTCAGATAAAACCGGTCCCCCGTCAGGAAACTCAGAGACAATAGGCTGCTGAGGTTCAGCAGAGGATTGAGAGTCCTCTGATGAATCGTCTGTATACAAACTACTAGTAGATGAAACTGAGGTTTCCACCACTATGACAATAACGACAAGAGGAAGAGATCAAAAAAAACACACGGGATAAAAAACCAAGGCACACAATCAAACGACCGACAAGCAAATTCTAAAAGGGCATGTGATCACAGGTGATTTATTTTACCACATTGAAACTTAGAAACTTCACCGTTTCATGTTTTAAGAGTCGAGAAACGGATGAAAAGTAACTCTATCTCTTTCAATTTTGAAACAAGCGTGAAAGGACAAGCGCTTGATGATCCTTTCAAATTTAAAGAGTCAGAAAAGATCAAAATGACTACTCTGGTAATCTAGGCAAAGGGTGTACCAGATATTCGTGAACTGCAATATACACCTTGGTTTCAAAATGAAAGAGAAATCAACCAAGGACTTGACGTACGTGCAGGCAATCTCCCCGATGTTGTGCCCGGTGTATCACGGGTATAAGGCGGCAGACTCAACTTCCTACAGATAAAGGATAGCAACCTAGTGGGGTCTCCCTTTATATACACGATGGTACGGGGAGCACAAGTCCATACTAGTGCTGTCTAAATCCAAGAGGCAAACGACAGCTACTAGGTTTAACGACACCGGACACGTCACTAGCCTAGACCTCTAAATATTTCGTTAATGTTTCAATGCTGCCTTAAGGTAAATTGAATAAATTTTAGCGTTGATCTTCAATTATGTTTCAATTTCCATGCCCTACCGAATGTTATGTCTCAAAATCCCCTAAATGCACACTACATGCCACAATGTATCATTTTGTTCGATGAATAACTAACTACGGGAAGGTTGAGAGCTTTCACACAATAACAAAATGATCACAAAACAACCACTAGTGTCTCTAATGCATGCTAATGAAAACTAAAAGCTTTTCTTTCAAAGTTACAAATCAATAATAACTCAGAAAAGATTCAATTTACATTAACTAATCAAAAGAAAAAGAGATTTTTTTTTGTATTTTCAATGTTTAAGAGCAAAGTGCACTAAACAAAATTTAAACTAATGAAAGGAACAATTTGAGAAGTGATAGCAAAAGAGCAAAGACAAGCAAGTTTCACTCAATGCAAAACACACGATCAGATCTCAAATTGACAAAGAAGTCCCTCAAAACAAAGAGGAATCCCAAAGACTCAAATGAACCGTGTAATCTAGGCTCAAAACAAGACAAAGCGGAATTCGAATGAAGAAGAAGCCAATCACTCAAATAACGCAATAAAACAAAGGACAACCACCAAACGAATGCAAAGAAGCAATAATGAAATTGACTGATCAAACGAGGACCAAAACTCCCATGGGAGGCTCGACACACTATAGCACCTAGATGCCTTAGGGCTAGAATGTAAAACCGATAGAAGAGGGCAAACAACCGGAGGATGAAGGTCACACACAGTCAAACAAGTCTCTATAACACTCAGGCAGTCAAAAAAATGACACCAAAACCACAGGCCAAGTTGAGAAAGCTCAAAAAGAAGAAAACCCTAGCACCTTACAGGATTGGCGCGACTCTTAGGCTGCAACTAGCGCCAAAATAGGATTGGCGTGGGGGATAAACTGGCAACATGCGCCATCTGGCGCGACTGTCAGGGAAAAAGCCGCGCCAGTCGAGTTTACTAATGCAAAAGATAAAAAAGAGCAATCAAGGAGCAGATTAGGGATGGTGAAGCTAAACAAAATTTTAACATTGGAAAAGAGCGAACCACAAGAGCTGATCAAGCAGGCAAAGACCAAAATAAACCGAAAAGATAAGACAAACTCTAATCAATGTGTCCCTAGTGGAGTCACTAGTTTGTTGGAGAGGTAAATCCCCTCTGCGAATAGAGGCGATCCCTACTAGACCAGATCGGGTCTAGCAACAACTGAGTCATGCTAAGACGCAAGTTCCTAATTGCAAAAGACCAAGATGTGACAAGAGGCCTACCTTAAGTCCTACACTGTTGTCATTTGCAGAGAAGATGGCGCTTCCATCCCTTGCTTTGGGAGATCACAATTCTCTCGCTCGACGCGATCGAACACCTGCACGTACAGGAAGAAACAACAAACACACAAGCGTAAAACCTAATACATGCAATTATGTACCAGTCAGAGAATATACAACTCATAACATAAAACATAAACATCTGAGTGGAACCATAATCGAAGTCCTTTATTATTAATCAGAACAAAGAAAGATACAACCTGAGCACTGACGCTGGATCTTCCTTCGGCGGGTCGACAAAGGAGTACATCTCGATAAAGCTCGTCGGGAAAAGGACAAGTCTCTCTCTCTTCGGCTGTCTGACAATAATCTCCTTACTATTGATTCAACTCTATTTAGGCTAGCTTGCAAAGGGAAAATGACAAGCTTAGATAGATGGTGGAAGGGAGCAATCCCTACACACCAGTGGGGATTGGCCTCATTCCTAAGGAAGCTTCCATGATAGGTGAAAACCACTTCTACATGGGAGATCCGGGATTTTCAAACCTCCCAACTCATTTTAGAGACTTGTTCAGGAGTTGGTTGGAATCAAACTTCCGCCATTTATTTTTAAAAAACAATCCTTATTAAGCCTGGCATGGGTGATACACTGGGACAGAGGGTCAGTTGGCGTGCCCTCTTTGGTGGATTTCCCCCATTGGCGCGAGGGCTGAACTGGCTAGTCGCGCCAAGGCCAAAAGGGCTATTTTTATGGCTTTTCACAGGAAATTGTCTTTAGGGGAATGATTGTCCTTGTCAAGGGGGATGCCATGAAAGTGGTTTCAGGTCATGTCACTGCTCATAGGTCATAGAATAAGCCCTCCAATGTGTGGGACGGGGGATTGCAGGGACGGTGAAAAATTACTGTGTAACACACCACGCCTATTATTCCAAGTGAATTTGCCATTAACAGTTGGAATATCCACCAGATGTAGATCAGTGAGAAGGTCTCTGAACAACACCATCTCTGGATCTTCTCTTCTCAGCCCTCCCTTTTTTTCATCTAAGTTTAGAATCATATTAAAGTCCCCTCCCAAAAGCCAATACTTTTCTTGATACATTTGATGGAGTGTTCTTATTTCATTAAGAAAACTTTCTCGCTCTCCAGGAATCGGAGGGCCATACACTGCTGATATAAGAATCTTTTCTTGAGATCCTATTTGTCTAAAATATCCTGGTAAAATTCGGGGGAAAGAAAACCAACCATCCACTGTAATTTTAGCTGTGCTCCAAAGAATTTCTATTCCACCTGTTGTTCCTCAAGAGTCAATTGCCATTACCTCATAGTGAGGGCTAAAATTTTGAAGGATACTGTTCAGTTTGAATCCTGATATTTTAGTTTCTTGAATTAACATAACTTGAGGTTTTGCAAATCTCAATTTCTCTTTTATAAATCGTTGCTTGCCTTTACTATTAAGGCCTTTAATATTCCATGAGATTACTTTCATTGAGAAAATTTAGGAGTTTGTTGGAATATCGTTGTTAAGAGTACTATCTTACCTGTATTTATCAACATTTCCCCCACTAATTGTATAGATTCTTCCAAGGTCCTTCTTCCTTTTTTCTTAGGAGTTTTTTGAGGAGTAGGGGTTTTAGTTGCATGCTCAATAGCTTAAACTTCCTTGTGTGCTTGCACTATCAGATACCGTTCAAAGGTATCTTTATATAATTGTTTCTCCTCTATAGGTATGAATCTGTCGTCTACATTCCTCCAGTCATTCAATAAACGTTTTAAAACCCTTTCTTCTGCACTAAGCTCCTCTTTCTGTTCAACCTCCATTGGTATCTGATCTGTTTGGTGATCTATTATCATGACTGGGCTCATCCATTTTAATATGTCCCTAATTTCCATTTTAATAAATGTTTCCATACTTATTACTTGGGTTTAGTTAAACACATTGACATATAACTAAACATGATATTATATGAAAAAAATTAACTAATCCATTACACACTCTCTATATACATACTTATTACTTGGGTTTAGTTAAACACATTGACATATAACTAAACACGATATTATATGAAAAAAATTAATTAATCCATTATAAACTTTCTCTTTATATATAAAAATGATTATTCTTTAAGCCTATTTTTTACGAGTTTTTGAGAAGTTTCTGACAAATTTTTTCATTTGTGGCCAAATTTTCATTTGTGTTGTTTAAAATGGTTTTTTGATTACATATATGGATTTGACACCCTTAAAAACTCTTATGGCACTTTGATTGTAAAGAGTTGACTTATTAAACTTGTAATTGCAATGAATCCCTATAAAATTCTAATCTAAAAAATTACACTTAAAACTAGTCCATATAAAAATATATTTTGTAAGATATTTTTTAAGATAATTTTATCAATTCAAATTACTTTTAATTTAAAAAATTCAAACACAATACTTCAAAAAAAATTAATTAAATGAAAATAACAAAAATATGCAATCTTTATTTAGTAGTATATCTTTCAATAAAATCAATTCAAAATGTAATATTACAAAATTTCAAAACTTTTTCATCTACATTTATGATACTTATTAATTTAATTATTAATCATAAGTATTTATAGTGAATATCACTTTTAGGTTCAGTCATATGAGAAAACAATTTTAGGTTTAGCAATGTGATGAAAAGTAATAAGTATTTTAATTTATACAATTTTACATTTATTTTAATACTGGATTTATTAAATGTTGAGATAGATCTTATTCAAATAAAAATATTGTTGTAAATCACATCACAAATAATAGAGTCTACAAAGATTTTTATTTGAATAATGGATATGTATCATATAAATTTACAATCTCAAAGTAACATTTTAATTAGAAAAATTTTGATCAATTTATGAAGAGACAAAATTAAGGCACTCTTTAACTAGGCCACAATTTTATTCAGAGGGTAGAATCTAGTGATTTTTTTTTTTCAAGAAATCTAATACTGAGAGTAAATCATTTTTTAATAGTGGAATGGATTCAACACCATCAATAACACTTGGAGCACTCAAAATTCTAAAACTTAACAACTATAATTTAAATTTGAGAAAAATTTCCCAAATTTTCTCAAAATCATACCATCCCAGGATAAAGGGAAAGTGGTTGCCCAAATAGAAAACCATAAAGAGACAACAAGAGAAGAAAGGAAAGATGGCTCCACAAAACTTTCCAAAACTTGGGCTGCAGTTATTAACAATTCTACTACTAAGGAAGGAGAATCAAACTTTCGGGTTGGCAACATGCAAGATAGAGAAAACAAGGAAAGACAAGATAGAGCAGCAAACATAATTCTTAAAGGGGTGAAAGACTATGGGAAAAATGAATCTACTCTTGACCTTGCAAGGGACTTTTTGAAAGACAATCTGCTATGGTAAGGAAAAATATGCCAAGCATGGAGGGTAGGAAAGTTTAACGGTGAGAGAGCTAGACCCATAAAATTCATTATGCCTAGTTTGTGTGATAAAGATATCATTCTAAGCAAGAAACAACTCTTGAGGGGTTCTCACTTTTTTATAGAAGAAGATTTAATTGTAAGACAACAAGAGGAAATGAGGGAAAAAATGTCAAAGGTTAGGGCATCAAGAGATGAAGGAAAAAAAGAATGGATTTATAAGGGTAAAGCTGTGATAGCGTGATTTGGACCTCCTTCCAAAACAGGGCAGTAAGATGATAATAAAGAAGAGACAACACACTCTTTAACAGGAAATCAGGAAGCAAGGTCACTATGGGCAAAAAGGGACAAAGACACAAATGTGAGACTTGTATGTCAAAACAAATAGCAATCAAGTCATACCCAGGTTTCCTTAAGTTTAGTTTTTTGGAACTGCAAAGGTTACCCATGGAGATGAGGACCTGGGTTAGGGCCTGTTACGGAAGATAGAGACATAATTTGCCTCATAGAAACACATGAGTATGAAGGGTGCAAGACACCTTTTTTTGAAGGGTACTGGAAGATGACAATGTGGAACAAGGCAAAAATAAATGACAAATGACACGAGGGTGTCATGGTATTAGTGAGAGAAAAGGAAGGTCGTTTCATTCAACTAGAAAAAGAAGACTCAGAAAAACAATTCATTTGGTTTAAAATATCAGAAAATGGAAATTACATGAGAATTGCAACATGTTATTTTGCACCGCAAGTTTCAAAAATTTACAAAAGTAGAGGGCTTGACCACAAAGATCCCTTTGCAGCCTTAAAGGAAGATATTGCAACATATTCTCAGCTAGGTGAAGTCATTATAGTGGGTGATCTCAATGTTAGGACTGCAAGTGAGAAAGCTACCATTTTTTGTCGTAAAAAAGACTGCGACCCTATCTGGCTTACATAAGAGAGTAATCATCAGTGGGAAAGAATTTCAGAGGACAAAGGCTACAATATCCTTGGTGAACAATTGCTTACTCTATGTGGAGCTTTCAATTTAGTCATTTGTAATGGTTTGACTAGATTGGAAAAGTCTGGTAATTTCACTTGCAATACTTACAATGGAGCAAGTGTAGTAGACTATATAATTTTCTCACATAGTTTGTATGAGAAAATGGAGGAAGTTTTGATTGGAGATAAGCTTTGGGACTTAAAATCAGATCACAAGCCAATTTATTTAAGTTTCTCTTGGACTAGAAAGAAGCATTTAGAGTTAAAATCTCAGGGTGTTTAACAAAATCTTCCAAAGAGAAAAATTATTTTGACTCCAGAAAATTGTAATACATTCAAATTAGCGCTAGAGAGGCTCTTCGAGAAGGAGAAAATCCCATTTCACGACCTGCATAGTCATGAATTAAGACATTTAATTTAAAATGCAGTTGCAGAGTGCAAAAGAGCAAAAATTGAAGTCTGAAAAAAATTGCTTTCCAATCAATGCTTGGTTTGACGAGGAATGTAAAAAGGCAAGGAGAATGTGGAAAGAGTCAAACAAGGATAACATGAAGTTCAAAGCTTACAAGCAGATCTTAAGAAATAAAAAGGTTGATTTCATGGTTTCGAGGAGAGAAGAACTAATCTTCCTTGGGAAAAATAATCCCAAATTATTTTGGAATGAGCTCTGATGCAAACCGAAACAATATTACAACTTCTAAATGGTTTGAATATGCAAGACGAATTTATGAGCAGGATCCCAAGGTTGCCCCTCCTCTTTTGGTCAACATTGATACAAAACTCTTCACGGTGTAGGAGGTAGAGATGGGTATCAAGAAGTTGGGTGTTGGAAAAACAAAAGACTTAGTTGAACTCCAAGGAGAGTATCTAAAGTGGGGCTTAAAAATGCTTGCACCTTACATCACAAAATTTTTCAACAACATCATACAACAGGGGTTCCCCACTGATTGGACAACTAGTTTGGCAATAACTCTTTTCAAGAGTGGTGACATCAATAATCCCTCCAACTATAGGACAATAATGATAAACCCCTTGTTTGCAAAGTTATTTGGAAGCATGTTAGAAAATAAAACCAACAAGTGGGCGAAGAAATAGATAAACATGCTAAAGGACAAGCAAGTTTTAGACCTAAACACTCCATAGTTGATCATGGTATAACTTTAAGGCACATCATTAAGAAAGTTTGGGAGAAAAAGGAAGAAGTCTTTTGTTGCTTTGCTGATTTCAAAAAAGTCTTTGACATGGTTCCTGGAGATAAGCTTTGGCATGGAATGGAGGAATTTGGGGTTCCTAGGCATTTGAGAGCAGTTGTGCATAGGCTGTATGAAGAGGTGAAAGTCAAAATTGGAACTTTAGTAGACATTTTTGAAAGTTTTAGAAGCGATATCGAGGTCAAACGAGGTTGCCCATTGTCTCCTACCCTCTTTGGTTTATATATCGGCGAGCTTGAAGAGTGGCTAAATTTGCAAGGGGGTGATGGTATCCATTTGGGCAAATTTGTTATAAGGCTTCTTTTGTACGCAGATGACCTTATTCTGATTGTTAAATCTGCTCTTGTTTTGCAGGAGCACTTACTTTCCCTTGAGCATTTTTGTGGAAGTGTGGGGATGCAAGTCAATATCAGCGAAACAAAAGTAGTGGTTTTCTCTAACAAAAGAAAACATAACCAACATAAATTCTACTTTGAAGGCAACATTTTGGAAGAAGTTGCTCATTACAAATACCTCGGAATTGACTTCAACAAAAATCTAAGTTGGGATGGATGTAGAAAGAAAAGAACTTTGGGGGGTTGGAAAACATTTTATGCTTTTTCAAAATAGGTGTAGAGAGACATAGTTATGGGATTGGAAAACCACTCTAACTCCTATTGGGCTTTTAGTGATTTCGATGATTCTCTACGGTTGTGAACTGTGGGTCAACAATACATCTGACATGTAGTGGAAATAAATTGAGAAAATTCAGAAGTGTTTGATTACAAGAAAATTCAAAATTAAAAGTGTAGTTCCTTATGCTATGTTGTTAAGTGAAAGAGGCGCTGCTCCTATTGAAACAATAGCTATGGTGTGGGTCATAAGGTATTTGAAAAAAATGCACAGATGGAAGAGGGTAGATGGCCTAAGGTTGTGTTTAATGACATATTGGGCACAAGAAAAAAGACTTAGATGCGGCAAAATAACAAATGGTTTAGCAAATAGGGCATTTGTTTGAACATGTGTCCCACAAATAGGAAAGAGATAAAAACTTTTGTTGTGGATAAATTCCACAAATGTACTTGGGAGAAGGAGCTAGGGAGAAAGAAAAAGTATTATATTGAAGAGTTTAATCCCACTCATAATCATCAACAAAAAGCATGCATAGGGGCCAATATTTATTGGAGTGCCAAAATTCTTATTTCTCAATTAAGGACTAATTCACATCAACTCTATTGTGAAAGCACTGAAAAAGACCAAAAAAAGTGTGGGAGGAAAAAGTATGTATTTTTTGTTCTTCCAGAAAAGTAGAAACAGAAAAACATTTCATTTTAGAATATGAGGCCTTCAAAAACAACAGAGAAAATTATACAGATATTATGGCAGCTAGCTCTTGGGATAATCTATTCTGCTAAGAATTTGTCGATAAACAATCTGTCCCATAAACTATTTTTAATCTAACAAACATTAAAAATAATTCTTTTCTTTCCATTAACAAAACTCTACCAACTATTTTAATTTATTTTAATTTTTTTTTTTTTTACGGTGGATGAGAAATAAAATCCATAAAGTATATGCATCACGGCCCACGCGACACGACCCAGCAAGAGTTTTCCGATCTCTTTAATAGCTGGGGCCGATCCAGTAAGCGGCCAAAGAAATAAGACATCCACCTCCCTCTCCCACGTGGCCTCGCTGTCGCTCTCATGGCGCAAGTCCTACTCTCGTGAGCCTCAGTAATCGGAGACACATTTCAGCCCAAACTCCATCTATATCATATGCAGCACAACAGGAATTACAATTACGAATTGCATTCATTCACTGTCCTCAATGGCGCTCTGCACATTTCCGGTGATCGGGAAGGCTGTTGTATTGCACGACTTGTTATCCCTGCCTTCCGCACCTCTTAAAAATGGTCTATGTATTGCCCCAATTCCCCGTGTAGCTTCTCAATTCTGTAAATTGACGATGAATAACACTGCGTGGGGCCTTCTCAAATGCAAAGCCATGGCCCAAAACGGGCAGCCTAATCAAAACTCCGCTGTCCTGGCCACTTCTACGAGGACGGAGATTGTTCTGTCACCGCGTTCTGCATCGGAGGTTGTGAGGGAGTTCTATTCTAGGATCAATAGCCGTGAACCGGAGCTTGTTGGGGAGCTCATAGCAGAAAATTGCGTGTATGATGATCTCGTTTTCCCGCAGCCATTTGTCGGCAGAAAGGTATGTCTCTCAGCTTTCATTCAATCCATTCATGTAGTTCAGTGGAAGAATATGAAATCATGAATTGGGTTCGACCATATTAAAATTGGAGTTCCTCTTGCGGCAATTGACTTCAGGGAGAGTCTGGCTTTTTGTCCATGTGTGAACCAGGCCTTTTCCTCTGTTCTTTATCTTCTTTTGTTGTGAGAAAACAAATTATATTACCGAATTGCAAAAATAGATGATGTACAGGTCAGAGATTGGTTCCCACTTGCTAACTAGGTGCCCCTTATAATCTGAGGCCCTACCATACTTTTTAAGAGCAATATCTTTGGCATCTATTTGAAATGCTGAGGCTTACGATCCTTCTACCTCCTTTTGGCTCCAATCGGAGCTGGTACCCTGTTAACCTCTCGTGGCTACCCCGAGAACCTTTGAAATATCTCCTTGCTACCTTCAAAAGTATATTTACAAAAGTTCTGGGTTTAGGCTTCTGTAGTGTGAACAACAATTTTGATATGATACTTCTGGATCTATCACATTATGTTTTTGAGTTGATGTTTCGAGCCAGCAAGTGATATTTACAACAATTAAAAAAAAGAAAAGAGAGTCTTCCATAAAACAGAGAAAAAATGCTGAAATGCTGCAGCACATAAAGCTGAATCACCAAGAACTGCCCTCCAATTGGCAGGGTAAAAATGAAGGGAGATGTCATCTACAAGGACTCAGCAAATCCACACTCCCAAAAGATATGCTTGATGTGTTGCTGTCTCGCATACTACATACAAAATATTGTCCTGGATAACTTGTCTTCATTAGGAAAAACTTGATTAAGGACCAACCATCCAGTTATTCCGAGTATAAAGTCATTCATACATCTGCATATAGGATTGGTTCTTTTTAGTAACCCATCTTCTTGGTCACTCAATTTCCATCACTGATTTACTTGGTCAGCAATAGAATGTCTTTGCCTGATCTACCAATGAAGTGCATGCATATGATGTTGTAATTGGATTTGCTATTAGGCTACGTGCTTTCTTTCCAGCTGGCATCTTTGCCAATTGAAGCTACCTTAAATCTATCTCTTGGGTCAAAACTGAGGCAATGTCTACGATAAGACTTATTTGTTTACTACCTAGACAGATTCTCCCAATGGAACCAATCTCCTCTCTGTAGGTCCCAAATATCTTAGCATAAAAGCACACCTTTCCTAGCAAGAAACTTTCCTTTGGTCTTAAATCCCTCAAGCAGATTTAAATCCCAAACTTAATAATAGAAAGGCGTTTGTATAAAGATCTTGCTTAACACCCGTGGCTCAACACTCGTTGGAGAAGTTGACGAAATTTAGCACAAATTTGTGCTGCTATTGTATCCATAAAACATCAAGTGTCTATGATTTAAAGATCTTACTTAATAAGTTAATACCCGTGGCTCATCAGTCATTGGAGATGTATAATGCCACTAAACTTCTCCTATGAAATTCTGGTCAAATCTCTCGCCCTGGAATTAAGCATGTCCTGCCTAAGATAGTGTGGCCAATGCATGTTACAGAATCATCCACTAAGAGCAGCAATCTGTTCTAAAAGCACGTTCCCTCAGGGTTTGTTTTAGCAGTGATACGGGGTGCATGCTCCCAAAATGATTCTGTCGTTTGAGTGTTCTTGGGAGAGCGCTCCCAATGCTTTAACAATGCTATAGGTTCATTATTAGAGCTCCAATCGGGAACATACTCTCCCATGCTCCTGCCTCACTCTCGGCAATGCTCTCAAATGCTCCTAGTCACATTCCTTCAATGCTCCCGGTCACATTCCTTCAATGCTCCCGAATGCTCTCAGAGAATAAAAAAAAACATAGTTTTTTTGTTTTTTAAAGACATTATGGGGCCTACAAGAAGGCCCAATTGGCACTTGAGGTTAGGGCAAAGGTTTAGGAAGCATTGAACCCCTTCTTCCTCATCTTTGTTATTCTATTTCATCATTTCATGCATCCAAGGCTCCAGGGTTTCGAGGGAGGAACTGTTGAATCTTTAATTAAACTGAGAGGGGGGGGGGGGTGAATCAGTTTAATACATACATAAGCTTTTTAAAATTTTCACCAAACTTATTTACAGCTTAATTTGTGAACAGTCTTAAAATGTTGTAGCCACTATTAAATTAATGTGACACCATACTTATGTTGAGAGCAGCAAACAATTACGCAGATTGAAAGAATCACATCAACACATAAGAAATACACACAGAGACAACAGATGTAAGTGGAAACCCATAAAGGGAGAAAACCACATCTTATTATTGTTGTGATGCAAAGGCAAGCTCCAACTCCCTCTCACCATTGTTTTCTGCAGGCACCAACCTACAGGAGGCTCTATCCTCAATTCTGCAAGCTACAACTTGCAAGGAAGCACCATCTCCCTTCAATTTTCTGCAGGCACCAACCTACAGGAGGCTCCAACCTCAGTCAGCTACAACTGATGGCTATCAAGCTGCAACTTGATAGGGAAGCTCCAACTTCCTCAATTTATCAAACTAAATGTTTGCTGATTTACCTCAGATATCAGCTCTGTTCTGTAGCTTCTCTTTTTGCTCTTCTTTTCTTAATCTTCTTTGCCTCACTCTTCTGTACTCTGCCTTCTCTATATTTTCTCTCTCTCTCTCCTTATGCATATCCAGTTAATATTATTTATAGAGTTCTTCACATGACTGTTTGTATTTCACAAAGAATTTGGAGTGAACAGTCATGACTCTTTGGCTTTTGTCTTCTCATTCCTTTTGTCTGCTCATTCAATAAATATAACTGTAGGTGCTTATTTTAATATTACAGTGGGATATTTGCTCTCTTTCGGAGACTTGCCAATGCATCACAAACAATAAAAAATCGATTAAAACATTTACATTCAAATTACAATGAGAATTCCAGCTCAACTCATTTAGTCTTTTGGCTCGCTGCGCGTTCGTCTTTTCTTTGACTGTGTCTGTCTTTTCTGTGACTGTGTTTTATCTTTTTTCATCTCTGTTTGCTCTTCTGTCCTCTGCTGTGATGTAACTGCTGCATACACGTAACTGAGCTTTTTATGCCAGCTAACCGTAAATCTAGACAAATTCCAACGCTCTGTACATAGTATGTGTCTTGTTGATGTGGCGAGTTCCGCAAGCGGAACATACGTTCATCACAATTGTTTTATGTTAATAATCGCCCTCCCATTAAGCCGAGGCATATATATATAACCCACGGACCACACGGCACATTGCAACAACGTTATATATATATAATCAAACTTCAGCTCTTGGCATAAGTTTAACATACAAACTGCCCTTTTAGGTATGACTTAAATCAATTCTTGGCATATATAATAAAACCTGTTTAAACATATAAAAACTCATTTCGGGCCCACCTGACACGTTTTCCAATGCGATATGCTTCTCCTCCAGCGATTTCCGATTCCGATTGATCGCAATCGCAAACTTCAATTTGCATGTTCCGCTACTTTGTTTAACTCCGATGCGATTGACCTGATGCGATGCGATTAATCACAATCGCAAATTCTATGTTTATATATGTTTCCGACACATATCAATTACGGTTCATAAACCTGTCGGGTCCGGACTTCCAATCGCAATCGCAAACTTTTTGTTGCACGCTCCGATGCCCTGCTTAAATCCGATGCGATTGGTCACTGTTCAATAAGATTTGCCGATGCGATCATCACTGTTCACCGCAACTCACGGTATGTATGAGTTGTAGTTTATATACCCATCGGATCCGGACTTCCAATCGCAATCGCAACCCTTATATTCTCCGATGCGATCATCACTGTTCACCGGAACTCACGGTATGCATGAGTTGTAGTTTATATAACCATCGGATCCGGACTTCCAATCGCAATCGCAACCCTTATATTCTCCGATGCGATCATCACTGTTCACCGAAACTCACGGTATGTATGAGTTGTAGTTTATATACCCATCGGATCCGGACTTCCAATCGCAATCGCAACTCTTATTTTAACCTGTTCCGCTGCCCTTATAATCTCCGATGCGATTGGGAAGGGTCCCACCTTATATTACTACATTTCTTTGGATCTCGCGCTGCATATGGCTATACATATATATATATGTTTTGGTCCTTTGAATATAAAGCGCAATACTTTGCCGCTGGAGTATACGATTCCCGGAATGAAATTTATATTAACTATGCATTACATTGCCGCTTGGGTTATGATTCCCGGAATTATATTTATGTTATGTGTAACGCCCGGCTGGGTAAAGATTCTCGGAATTGTATACATATATCCTCCGGCTGAGGTAGCGATTCTCGGAATTTAGTTATATATATATATATTCACCAGGTGGGAACAACGATTCTCGGAATAATAGCTGTTTCTCTGCAATAATAGCTGTGTCTCTGCCTCTGCTGCTTCTGTCGCTCTGCCTCTGCCTTTACTGTTGTGATAACGGCCCTGCCTCTGCCTCTGCTTCTGATAACGGTTCTGCCTCTATTATATTCGCTTCCTCTGCCTCTGCCTCTGCTTCTGATAATGGTTCTGCCTCTATTATATTCGCTTCCTCTGCCTCTGCCTGTCTCCTTTACTTCCTTCATTTGCTCTTTTGCCGCCTCCATTGCCATGATAACAACTCTGTCTCTGTATTCGTTGCTTCCTTTGCCTGTCTCTCTCTTTGCTGCCTCCTTTGCCATCAATGACAACATTTCCAACAGGATCTTGTTGGTTTCTGAGGAAAGCATATTGGCGAGAGCTTGGAAGAGATTGAAAGCTGCTATAATCACATTCCAATATTCTTAACAATTAGATAGTTGAAGAGGTGAGCTGAAACCACATTATTTGGATTTTTTTTTCTTTTGTGTTGTTTTCTTATGGATATGTTCTCTTATCCTATTTTTTACAATTTCTTCTTCTCACTCATCCTATTGCAGGTTTGTCATCCAAGACTTGCAGAAAATGTTCTTCATTTGGTGTATGCTTCCATTTAAAATTATTTTATGCTCATGGTGTTAGTGAGGAATAGGCATGATAAGGAAAAATAGGATGATGTTTAGAATGACCCATTCTTTGAAAATGACAAAGATTTGGAAAGGGATGAAGGAAATGAAGGTCAAAGTGAGGGTGAAGATACTAACAAACTTGACTCAACACCCTTATGGAAGTATCTGAGAAAACTTGGTAGGGGAAATAGTGTGAAACTACAAAATTTATGTACAAAAGGGATTGTCATGAGGCAAAACCTTCCACTGTTTCATATACTTTTGTGAGGATGTATCGTTGTGGGATATCACTGGCTGACAAGGTCACTATTGGTGAAATCAAAGTTTTCCCCCTAATATCAAATGAAGTAGGTAAGAAGTCATTTGATTACAGAGAATTTACATATTTTACATCATTGGAGCGCCTGAACTAGGCAATTACTGGTTTGAGCAAAAACAAGGTTTGAAAGCAGTGTATGTTGTCAAAAACCATATGAGCTCAGTTGTCATCAAAACTCCAAATGTTGTCAAAAGTACTAAGTTGTCATTGGAAACTGTAGTGATCAGCATTGTCTGGCTGAGAGTGACTTGTTGGCAAGGGATGAACAGTTTGCAGAGGGTGCACAGTTGGTAGGGGATGAGTAGCTCCATCCTGGCCACTGATTGGAACTTTCAGATTTGTTGATGGTTCTAGATCCGCTGGAGTGTGTTCCAAAGCATTGATCTGCGAACAATCTGCTGCCTGTAGATCTCAGAGAGCGATCTCTGCACACTGAGTGGTCCTGGTAGAGATTTGGGGGGAGTTTAGTTGCATCTCTGTACACAAAATCTGTTCCTCTACCCCTTTGTTGGCTAGGAAGTCAGCCAGGGAGTTCGCCTTCTGCTTGACATAGGTGAATATAATTGCTTCCTAATGAGCTAGAATTGTGGCAAGGTGTTGCTTGCTGTGATCTAATCTCCAGCTAAAGGAGCACTTCTGTGAGGAAGAACCTGACTAGAGCTTTTTCACTGCCCGGACTACCAATTGAGAATCTCCTTTTGCGATGAGAGGGAGAAAATGTTTGTGCCGGGCAATAAGGATGCCATGGATCAAGGCTTCCAATTCTGCAGTGTTGTTGCTGTCGTGGCCAATGTAGCTCCCTTAGATGCTAATGATTTCTCCCTTGCAATTCCTTATGGTTCCACCATTTCTAGCTTTCCTTGGATTACCCTTTGAGGCCTCGTCAAATTTTTGTTTGAAGTGGAATGTTGGAGGTGGTGCCCAAGCATTGGAACCTGTTGCCTTAGGGGTTGGATGGATAGTGCCTGTTGTGGAGTGAGCATGGTTGAAATGCCACCAATCGAAGATAGCCTTTTCCTAGGGGAGATGAGGAAGATCCTTGTCGTCACAGTTGGTTAAGGATAGAGTTTCCTCAAGCTGCTTGTGGAGAAGGATCCAGATGCTATAAAGGGTGTTGTGCTTGTCGGTGAGGATACGTTGGTTACGTTATTTCCAAATAGCCCACACCAATAGCCCTGGGGCAAGTCTCCAATGTTTGTTGAGGAGCTGGCTTTGATAGGGGATTTTAGGCCATGGTTTGAGAGTTTGGACTACATTTGCACAGGCACTATTTGTTTGTTATGTTGAAGCCTATTGTGATTTTGCGCCAAAGACCCTGTGCTAGCTCACAATAGCCCAATAGGTGATCCATGGTTTCTTGCTGTTATATGCATAAGCAACACCATGATGGCCTTCACATCCTTTTTTGTTTAGGTTATCCCATGTTAGGATTCTACGTCTGGAAAGGAGCCAGAGGAAGGTGATTACATTTGGCCATAAGCCAGCAGACTAGAGATCCTTTCAAAAGTGATCATGATTAGTTTGAGGAGCTTGTTGAGATAGGAGGTAGGATTCCTTGAATGTGTAATCCCCAATAATTCGGTATCCCCATCACAAGATATCTGGACTCTCTTTTATGTTTATTTTCCTTCTACTTATTTTTGTCCAGAGGTTCTGAGCATCTTCCCTACTTCCATCTCCCTTCCAGATGTATGGATGCAACTAGGTTATGAAAGATGTAGATTTTCTCTTGGTCCAATAGTGGCAAACTTGAGTTCTCCCTTCTTGCTGGGCATGAGCTTGAATTATGGGGAGTTTATATGTTAATTTTAGTTAACAATGGTATGTTCTATGCTTAGCACAATTACTTCAATGTTCGAATAGTAGCCCAATGACAATTTCCAATAGCAATGACATTAATCATAAATCACATTGATAGTTCCTGTAGATAGAACATAAACTTAAATGCAGAAGACAAGCCAAGACAAGAGGACACCAGATTTGGCGGATGCCAAGGAAAAACCCCAATGTGGGGAAATCCCTTTGATCAAATCTTATTATTATATGAAATGTTTAACAGAGAGAGAGAGTACAAAAAGTCAAAGTTGATTGGCCAATTCAATGTCAAAACAACCCTGTAAAAGCTGCAGCCAACTACAGTCAAACTCAACCCTAACCAGAAAGTCAAAGATGGTCAACGCAACAACAAATATTCCTTTTAGGAGCTCTGCCATACCCAATCAAACTCGCCCTGATAAGGTGGTCAAAGTCAGCCCAAAACAATCCTGAAAATTGTGGTCAAACTTGGTCAACTCTGCGGTTAACTCTGTGGTCAGGTCTGCGGTCAACCCTGCAGTCAAAGTGCCCAGAAATTCTCGGTTCCTATGCCAAACTGTACGGCCTGCCAAAAAAAAAAAATTCCCACAAAAATCGTAGTTAGTCAAAGTGCTCGTTCAACGCTGGTCAAACTCCTGCAACAGTCCTGAAATTCTGCCTTGCAGTTTGCCCAAAAAATTCGCCATTCTGCCACACGTGTGAGAGAGAGGAGATTTGTCCAATAGCTGTATGAACCAATGAGAGAAGGAGAGAGAAGAAATTTGTGTGATGATGATGCCAAATGAGGTGAGAGGGCACTTGTAATTATACAAGTCGTTGAGGGTGAAGAGTCACATCCATTGGGCTTCATGAGCCTACATGATGATGTGTCCGACTTGAACAATTTGCACATGTGTGGGCATAAATTCAAAAACACACTTCTGCTTGTCCAAATTGGGTGATATTTATATCAATTTTGGTCCTCTCGAAAAGAGGAATTTAATGCAATCATCATCTTCATCAAATGAGTTGTCCCAAGGTGGAATGCAGCCCTAGTTGACATGCCAATCCATCCACCATCATCGATCATGATGCCATCCTGACGTCATGTACCATCTATGAATCTTGTCTCAACTCTGCTGAACCATGATGTAATAATGAAGAAGAATTGAACGAGAGTGAGTCACAAGACCTTGCCACTCTCCACTGATAAAAGTCAGTCCAGGGGTAGAACCCCAATCAGATTTGATCCTGAATGATTAAGATGTTGAACACCATGCATCATAGACATAGGGAGTACGACAGTACACTATGCGTCCATCTATAGTGATATGTTCCCTATCCACTTTTCCCAACTCATTGGCCAGATGAGGGGTACTTCCCATGAGTCCTAGATTACATGGGTCGGATGTATGCTGGGGCATCAACAAGAGAAGATGAACCACTCATCTTCTCATATGCCATAGGAGAAGGTGAACCACTCATCCTATGCATATGTCAATCGTAGGAGAAGGTGAACCACTCACCCTACACACATGTGTCATAGGGGAAGGTGAACCACTCACCCTACACACATGTCAACCATCATGGGGTATCACAGGGGAAAGTGAACCTCACCCTGTACATAGCGCACCAATAGGGGAACATGAACCACTCATTCTATGGTCGCTCATAGCTCTAAGAAGTACCCCAAGCCGCCAGGAGCTTCTAGAGCTCAATGTGCAACTCAAGCGGGACCCTCATGAGAGGGTCTTTCCATGACTCCAAGTCTCTCTCGGAAGGTTAAGAATTTGACCTTCCCTAAGGGCTTCGTGAAGATGTCTATGACCTGCTCATTAGTCTTGATGTGTTGGAGCCTTATTGCTCCCCATTGTACCATATCCCAGATAAAGTGGTACGTGATATCAATGTGCTTGGAGCGGTCGTGGAACACGGGATTCTATGAAAGGCGAATCCCACTCTGGTTGTCACAGAAGATCACGGTGGTATCCAATATGTGCTCAAATAGATCACTAAAGATCTTCCTCAACCAAACAGCTTCACAACAGGCCATACTAGCTGTAATGTATTTGGCCTCGGCGGTGCTTAAAGAAACCTTCCTGCTCATCCATGAAATCAAAGCAGATCCCAATGAGAAGAAACATCCTTATGTGCTCTTTCGATCCACCACATTGCTAGCCCAGTGAGCATTAGTATATCCATGTATCTCAAGAGATTTGTAGCAATAATCCAATGTATGTGACGAGGCTTGACCATAAATTGACTCAACGTATTCACAACGAAGCATATGTCTAGATGGGAGTTTACCAAGAACATTAGGGCCCCCACAAGTTGTCTATATTCAGAAGGGTTTGCCAATTCAATCCCAGCGACACTTCCACATAGTTTCTTGAAGTTGATTTCCATCGGAGTAGACACAGACTAGCAACCCACCATCCCACATCTCTCGAGCAGCTTCACAATGTATTTTCCTTGAGAAGGGAAAATATCACTTGGATTTTTCCAGACCTCTAGGCCTAGGAAGTAGTGCGTTAGTCCTAGGTCCTTCATCTCGAACTCGGAAGCCAATTCCCTCTTACTTTGATAAATGAGAGGGTTGCACCTGTCAGAAAGAGATAATCTACATAAAGGACCAAGATGAGAGGTATGTCCTTTTCAACCTTGAAGTATAGGTTAGGATCAACATCGCTCCTTGTGAATCCAAACTTCATAAGATAGCTATCAATCCTCTCATACCAAGCCCTAGGGGCTTGCTTCAATCCATAGAGGGCTTCCTTCAACCTACAGATGTGTCTCCTTCGATCTTGTTCTTCGAACCCCTGGGGTTGTTCCAAGTATACTTCCCCCTTGAGCTATGCAAGAAATCAGTCTTAACGTCCATTTGATGTAGACTCCATCCTTGAGTGGTAGCTAGAGCAATAATAGATCAAATAGTGGTATATTGGGAAACTGGTGCAAATATATCATCATAGTCCACTCCTTCCTTTTGAGAGAAACCTCAAGCAACAAACCTGGCCTTATATATCACAACACTCCCATCAACATCATATTTGATTTTGTATAACCATTTTGAGGTGACAACGAATTTGTCCTTATGTCTAGGCACCACTTCCCAGACGCTATTCTTCATGATAGATTCACATTCCTCATTCATTGCATGCTTCTAGACTTGGTGCTTTACAACTTCTTTGAACATACATGGCTTAGATTGAACAATAGTACTCATTACAACTAAGTACCCTTGATACATGTTCGGTTTCTTACTTTTACGGAATGTCCCTCTCGGAGCAATATGTCTTTCAGCATCTTCGAGAGTATCTTTGAGGCACACATGTCTTTTCCTTGAGGTAGAGGGATCACCGGGAGGTGGATCAATTGGATCCATCGGGCCTTCATCATTGAGCATCGACTCATCTGTCGGAGGTTCATCCTGCTTCCCTGCAACATCATCATTGTTCCTTGGGATAGGGAGATCTCTATCTTTCCCAAGGGCAATATCTTCATCAAAAGTGACATCATGGCTTATTTCCACTTCTCTTTGACCAGGCACATAGATTCTATATGCCTTTGAATTTTCACTGTAGGGCACAAATGTACCTTTCTTCCTAGATGCTTCCAACTTGTTTCTTTCTCTCTAGGCACATGAAAATACACAGGACAACCAAATGTTCTAAATGAGAAACATCAGGTTTCTTACCAGGGAAAAGTTTTTCAGGTGTCTTGAAATCCAATGCTTGATGTGGGTTCCTATTTTGAACATACACGACAATGTTGGCAGCTTTTCCCTATAAGAACTTCAGTAGGCCTTGATCATGAATCATGGCACGGGTGGCTTCCATGATTGTTCGATTCTTCCTTTCAGCAACTCCATTTTGCTCAGGAGTGTATGGAATGATCGTCTCCCTCTTAATGCCAACCTCTCTGCAAAAGTCATTGAATTCATTTGAATCCAGATTTGGTTCTATTGTCGGTCCTCAATATTTTGATCTTCTTCCCTATTTGATTTTCCACCAAGGCTTTGAAAGAATGAAACCATTTGAACACTTCATCCTTCTTCTTCAAGAAATAGATCCATGTTTTACGTGAGAAGTCATCGATTCGACAAAGATAGCATAGTATAAATAGTATAAGTATCCTCCCAACAATGTTACGGGAAACATACTAGATAGGTCAGAATGGACCAATTGAAGAATATCAGTAGTTTGGATTTCACTAGAAGGGAATGACCCCCTTGTAAGTTACCCGGCTGCACAACCCTGACAAACTCCTTCATGATTCACGTTGAACTCGGTCATACCTGTGACCATTTTCCTTACCCCAGTTAAGGCTTTGTAATGAAGGTGGGAAAATCTTTGGTGCCATAATTCAGATTGAAGAGAAGTATCGCAAGTCAAGGCTCCCAAAGGAATTCCTCCAACTTGATAAAGACCATCAACCCTAAATCCAATTGTGAATGCATCTTTAGGGTTTCTTTGCCAAATACGTACCTTTCCATCAATGAATTCTACCTTGAAGCCTTTATCTTCCATCACAGAAATAGACACCAGGTTCTTCTTCAAATCAGGAACATACAACACTTCTTGCAGATGAATGGTTTGACCTTGATTTAAGTGGAGTGACAATACCTATCCCTTTCATGGGGTAGGTGGCATTATCTCCAAGTATAGTCTCCAAATTAGTCTTCTTTTCAATCAAATTTGAGAGGGACGCCTTGTACCTAGTGAAGTGCCTTGAGGCTCCACTATCAATCAACGAGTGGTCCAAAGTATCTGGAGGAGAGGGAGTAGATAGAGAGAAAATAAGATAAAACTCCTTTTTTTTTTCTACAACATTACTTTCCTTGAGGCAGTAGATAGAGTGAAAATAAGATACAACTCCTTTTGTTTTTCTACAACATTACAAATTTCTCGTCCTTTTGGGAGGTCGACCATTTCTATATCGAGTAGGGGGGCATTCCTCTTTCCTTTATTGTTGAACCTGTTTATCCTTTGATTGCCATTGCCTTTGAAATTGTTGTTGTTGTTGTCATCATCCCTTGGAGAATCTTTCTTGTGAGGACACCCTCTAACATAGTGGTTGAACTTGTTACAATTGTAGCACCTTCCTTTCCTTCCTTTTTTGAATCCCTTCTTGAACCTTTGACCCTGTTTTCCAACACTATTTTTCTTCTTTTCATGAGCGGAGAAAGCAATAGGTTCATTTCCATTTGAGGGCTTGTCTCTCTCCATCATCCTCGTCTTCTCTTGAGTGCATCTAGCCAATAATTCATTGGAACTAGGAATTTTGTCATTGTTGAGAATGGTGGTGTTAAATACATCCCATGCTCTTGAAAGGCCTCTAAGTGCAATGAGGGTGAGCTCCCTGTCAACAATAACTTCTCCAATAGATAGAAGGTCATTCTTGATTTGAGTGCTCCTCATGAAGTAGGATTGGATAGACTCCCCTTTGTCCATCTTGATGTCCTTCAACTTGTTCTTGAGGAAGAGGATTTGATTTGCAATGTTTAATTTGAACATCCCAATCAACTTATCATACATCTCCTTAAATGTTCCCAAATCATAAATATAGGCAACCAAATGCTTTTGAATGGAGTCTATGATAATTCTCTTAGTTTTGATCTCACCTTTCTTATACTTCGTCTTTGCAGCAATAGGTGCATTTGAAGGAGGCTCCACCACTTTTTCCTGCACGTAGTCCATTCCATCATGCTCTTCCAAAGTCAAGTCCAAAGTCATCTTCCATGCATGATAGTCAGATTTGTCCTTGAGCTTAACCTCAGATTTGAAGTAAGATGTAGTAGCCATTGAGGCTAGTCCAATATTTTCTAACAGATCCCCCTTAGTGTTTGTTTTCTCTCTCTTGCTTGGGCTTTGTCTTCACCTGGCTTTGATGCCATGTTAATTTTAGTTAACAATGGTATGTTCTATGCTTAGCACAATTACTTCAATGTTTGATTAACATCCCAGTGACAATTTCCAATAGAAATCACATTAATCATAAATCACATTGACTATAACTGTAAATAGAACATAAAATAAAATGCAGAAGACAAGCCCAGACAAGAGGACACCAGATTTGGCGGATGCCAAGGAAAAGCCCCAATGTGGGGAAAACCCCAATATGGGGAAAACCCTTTAATCAAATATTCTTATTATTATATCAAATTTCCAGCAGAGAGAGAAGAGCACAAAAAGTCAAAGTTGACTTGCCGATTCAAAGTCAAGACAACCCTGTCAAATCTGTAGTCAATTGTAGTCAAACTCAGCCCTAACCAGAAATTCAAAGATGGTCAATGCAACAACAAATCTTCCTTTTTGGAGCTTGGTCATGCCTAGTCAAACTCAGCCCAAAACAGTCTTGAAAACTGTGGTCAAACTTGGTCAATTTTGCGGTCAAAGTGCCCACAAATTCTTGGTTCTTGTGCCAAACTATACGGCCTGCCAAAAACAATGTTTTCTCGCAAAAATCACAGTGAAAGGAAGAGTCAAAGTGCTCGGTCAATGCTGGTCAAACTCCTGCCACAGTGCTAAAATTTGGCCTTGCAGTTTGCCCAGAAAATTTATCCTCCTGCCACATGTGTGAGAGAGAGATCTGCCCAATAGCCGTACAAACCAATGAGAGAAGGAGAGAGAAGAAATGTGATGATGATGCCAAATGAGGTGATAGGGCACTTGTATTTATACAAGTCATTAAGGGTGAAGAGTCACGTCCATTGGGCTTCATGAGCCTACATGATGATGTGGCCGACCTAAACAATTTGCACATATGTGGGCATAAATTCAAATTCACGCTCTTGCTTGTCCAAATTGGATGATCTTTATATCAATTTTGTTCCCCTTGAAAAGATAAATTTAATGCAATCATCATCTTCATCAAATGAGTTGTCCCAAGGTGGAATTTGGCCCTAGTTGCCAATTTTAATATGATAGCTACTGGTGAGATTGGACAATTGTTGCCATGGGTACTCCCAAAACCTCTCAGATTGACCATCCCTGATTTCCCAAAAGGAGTGTGATTGAACTGTCTTTATTGGATCTTGCTAGGTTCCACATTACAGAGCTTTTCGGAGTAGAGGATAAGCGTACGAGATGTTGGGGTCATATGTTTGGGTAGATTGGCTGACCAAAAGACAAGGAAAAATCAGAACCAATCTTTAGAGCTCTAGGATCTAGCCCTCCTAGTCTCAGAGAGGGATCTCTCAATGTTTTTATAAAGATATGTCTTGAAAGTTTTAGTAGTTAATTTTAGGCTAGTTATGATGTGTAGGATTGTTTGTTTTGTTTGGTTGGACAAATGTGTTTCATGCAGTATAGATAGAGCATGGGAATCTACAAGCCCTTGGGCAATGGAGTCATGTGAAAGTCCAAATAGTTTTGACTGAGAAGGAAGGGAAACCAGAGGGCAAATCTAACTTGGTCAAGGATTTGTTGAATAATATAGGTGAAATGGGATGAACATCAAGGACTAAGAGTGAAAAGCAGACTAAACCCTTTCACAATGGCTTAAAAGATTCGGGGAACGCCCTATTTCCTCTAGTAAGCTCACTGCTTTGGACTCAATCAATGTAACACTCAAAGAAAAGGAGAAATGCAGACTAAAACCTTCTTAATGAACTATAGGATTCAGGGAACGCCCTATTTCCTCCTATGAGTTTACTGCTGAAGGCTTAATCAACGAAAACATACAATTGCTTTCAAAGAAGAGGGAACGCCTTAGACATCTAGGACTGCATTTATAAGGACCTTCAACACAATAATTACAATAATGAACAGAGGGTATGATTGAAACAGACCTCACCGCCAAACTACAAGCATTAATAATCAAAGGGAGACTTCAGATACAATATTCAGTGGTAAAGAAAGAGGGAACGCCTAAACAGTGTTTAGCACAACCGAATTAACCATTTCTGAAATAAAACAAGTTGAATATTTAAGAGAGCTATTAGACTATCCTGTCATATTCAGTAGCAGAAAACATATAAACAGTGAAGGATAAATAGGTTAGAGGTGCTTCTAAGAAACATTTCTCTGCCTAAACTTTTTATCCTACTGTAAGCAAAGCATGATGGAACAAAGTGGAAAACAGGAAATAACATTAACAATAAGAAGTACTTCACCAAAACCAGGTTCAGGAATCCAATGGTCCAACCTCCTTCATCAACAGAAAAAACAAAGATCTTCACACTCTTTTAGAACACTAATGCTTCTTCAAAGCAACAATATGTATTACTTTAGAAATTACCAAATGCCAACCTTTTACAATGAGACTTGGAAGAGTCTTTATAGGAAAAATGAGGAAAAGTAGGTGAGGAAAGTTTTAATGAACATCAAAGGTAGGAGAGGGCATTCGAATGCTCCATCCTGTGTCGTAAACATAACATTAAATTCTAGACAGGATCAATAACTTTGTAGCTTGTTGAGACCCTTTTGATATGATAGAAATCACCTGCAGGGTGTCCTTGAGAGGAAAAACCATCTAGAGTGGTACTGTTATCTTCTTGGTGTGAGTTAAGTGAAGAATGGGCTATGAGGACTCCCATACTTCTAAATAACTGCTTCTGACAGTTTGTAGTAGCTTCCCTAGTGTAATAATTGCTTGGCAGGCTTATGTGCATGGGATGGGCTACGTCTGTGTCAGTCAACATTCTGCACTAATAACTGCTCTGTCTCTTTGTACTTCAACCTGTTTTAACTCTATTTATGTTTTCACTTTGCTGATTGCTCGAACTACTTCTGTACTGACGCCCTTAGAGGTTTTATTATTCTTCTATGCCTCGTCTTCTGCCACTGGATATGCGTTCTTCACCATTTTGAGTGTTCTGTGTATAGGTGGAGGTTTTCGCTGAGCTGGAGGGTCGCTGAGGAATCATGGATCTGACCCATTGATTGACACGACCTCGCCTTCTGTTTCTGGTCCTCTTGACTTTGGTTCCTGGCCCTGAGACTGTTATCTGAGCTTTTGTGTCACTTTTGTGACTGTAAAACATTTATCCTTCATCGGCCATGAAAACCTGCAAACACACGACAAACGTGTTATGAAATCCTGTGGGCTTGGTTTAGACTGCTTGCAGAGGCTCTGGGGTGGCGGAGGAGCAGTGAGAAAGAATGTGATTGCAGCGGAAAATCGGAAAAAGCCCTGGCAGAGCAGCTAACCAGGTCAATGGAGGTTTGGGTGCGAGGATGAACGTGGATCGTTAGATCAGGATGATCTATGGTGGAGATCTCTCTATGGAGTCGTTTGGGAGGGAGATGGGAAGCAAATGAAATGTTATCGCGATATAATATGGGCCGTGCGATCTCAGAGATCGACGGCCAGGATTAAAAGAGGAAGTTATGTTGCGGAGGGTGGTATGGCGGAAACCGGGAATGGTTTTCGCGCAACAAAATGGGGGAGAGGTGGTATTAGCTTTTGGAACACGATATAGGTTAGCGTTCGACATGTGGATTTCTAAAACCACCTTTATCGCGTAAAAGTTGCGCACTGTGGGAAGGGCTCAAAAATTACGCGAGATTGAACGTCGACCGTTGGATTGGAGGCTCCAGATCCAACGGTGCAGGTTGAACGCGATGGATGAAGAGCTGCGGGGTAAAAGGGTATATGGCGGAGAAAGGTTTCATGACACAACACCACGAAAACCAAGGTTTAAACTGAGTAGGCGCAAAAAAATGACTTTAGTGTTAAAATGTAAAAATTTATGCATGGGCAAATACATAGGAAAAAGGTGAAAATGAGAGGAAACGGGGCGTTGGTGGTGGGACCGGGAGTACAGAGAAAAAATCCTGGGGGTGATCGACAGGTTAAATGAGGGCCGTCGGATCATGATAGATCAACGACGGAGATTAAAGATGGTGGATGAAGGGTCAGGAGGATGGTGAAACTGCGATGAAGCGCACGTCGTTAGATCAGGGGAAATGAATGGTGGAGATCTCATCGGAGCATCGCATCGGCGGAGGTCAACGGGTAAGGGACTAAGCCTTTGCGATATGCGATTATGTGAGGGCCTTCCGATCTGAAGGATGATCGACGGTCAGGATTTAATTAGCGGGGTGATGACGGAGGGCTATGGGCAGAGCGCGATGAGATCCTGGCCGTTGGTTCTTGTGGATTCAACGGTCTAGATCAAATTGGCAGGCGCGAGTGATGAGCGAAGCGAAGAACCGATGGAGCGATGTGATGGAACGCTGGCTGTTGGATCTGAAAACATAGACGGTGGAGATCTAATCGGCGACAAGCGGAAAAGTGAAAAGGGGAAAGGAACATGCGAAGCGCGATTGAATCCTGGCCGTTGGTTCTTGTGGATTCAACGGTCCAGATCAAATCGGCGATCGGAGGAGAAGGGGCTCATCGCATCGGAATATTGGAAGAATAAAGGCAAAGTCAGGGAAAGGAAACTCCGATTGCGATTGGCGATAAGGGCTAGCGCCTGGTTATGGCTCCGAGTCACATGCGGAAAAGGGGCTAGGGCTAAGGCCGAAAGGGGCTTAAGACCTTAATGTTAAAAAATGGGTTTTGAAGGATTTTTGAAGGGTTTTTGAGGGTTTTTTGGCTTTCGGTAGAGAGGAAAAGAAAGGGTCTTTAAACCTGTAAATGAATCTTTGAGGGTTTAAAGGGGATTTAAGGCTTTTAGAGGCTAAATGGAGGGTTAAAAGATGAAAAGAAGGCTTTGTGAAAATGGAGGGAAATAAGTGAAAATAGGCAATTTTAGTGGCCTTTGGAACAACTTTCTTTGGTGAATCAGCATGGCTTTAAGATGGAAACAACAGTGAAGATTAATTCAAAGGGATAAAGAATCATCATAAGACTTCAAAGATGATGGATTTTCAAAGAAATAAATCTCTTGAAGGCTTGAACACAAATTTAGCCACCATTTAGCATATCAGAATTTATAGGTGGCTAACAGTGGCTCCACTTGGGGAGGACAACTTGTCCTTTAGTTGTCCAGAACCTCAATAATCTCTGTATTTAGCAGACCAGTGCCTTTCCATTGGGCAGCAGTTTTTCTTTCCTTGATTGGTCTTCTTTTGATCTGATAACCTTTGCAGCAACCTAAAAAAACTGTCATTCTTCAAAACAACATCTCTACCTACCCATTCCTACTATCCTAGCATTTTTCTTCCTTTGAGTGCACTTGGACTGGCAAACTCTTTTTCCAACATTTTATCCTGCAAACAGAAAAATAAACCTATCTAATGCTACCCTTATTTCTCCATGAGTTCAGATTAAGCAGTTGAACTTATAAGTTTCTCTACCTAACTACTATCTGTCAGTATTAAATTGTCTGACAGATTTCATTCTCTATATTCTAAAACAGAAATTGAAAACACAGCCAAACCAGGATTAGACTGTCTGGTTTGATGTGGGTCCATGGCATAAAAACAAGCTGCACATGAACTAATTTTGCAGAAAATAGAAACAAAATTGTGAGGGCTTGAAATTCTAGAAATTTAAAGCATCCCTCCTTCCTTCTGTGACTCAGATTTTGAGTTTTTCAGAGTCACCCTTTTTCTTCATTTCAGCTCTGGTTTTGATCTTGTTAGAGCTATTTTGTTTTCTTCTGTGCTGGTTCAAGTTTTGAGCATGTTAGAACCAATTCTCTTTCTTCTCTTTGGGTCAAGTTTTGAGAGAATTAGAGCCATATTTTCCTATGATTCTAGGTTCAGATTTTCAGCATGTTTGAACCTTTCTCTCTTCTATCCTAATCTGTTCTATTGATAAGCCAGGATTAAACAGTTTGGCAGATCTTTTTCACTATCCTATCAGCAGTAAATTGAAATTTTCCCAATCATGATTAGGCTGTATGATTGGACAGTAGTGCTCCTTAAAGTAGTGGCATTTGAGCTTGCACACTTTCATGTTTTCCTTTCTTTTTGGTATGGGGCTATACCTTTCTTGTTTTATTTCTGCCCTCTTTTTGTTTTTCTATTGTTTTTTGTATTTTTTTTTCTCTTTTTCTTTATGCAAATGGTATGTACAATGGATAAAAACTTTGAAACTAAGACTCTTGACAGAAATAGTGTTTAAGCATCTTGCCATTGACAGGACCTCCCAACACTTCTTCACCATTCAGTTCTTGCAGAAAAAATGCATTATGCCCTCTTATGGAATGAATAATGTAGGGCCCTTTCCACAGATTTTCAAACTTACCATGTTTTCCTTTCTCTTCCCTCCTTGAATCCCATTTTAGGATCACATTTCCAAACTTGGAAGTC
The DNA here is from genome assembly GCA_034641835.2 of Pinus albicaulis. Taxonomy (NCBI): domain Eukaryota; kingdom Viridiplantae; phylum Streptophyta; class Pinopsida; order Pinales; family Pinaceae; genus Pinus; species Pinus albicaulis. The sequence goes on along the minus strand of CM076570.1, from coordinate 139,593,206 downwards.
ATTAGCTTTAGTCCTTTTGTCAAATAACCTTTTGATGTTTTCTTGGACTTTTTGAGCTCTCTGATAAACTTCCTCTCTGGTCTGATGCAAATGGATGGTCTGATTGATCCTTCTCTGCATATCATTTTCCTCAACTTGGACTTCCTGAAGGAGTTTCATGACTGGAACGACCAAGGATGTTGGGAAAACAACATCCATGCCATAGACCCGCTGATAAGGGGACATGTTGATTTACTTTTTGGTGGTTAATTTGTCAGCCCACAAGGCATGAACAAGCTTACTATGCCATGCTTTCTGATTCTGCTCCAATAACTTCTTGATGATGTTGATCAGACTCTTGTTAGAAGATTCAGCAAGTCCATTTCCTTGGGGGTAATAGGTTGTGGAGTGGCCCAGGGTGATCTGATATTTATGGCAGAAATCAGCCATCTTCTTGGATTTAAAGGCAGCAACGTTGTCTGTGATTATTTTCCTAGGACAGCCAAATCTGGACAATATGTTGGTCTCAAGGAATTTAATGATGACAGAGTCAATAGCATTCCTAGAGGGTATGGCCTCTATCCATTTGGTAAAATAGTCAGTGGCTGTGAGGATCCACTTGTGCTGGGCTGAGGAGGATGGATGGATTTCCCCTATGAAGTCCAAACCCCATTGTTGAAAGGGTGTTTCAACACTAATAGGTTTCAAAGGCAAGGGCAAGAGCTTTCTTCTACCATAAAAAATTTGGCACTTGTGGCAAGACATTACTACTTTGTGGGTGTCTAGGAAAAGGGTGGGCCAATAGTAACTAGATCCGAGGATCTTGTTTGCTGTGGTCTTCCAATTTAAGTGCCCTCCACATTCTCCTTCATGCATTTCTTGCATGATTTTTCCTGCATCAACCTCAAGTAAACATTTTAATAATATCCCAACAACATTTTTCCAATATAAAACTCCATCTATCATGCAATAATTTAAAGACTTCTGTTTGACAAATCTGGCTTTTGTTTTTGACAAAGAAGGAGGAGCATTTAAATAAAGCAACACATAAATGATGTCAGCATACCATGGAGAATTCATGAATGTTTCTTCAGTAAATGGTGTTGGGAATTCTTCTATCTCTTCTAAGGCATCAACCATATTCATATCTAGAGCTTTGAAATTAGACTCAGCCATGAGTTTTGCTAGTCCTTGTCCCTTGATGAGTTTAGTAGCCCTAATTTCCAAGTCATATTCAAGGATAGTGGCAATCCACTTTCCCCTTTTACCATCGGGTTCCTAACTTAGAATGTCTTTGACTACGGTGTGTTGCACAAAGGCAATGATATGTGAATGTAAAATGTACACCCTGAAGTCTTTTAATGCTTTTACCAGTGCTATGGCTTGCTTCTCCATGATATTTTATTTGTGTGGGGCATCTCTTAAGGCTTTATTGAAGAAGGATATAGGTTGTTCTTGCCCCAAGTTATTCTTTTGTAACAATACTGCAGCTATTGTATGTTCAGATGCAAAGGAGAAAATATAGAAATCTCTGGTGAAATCAGGACTGATAAGGACTGGTGCTTGAGTAAGGGCTTGCTTTACCAGTTCAAATGATTGTTTAGCTTGCATTGTCCATTTAACACCTACTTTCCTGAGCATGTTAGTGATGTTTCTTAATAGCTCAGCAAGGTTGGGGATGAACCTCCTCAAAAAATTAATCTTTCCAATGAAAGATTGTAATTCTTTGAGGTTCCTAGGGTGGCTGATATTCAGTATGCCCTCAATTCTTTTAGGATCTATCTTGATTCCTTCTTCAGAGATTATATGACCAAGAAGCTTTCCTTCTTGGAGGCCAAAGAGTGTCTTTTTGGGATTTAAAGACAAACCAAATCTTCTGCATTTCTAAAAAACTTTCCTTAAATGTTCCAAATGTTCTTCATCAGTTTTGGAGAAAACAATAATGTCATCAAGGTAAATGATTACGAAATAGCCTATGTCTTCTGAGAAGGCTATGTCCATGGCCCTCTGGAAGGTGGCCCCTGCATTCATCAAGCCAAATGGCATTTTGACATACATGAATGTCCCCCAAGGTGTGGTAAAGGCTGTTTTATGCTGGTCACTTGGGAGAACCAGAACCTGATTGTAACCTGAGAACCCATCCAATAATGATATTATTTTTGACCCAACTACCCTTTGAAGGATGTGGTCCATTTTTGGCAAGGGGTAGTTATCTTTCAGAGAGGCTCTATTTAGGTTCCTGAAATCGATACACAGCGTAATCTCCCCAGTCTTTTTTCTGACAGATACTAGATTGGAAACCCAGTCTGAGTATCTGAGAGGAACAATGATCCCTGCATCATACATCTTCCTAATTTCTTTTTCTACTGCAGGCAGTAAAACAGGGTTTATCCTCCTTAATTTCTGTCTGAAAGGTTTCTGATTTGCCTTAAGAGGAATTTTGTGCTGAATGATGCTAGTGTCATATGATTTCAAATCTTTATAGTCCCATGCAAAAACATCTATAAACTCTTTGAAGAGTGCTATGTATTGTTGTTTAATGTGGGCAGGAAGGGTGCTAGATAACTTAATCATTTTATGCTCAATTGGGCTGCCTATGTTGTGCTCTTCCACATTAGTTTCCATGGGTTCTGTTTTGTGTTCCTTAGCCACATCATTGAAATCAAAGAGTTGTTCTAATGGGGCTAGGCCTTTGGGTATGGTATCACCTTTACACTCTAGAACCTCAAGGTCCTTTTGGTCTGGATCATCAGACAATTTTGCTTTGAAAATGTTATCAAACTGATTTATATCAGTAGGAGGGGAAGATTCTATTTCAGGAATTGGTTTCCATCTAAACATTCTTTTTCATGGCTGAAACTTGGTGATGCTGTGGAAAACTCATTTTTTGACTGCAAAAAATTCTCTATATGTTTATCATTGTTAAACACCTGCCAATGATCTTAGTTATCAGGCACTGCTGGTTTGTTTTTCACCTTTATAATGAGTTGTTCATCAATTTGTGGTATTTGGCAATTACTAGCAGCAAAAGCAAGCTCGTTTTCCAGGTTATTTTGGGCTCTAGGTATGAACATGAGTTCATATTTTTTGAAAGTTTTCAGGAGATCTAACACAGTGTTTCTATATTCTCTGAGTCTGGGGTTTTTTGGTTGAATATTCCCCTTTGATTTGTCTGATGATTAACTCAGAATCTCCCTGCATTGATATCTTTTTGGCCTTTAAATCTTTAAGTATGTGCAGGCCAAGGAGAAGGGCTTCATATTCTGCAATGTTGTTGGTGCATGAAAAATCTAATTTGCAGGCATGTCCTTTGTTTGTGTTGTGTATCCATACACCAGCCCCTGCACTATTTTTGCTGCAAGAGCCATCAAATCTCATTCTCCAAAGTGTTTCTGTTTCATTCTCATCTGTTTTGTGTAGCTCAAGGCTGCTTGGAATTGAGATATTTGGAGGTTGAGAGGAAGACAATTCTGAATGCTCCGGTGCACTAATGTTCTGCTCGTTTTCCTTCATTGTTTGGGTGACTTCATCTTCATTGTATAAAATAAAGGAATCTAGATCTGAATGGGTGGAATAAACAGGAGTGTTGTGAGGTTTGTCCTTGCTGCTCACCATGTATTTCATGAGGGTTTCCCTATATAATCTTCTGGTTTGACCAAACACTGGTATGGTGGCGTAAGACAAATCCATTTGAAGGGTGCCCTGAATCTTAACTCCCCATGATCTAGACAAGAGCATGCCATATTTTGGGGGAATGTCAGCGACTATCAGCTACTACCACATCCATTACAAGATTCTTGGCAGGAATTTGAGACAAGTTAACACACAAATATTTAACTAACCCCAAGAATTTAACCTTTCTGGAATCAAAGGAATACAAGTCTTTATATGGTCTAGTAATCTCTAATCCTAGGCTTTCCATTACTACCTTGGGCATAAGGTTGTGTGATGCTCCTGAATCTAGCATGACATTGTGTAAGATTTTGTCATGTATGTTTAAACTGACATAGAAAGGGGGCACAACCCCTTCTTGGTATTTTCCTTCAATCATAGGGCCAAACAACAGCTTTGGCTTGTCATCTGTCAAGTTCAAAGTGGCAGTATCAACATGTATATTCAGAGCTTTTAGGACCTGGTTTCTGTACACTTCCTGGGTCACTAATTCAGCCAAAGGTATGTTAATTTTAATCTTTGCAATCTCTCCCTCAAGGCTAAAAGGAACTATTGATTTTGTTGTATTTACATCTGTTTTCTCACTTATGTTTCTTTCATCAATTTTGACTTGTTGAGTTTTATTAGGACTGTCAATCTGAGCTGTTTTAATAGGGCCACTAGCAGAGGTACTAGGGCAACTTTGTTCAACATTTGGCTGGCTGCTTTTGTCTTTGTTTAAATCTTTTTTCTTAGCCAAGATGTTGGTTTTCTCTACTGTTTTCTTAGGCTGATTTTCTGTATTTTTCCTAACAGCAGAGTTAGTGTTTTTGTCGTTTGGACTATCTATGTTCCCTTTGCTTCTTAGATCATAGTGTTTGTGTACCTCCATGATTGCATTCTCAAACCCCAATCTATAATCCTTAGACTCCTCATATGTATCTTCCTTTGGTTCTGAGGAGAAGAAACCTTGTTCTTCTGCAGTGAGGAAAACATCATCCCCACTGTCTGATCCAATCAAGTTTACATGGTTTTCTCCCAACCCTTCAATCTCTCCTTCTTCCTCTTGATCTACGTAGTTTTGTTGGAAAGGAGGTCTAATTTGTTGGTCATTATCTCTTTGCCTTTCTTGATTGTTTTCTCTTCTAAAATTCTGATTTCTATTTCTATTTTGGAGGTTGTTTTGGTGTTCTCTTGGTGGCACTCTATCATTCAAGTTTATCTTTTCAAGCATCCTCTCCATTACCTTCACTAGGTTTTCAATTTTGGTATCAGAAGATGAGGCTGAGGGTGCAGTATCATCTTTATAAGTTACCCTCTTCTCTGATCTTAGCCTAGCTCTTTTCTCAATTAATTTTGCTTCTACACTCACAGCTCCCTTCTGCATGTCTTCTAGAGTTAAATAATCTCTCTCCCTTAGCTGATAGGCCATATCAGCATCGAAACCTTCAGGATATCTGACTAAGGCCATGCCTTGGGGAGGTTTCATGTGAGGTGGAAGAGCATTGTAGACACTGTTAAACCTGGTGGAGTAATCATGAATACTCTCTCCTTGATTCCTTTTAAGATTCTCGTACTCTGCTAATATTTGGAGGGGGTTGCTTTTGATCTCCCATTTGTTTATGAATGTTTGATATAAAGAGGGAAGGTCATTGATGCTCTTAGGAGTTAAGCCTTTAAACCACTTCTTTACCTCTTCTCCTAAACTTTGAGCAAAGATTCTCATCTTTATGGTCTCATCTTTTATTTCCATATAATCAAAAGCATCTCCCATGCTATCTACATGTTGTTGAGTTGTTGTAGATTTTTTTCTAGTGAAATGGGGAATTTTAGACTGATATTCATTTGGTAAGGGGACCAGAGGCTGTGGTAACACTAATTGGGCATACCATGCTGCCATGGCTGGAAAGAAAGGTGGATTTACAGGGGGGAAAATGGGTTGAAATGGAGTGTTTTGGACAGTGGTGGTATGGATTGGAGTGGAAGAAACACTGGGGCCAACAAACTGGTTTTGAGTAGATTGGTTATGAAAAAGGCTAAAGTGGTGAAGAAGCTGTGAATCAGGAGTAGAAGGTGAAGCTTCTCTACTTAAGCTCTGTTGCAAACCTGCAGTCTCAAGATCAGTTAGATTTAAATCACTTTGAGATCTGGTTCTAAAAGTGTTCTTAGTATGATGTAAGTCAAAGTGTAAATCCTCCAAGATAGCAAGGTTTTCAGGGAGAGATTTTGTTCTTGGGATGTTCCTATCAGCAGCTAATTTTCCAGCTCTAGAAGTCTGCCACAGAATTCTCTCTGGATTGTCAACTATTGTAGGAGGATTAGGGTCTGGATGGGATCTAGTGTTGATCTTATGTGAAGCCAGACTGCTTTAAAAAATGAGAGAGGCTGAAGTTTGTAGGGATTGTTTGAAAGTTTTGCCTCTTAGAATGTCTTATCTAATATGGGACTAGGCTTCTCAACTTCTTCAAGGCTGGTTAACACAGTCCTAAAGAGATATGGAGACCTAGATGGGTAATAGGCCTACTGGGGCTAATGGAGTCGCCAGGTGGAAAATTTTTAGCTTTTTCGTGAAGGTAAAATTGTTTTATGGTTCCACCACCATGTTTATTATGAAGCCAATCTGAAATATTTTTGGATTTTGTACATTTTTATGGTTACGAGAGTGTCCTATGTCTGATCTTAACACTTAGCTAAGGTGCTCAAACAAACAAATTCTACTCTATGGCTTACTAACTAATTTTCTTAGAGATTTGTAGGACTAAAGAGTTTATAATAGTTTGCTAGGCTATCATAGATTCAATAGGTCCCACTGTGATTGCCATTATGTTGGGGTCCTGTGTTTTGGTAGATTGGCTGACCAAAAGACAAGGAAGCATCGGAACCAATCTTTAGAGCTCTAGGATCTAGCCCTCCTAGTCTCAGAGAGGGATCCCCCAATGTTTTTATAAAGATATGTCTTGAAAGTTTTAGTAGTTGATTTTAGGATAGTTATGATGTGCAGGATTGTTTGTTTTGTTTGGTTGGACAAATGTGTTTCATGCAGTATAGATAGAGCATGGGAATCTACAAGCCCTTGGGCAATGGAGTCATCTGAAAGTCCAAATAGTTCTGACTGAGAAGGAAGGGAAACCAGAGGGCAAATCTAACTTGGTCAAGGATCTGTTGAATAATATAGGTGAAATGGGATGAACATCAAGGACTAAGAGTGAAAAGCAGACTAAACCCTTTCATAATGGCTTAAAAGATTCGGGGAACGCCCTATTTCCTCTAGTAAGCTCACTGCTTTGGACTCAATCAATGTAACACTCAAAGAAAAGGAGAAATGCAGACTAAAACCTTCTTAATGAACTATAGGATTCGGGGAATGCCCTATTTCCTCCTATGAGTTTACTGCTGAAGGCTTAATCAACGAAAACATACAATTTCTTTCAAAGAAGAGGATCAATAACTTTGTAGCTTGTTGAGACCATTTTGATATGATAGAAATCACCCGCAGGGTGTCCTTGAGAGGAAAAACCATCTAGAGTGGTACTGTTATCTTCTTGGTGTGAGTTAAGTGAAGAATGGGCTATGAGGACTCCCATACTTCTAAACAACTGCTTCTGACAGTTTGTAGTAGCTTCCCTAGTGTAATAACTGCTTGGCAGGCTTATGTGCATGGGATGGGCTACGTCTGTGTCAGTCAACATTCTGCACTAATAACTGCTCTGTCTCTTTGTACTTCAACTTGTTTTAACTCTGTTTATGTTTTCACTTTGCTGATTGCTCGGACTGCGTCTGTACTGACGCCCTCAGAGGTTTTATTATTCTTCTATGCCTCGTCTTTTGCCACTGGATATGCGTTCTTCACCATTTTGAGTGTTCTGTGTACAGGTGGAGGTTTTCGCTGAGCTGGATGGTCGCTGAGGATTCATGGATCTAATCCATTGACTGACACGACCTCGCCTTCTATTTCTGGTCCTCTTGACTTTGATTCCTGGCCCTGAGACTGTTATCTGAGCCTTTGTGTCACTTTTGTGACTGTAAAACATTTATCCTTCATCAGCCATGAAAACCTGCAAACACACGACAAACATGTTATGAAATCCTGCGGGCTTGGTTTAGACTGCTTGCAGAGGCTCTGGGGTGGCGGAGGAGTAGTGAGGAAGAATGTGATTGCAGCGGAAAATCGGAAAAAGCCCTGGCAGAGCAGCTAACCAGGTCAATGGAGTTTTGGGTGCAAGGATGAACGTGGACCGTTAGATCAGGATGATCTACGGTGGAGATCTCTCTATGGAGTCGTTTGGGAGGGAGATGGGAAGCAAATGAAATGTTATTGCGATATAATATGGGTCGTGCGATCTCAGAGATCGACGGCCAGGATTAAAAGAGGAAGTTATGTCGCAGAGGGTGGTATGGCAGAAACCGGGAATGGTTTTCACGCAACAAAATGGGGGGGAGGCGGTATTAGCTTTTGTAATGCGATATAGGTTAGCGTTCGACACGTGGATTTCTAAAACCACCTTTATCACGTAAAAGTTGCGCAATGTGGGAAGGGCTCAAAAATTACGCGAGATTGAACATCGACCGTTGGATTGGAGGCTCCAGATCCAATGGTGCGGGTTGAACGCGATGGATGAAGAGCTGCGGGGTAAAAGGGTATATGGCAGAGAAAGGTTTCATGACGCAACACCACGAAAACCAAGGTTTAAACTGAGTAGGCGCAAAAAAATGACTTTAGTGTTAAAATGTAAAAATTTATGCATGGGAAAATACATAGGAAAAAGGTGAAAATGAGAGGAAACGGGGGCGTTGGTGGTGGGACCGGGAGTACGGAGAAAAAATCTTGGGGGTGATCGGCGGGTTAAATGAGGGCTGTCGGATCATGATAGATCAACGACGGAGATTAAAGATGGTGGATGAAGGGTTAGGAGGATGGAGAAATTGCGATGAAGCGCGGGCCGTTAGATCAGGGGAAATGAATGGTGGAGATCTCATCGGAGCATCGCATCAGCGGAGGTCAACGGGTAAGGGACTAAGCCTTTGCGATATGCGATTATGCGAGGGCTGTCCGATCTGAAGGATGATCGACGGTCAGGATTTAATCGGCGGGGTGATGACGGAGGGCTATGGGCAGAGCGCGATGAGATCCTGGCCGTTGGTTCTTGTGGATTCAACGGTCCAGATCAAATCAGTGGGCGTGAGTGATGAGCGAAGTGAAGAACCGATGGAGCGATGTGATGGAACGCTGGCCGTTGCAAGTGAAAACATCGACGGTGGAGATCAAATCGGCAACCAGCGGAAAAGTGAAAAGGGGAAAGGAACATGCGAAGCGCGATTGAATCCTGGTCGTTGGTTCTTGTGGATTCAACGGTCCAGATCAAATCGGCGATCGGAGAAGGGGCTCATCGCATCGGAAGATTGGTAGAATAAAGGCAAAGTCAGGGAAAGGAAACTCCGATTGCGATTGGCGATAAGGGCTAGCGCCTGGTTATGGCTCCAGGTCACATGTGGAAAAGGGGCTAGGGCTAAGGCCGAAAAGGGCTTAAGGCCTTAATGTTAAAAAATGGGTTTTTTAGGATTTTTGAAGGGTTTTTGAGGGTTTTTTGGCTTTCGTTAGAGAGGAAAAGAAAGGGTCTTTAAACCTGTAAATGAATCTTTGAGGGTTTAAAGGGGATATAAGGCTTTTAGAGGCTAAATGGAGGGTTAAAAGATGAAAAGAAGGTTTTGTGAAAATGGAGGGAAATAAGTGAAAATAGGCAGTTTTAGTGGCCTTCGGAACAACTTTCTTTGGTGAATCAACATGGCTTTAAGATGGAAACAACAGTGAAGATTAATTCAAAGGGATAAAGAATCATCATAAGACTTCAAAGATGATGGATTTTCTAAGAAATAAATCTCTTGAAGGCTTGAACACAAATTTAGCCACCATTTAGCATATCAGAATTTATAGGTGGCTAACACGAGATTTTGCCCTTCCTTAGCCTTTGCATATTTCATGTGCCATATGTGCACCTAGGGCCCCGTGGAGTACTTGACCCATCTCCAGCATATTTTGGCACCCAAGATTTTGTTAACAATTTCAAGATCTCACAAACCTAGGCTTCCTTTTTCCCTCGTCAGGCAAAGAGTTTCCTATTTGATGAGTGGTCATATTTTCTCGAGTTGATTACCACCCCATAAGAAGGTTCTTTAGAGATTTCTGATTCTTTTTAAAACCCACTTGGGCGCTGCCAGAATAGAAAAAAGATAGATGGGAAAATATTGGAGCAAAGACTTGAGAAGGATGAGGAGAACAACAATGTTTAAGGAATGAAAAGTCCAACTTTTCAAACAACAGTTGAGTTTATCAAGCAGGACTCTCCAGGAAAAGTGTTTGCTGGCTGAGTCTATACGGGGGTCTCGAGTACTTAGAAGGAAGGTTAGAGACTGTGAAGCCCAGGATTCTGGTTATGTTTCTATGGGTGACCTGGAGGGTGTTGAAGAAGTACAGATCATAGATTTTTCCAGGTTTATGGTGGTGCCTAAGGCCTCTGAGAAAACAAAAATCGGCAAGAAAAACCCAAAACTTTCCTTAAAATCTGATGTTTTTTTATATCGTGGCGTGAATTTCAATTTTTTCAAAAGAATCACAATTCTTTCAAAAGTGAAAAAATCACGAATTTTTGTTTGCCGAAAAATTGAGAGGCGGAAAAAATCGTCAATTTCCCGAAAAGTCGAGATTTTTCACCGATTTTATCTATACTGGATGATATAGTTGATGATAAACACATTGAAGAAATTCTTGAGTGCTAACATTGTCATCAAGTTCGCCTTATGGAGACAGAGTGTTTTGATCTCCATCCTTGTCTTCATTGTGGGAAGACAAATCAATTTTTAGATAAATGTCCAAAGAAGAAGAAAGTGGAAAAGAAAACAATTCATTCAGTGTTGCGAACATCTCGATAACATCCCGATTTTATCTTGAAATCACGATTTTTTGGTCTAGCCGATGTTTTCTGATTTTTAAAGATATTTTTATGGTATCTTAATTTTGCCGATGTTTGCCGATTTTTTACCAATATTTTCCCGATTTTTACGATTTTTTGGTTTTCCTGACCCTTGCCGATTTTATCCCGATGCCGATGTTTGCAACATTGAATTCATTATGGTTGGATAAGTTCTTAGTGATGGAATTAACAAGAATATTCTATAGAGGTTTTACCATTGAGTTTGGACATGGATAAAAACATATCTGCATGGAAAAGTTACAAAAGAAAATGACATTCAATCAATTGTTATAGAGGTTACTTTTGGGCATGATTAGGGTCTAATTCTAAATGTCTTCAAAAAATTGAAAAATGATTCCATTACCCCAAATGCTATTCTCTTGCACCTTGTACCTTAAAGGGGTGGAGTACAAAAATAAAAGGAAAAATGGACTCTCTTGCACCTCAAGGGGGGAGCATTCTAATGAAGACATTGTGAAAATGGGACTCTCTTGCACCTTAAGGGGGCGAGTCCATTGTGAAAATGTTTAGTGGTCAACCAAAACTACTAGATGCAGTGATGAAAGTGCTATTAAAGAAAATAAGAATCCAAAGGTCAAGCTTGGATCTCTTTCACATGCTTGTAATGTTCCCATCATCTTGGACAATAGCATATTTCATCCATTTTTGACAATTTTGACCAATTTTGAAAAAGGGTGGCAAAAGGGTAATTTTGGTATCCTATATTATAGCAAAAAGGTGTCAAATAGGTCAACTCCATTTTAAAATTAAAAATAAAAAGGGACCCACAAAAGATAAATTATAAAAGGGAGAAAGGAGCTCATTTTGGGGTTCACTCAAACTGATCATTTTCTAATGAACAAGACATCAAGTGAGCTCACTGGAGGGTTTCAAGGGAAATTCTCCATCCAGTTTCGATAGACTCCTTTGCTACCCTAGTTGGACCCCCAATTTCAGTGGAAGCACTTGCTACTATAGTTGGGTTATTGTTGGACTAAATTTCCATTTCCCTTACAAGAGTACAAGAATCAAGTTTTGATTGCAGGGAAAAGTCTTAGATAGAAGGAGCCCGAGTTACCTTCTTACAGGTGGGCCGAAATGCCAAAAAGGATGAGTATCCTTGCTAGAGGGCCGAAATCTTCTTCCTAGGGGCCGAATTGTCAATTTCACCAAGTGGGTCGAGTGGTTAATCTTTTGAGTGTGAAAATTCCTAGATTTGACAATCTTAGGAATCCTACTGCAACTAACTGAATCTACTTCAAATAGTTGTAAATTACATTACACATTTATTTTTAGATTTATATTTGAAAATATTGAAGTAAATTACTGAAGCAACCTACACTTATGATTCTGAAACAAGGAAACTGAGCAAAGAATAAATCACACATAGGACACCATTATTTTTGGACGAAAGTCCCCGGAAAAACCCAATGCGGGAAAATCGGTGCAACAGATCTGAGGGTTTATTATTATTAAGTAGCAGTTTCTGAATACACTCTCTGGATGCCTTGCAGGGTATCCAGTACAAAGAAATCACGATAGTAAAAAATATAGCGAGTTTTACCTCGCTGCAAGTCTCGGCTGATCCGGTAGTTGAACTGATGAAACCCCAACACCCTTTGTGCAGTAGCTGTGTAGGCCTGCATGGGGACCTCTGTGGACTGCATCAGCTCCTCGGAAAGTCGAGTTCCAGCCCTCCGGGCTCAGAACCCCGATCTCCTGACAAATCTCGAACTATCTCACGAAAACACTGTGCATCCTCTGCGTGGGCCTTGCATGGGCCTGCATCACCCCTTTTGGGGCCTGCGTCATGTTAGTGTCAGTCAATTCTGCCTGTCACCAATGATCAAATGTGCTCTTACAAAGTTTTTGTAAGGGTGTCAAGTCAATTTTTTATGTTTTCAGTAGGTCTTCAAATAAAAATTTGATCACTGGCTAGTGCGTCTAGGTCTATTACTGCTCCTTTCAAAAATTTCATGTGCTGATCAATGATATCTTTCAGTTGGATGAGTCATCATTGTAAAGTCACCATTTTCATCTTAGTCATACCATCATGGTCCTCATTCAGCTCAGTGTCACCATTAGGTCATTAGGGTTTAAGTCACCAAAATCTGTCATTTCATCAATAAATCCGGAAAATGAAGGAGTAGTAATAGGGACATTGCTCATAAAGTTTTGTTTCAAGTATAATTTATTTCAAAATATGATGTAATATGTTGTAATGTTCCAAAGCTGCGAAGTTTTCTAAGCAAAAGTGAAGAGCACATGGTGAACCACCACACCACTATGAAGAATTTGACTTCCCCAAGCTATTAAAGACCATCAAAATCATTTCTCTCACTCATTTCATTGGCATAGAGCTCTCACTCACCAAAAAATATTATCTCAGCACATTCAGCATCAAAGCACACTCTAAAGAAGTGATTGGCATCCTCTCCAAGCTGCCACGCTGCGTTTTCAGGCACGCATGTCGCGTTTTCACCAGTATGTTGCGTTTTCACTCCTACAGCCATAAAACTTGTTTTCAAGGGTTCTCAGGGGCAACTGAAGGTTTCATCATCAGTCTACAAGTAAGTTAAGACCTTTGACATCTCCTATCAGCATTTGTTTCCTTGTTTTTGTGGTGAAAATCCTCCAATAGCCCCACACTGCATTTTTGGTGGGTGAGCTTCATTTTCCAAATAACAAGCAAAAAATACCTATCCCATACATGTTTTACCCTTCCTCACACTCAAAAACCCTTCCCTCAACCCTTACACTCCCCTGCTCTCATTTCCCAAACCCCTACATTCAAACCCTATATCCTACGTTGCGTTTTGGGCGGTTTTAGGGCTAGGACTGTGTATAATTTCCCTACACTAATCCATTCACTTTTTTCATCCCTTTCCACCTCCCTAAGTTCCCTAAAACCCCTTTCTACTTCCCTAAATTTTCCTACCCTCGTATCCCTTCCCTAATCCCTTCATCCTATCCCCTCACTCACTTCCCCTGTTTTTCCCACTAGGGTTTTGCCTTGCAAACTGTCAACATGGAGGGAGAAAGGAAATCTCACAACAAAGGAGGTTAGATATCAGGTTTGAGCCACTCAACACACATGAGTTGATGTCTTCTTCATTGGGCAAGCAATGCTTTCAGAATGTAGGATGTTTAGGGTTTTGTGAGCAAATTCAACAAGTGAAATATCATTCCAAATTGACAAGTCTGTTTGCCACTAAACTTAGGAGAGATAAGGTCACAATTGTAGGGGTGAGCTTCACAATTTCAACTGAGGCCATAGCTACAACTATAGGGATACCAAACAATGGGGAAAAATGGTTTAAGATCTTAGACTTGGATGTGCAGAATTACAAAGCCTTCATCAAAGGTCACTACAAAGATGCCATTAAGAAAGTTTTTCCTTTTGGAAAACTGCTTGATAAGTTTGCTCCATTGATGAGGGCCATTATGAAGTATTTTACTTGTGCTGGCAGATTTGGGTGATTTGATGCTGAAATGCTGATCTCGTTGATATGCTGATTTGCTGATGCGTTGGCCTTCACCCTTCTTGGTAGTCACACAATTTTTCCCATTGTTGCTTATTTGGAATTTTGATCTTGATCAACTTTCTATATAGCACATCTGTCTCTGTGAATTTCACAAAAGTTGGCCTCAACACAAAAATGTGTTTAATTTCATGCCGAATGAATATATCATTATCCATAGCTTCAAGGAAAGCTCTTCCAATCATTGATCCTTTAATCCCTGCAAATTTGGTTGTGTCCTTGGCAATCTCTTTTAGCTTCTTCACATAATCTTGCCTAGGCATAAGTTTATTATTTATTACAAATAGTGAGGGTAAACCTCTTTTGGTTAGTGGCTCGATTCTGTTAAAGAATATACTAACAACACCTTCTAAATTGTGGCATTTTTCCTCTAACTATGTGACCAAGCTTTTCTTATAAAGCACCTTCTTGACTTCTAGAATTGTTGTTGTTATGTCCTCAACTCCAAGTGCCTCTAATTCGAACCTGTTCTTGGAATTCAAGAATCTGATAATGTTATTTGTTGTCTCAAGCATCCCTGCAAGCTCCTTGGTTGCTTTTTCTATGGCATCATTTACGTATTCAATTAGCTCTTTCTGTTCAAATACGATTTGAATAGAAGGCAATATTTCATTCATAGAATCAATTATACTTGTCCAAATAATCTCTTTTGCTTGGCTAATGGTCTGACCAATGGAAGCTTCGCTCTTTTCCTTTATCAGTCTTTCAGTCTGCTTTTGAGCTCTCTGTATTTCTATTTCATATGCATTGTCAGACCTTATCTTCATATCCTTCAAGGTCTTGATTTCTGCTTCCAGCATTTTGGTTTCCTTTGTTTGTATATTCATATTCTCCATGGCTTTGGCCTGCTGTTTTGCACCACCTAATGTGCTTGTAGTTGCTGGAGTAGCTGTATGGATGACTGCAATAGGAACAACATCCAAAGGAACAATGGCCATTTCTGCTGCTTTTTCCTTTTCCATGACCAATTTCTCCATCTCTGTCTCCATTTTCTTCAGCTGTGCTAACTGCTCCATTATCAGTTTCATCATCTTTGCTTTTTGTACTTCATTCTCGTCTATGTCCTTTGTTGCAGGGTCTTCAGTAGCAAACATTTTAAGCTGCTTTCTTAGGGCTTCTATGTCAGCATTCTTCTTCTTCAGTACCTCTTCCACTGCCTCTACATTTGTTAGATCATATCCAATCTTCACAACTAAATCCTCCAATGATTTAATTCTGGTATCTTTGGCAAGAGAAGAAATCTTCTCCATTTTGAGCTGAGATTGAATGTTAGCCAATGATACCTACAATTTAGATAGGCTCATTGCTGTGCTTGTCAAGGTAGATGAGATCATCTCTCCAGTCTGTTTGTGCATATCCATTTGGTCTATTGGATGGATGTCCTTGACATTAAATTCAAAAGCATTATGCTTGAAATCTGCAGGCGATTTAGGCTGAGAGATCTGGGGTTCTAAGAAAGCCATTCTCATCTTTCCTTTCTCTAAGTCAAAGGCTGATAAAAGCCTGCTTTGTGAACTATTGGTCTGCTTCCAAAACTGGTTGTAGGTGTTGGTCTTCAATATCTCATTTTTCCTTTTAATTTCCCTGAAGGTGTCATAAATGTTTTCCTCCTTGTCCCCTGTAGCAGCAGTAGATGTAGGTGTTTGAAGAATTTGCTGCTGAAATGGAATGGTGGCTGAGAATGTAGAAAATATAGTTTGGCCACCCACTGGAGAAGAACTAGGAGAATCTCTAATGGTTATGACTGTTTGCTGCTCTGTTTCCTTGCTTTGATCTATGTCCATATGGATTCTTGCTCTCTTTTTGTATTTCATTTTGAACTCCCTGTTGGAGGTATTAGTCTCCAAAATATATTGATCACCTCTAGGCCTCTTTCTTGTTTCCTCTTTTTTTGGTTCTTTTCATCTGTCTTCCTTGTCCTCTGGGTTCTGTTTTTCTTGTGGAGTAGGGGTCTGTATGCTTGAGGATGAAATCACCTTCTCTTCAGCCTCCCACAATGTATTTGTTGCCCACTCTGTTTGGTTCATGAATTTCTCAATTTCAGGCCTGTGGGTGTGGATATATGGAGTTGATTTGTTTTCCACCCTTTTCTTTGAGATGATGCCCAATTGGTCATAAGACCAAGTGAAGTTGTGTGTGGAGTTCATCTCCTTCAGCATTCTATTAGCCTCCTCTCCTGTTGCTCTGCTATTGCAAATGAAAGGACCAATTAGGGACTTTATCATAAATTGAGACCTCTTTTTGGTAGACACAAAGTGTACCTCATCTGCATTAATCATCTGCCTGATGTACTCCCAGGGAAAAGATCCTCATGGGGAGGAACTTTGGCAGCTTGTGAGGGGCCAACTCACACCCATAAATTGTGAGCTCTGTGTAGTTCTGGTACAAGTTCCAGCCTCCAGTTCTTACTTGGTTTGATAACTGCATGATCTTCTTAATATCTTCATTAATCCTTGGTTCCACTGTGCTGTTGAGTAATCTCATTGTTGGATGCACAAATGCTTCAACAAATCTTTTGTCGGTATAATCTTTATGTTCCTTCATTAGCATGGTTGTCCAAAATATGACTGATTGAGGTTGGGAGTCTTCATTAACTTTCCTCATTGTAAACTAGAACCTATTTGCCTGAAAATATACAAACATGTAAAATAAGACTGAAGTGTATTAAAACACTTCCTCTGTGTCAAATTTGACAAACTGGTCATGGATAGCATCATCTAAGAATTGACTAAAGTTAAATGTAATGGAAGGCTTGGACTTTGATGAAAGTATGGACAAGAAACCTATCATTGCTTCATCTATCCACTGATCTGAATGATACCCTAACAAGTATGAAAGGACAGTGACAATATGTTGGGTCCTATCAGGGAAAGTAGATGAGAGATATGGAGGATTCTTCTTCGGTAATGGAGTGTCTGTAGACATGAATATCTCCAGTGTTTTGGATCTGCTGACAAAATCCAACTTTTGGTATAATTCTCCGAGGGCTTCATAAGAGAAAGGAATGGTTTCTTCAACAACAGGGGCTTGCATCATTTGCATGATGGACTGGGCACTGATGGTAAAAATAATTTCTCCTGTGGGGTCTACAACAACTCTCTGATTAATATCATAACAGGCATGACATTTTCTAACAAACTCAGGGCAACTATGGGTTTTTGGGAACATATAATAGGGTAGTTTTGTCTCCCACGATCCTATATCATCGACTTCATCGACGAGCTTGTCTTCTAACCAACAGTAGACGTCAAAAATGTCAAATTTTGAATTAGTCTCATGTATCTTGAAGTCTCTGTCAGCCAAGGCCACATGATCAAGGACCACTTGAGGATAAACCATTGGGTTAAATGGTTGCTGCTCCTTCTTTGGAGGCATTACTGCTCACTGGGAAAGAAACTGATCGTAAATGCATAGAAGAGGATTTAGAAGAAGAGGGGAATAAAGAAAGGGAGCTCTGCTGATCATAATGGGAAATGGGGAGAAAAAGGGAACTGAAGAAGGGAAAATTCTGCTTAAAACTGTAGAGAATCGAAATCTTTTTTTGCGCCTTGATCTGTAAAACTTTGAAATTCGATCGCCTGTAACAATAGGAACACTGAAGCAAAGTAAAATTTGAAGTAGGTGAGGAAGATTGATTTTGTAGGGTGACGGGGTTACCGTTGACATGGCGCGGGCCCATTGGGTAATGGCCTAAGCCATTAAATGTTTAACAGGCTTTTAGGCGGGAGCGTAGGTTATTGGATGGAGGTGACAGGAGTGAGCTGACAGGAGCGGTCGTTGTGGCTCAACAGGTGTGGCGGAGATATAACGGTCCAGAGCGTAGTTTTAGTCGTGGTGTAAACCACTTTTTGCAGGGGGTGTAGGTTGGTAAGTGGAATTGAGTGAGGGGGGTGCGAAAAGATCAGCGCCTGACACGTAGCAGGTGGGCCAGTTTGGAAAACCGCCCATTTCGGAACCCCCCGCCTCGCCCCCTCCTCGACGTTAACTTTCGGAGGATGAGGTGGGGCGGGAAATAATCGTGGACCATCAGATGAGATGGAGGGAGTGGAGATGATACAGGAGGTGAGAGGATTTTAACACTGATGGGATGTGAGTGGATGGTGGGGTCGGGTGAATAAATGTTGATCGGGATACAGTTTTGGGACTTAGGACTTTTAGAATATGACATAATATGTCAAATAAATAAATTAATCCCAAACCTTAGGATATCCACCTCTTTATTTTATTTTCTTTCATAACGTGCGAATATAAGAAATCCATTGAATGATGCTTTTGGGGTAAATTTCATATTTCTGCATGTTTATTTCTCTTCTTTCACTCCTACCTACCCGTTTCACTAATCTAACATTTTTTATCATTCTTTTGCAGGGTGAATTTAGGCTTGCAGACCCAAATCTCATTTTTTATAAAACTCGAACCTACTTTATCCCTTATTCCTTCCGTTGACTCAGATTAAACTGTTGAGTCAATTTTATTACTTCCTAACTATTGTTCTGCCAAGATTAAACTGTTTGGCAAATTCTTATTTTCTACCCTATCAAGAAAAAATTTAAAATTGTTCAATCATGCTTATATTGTAGATTGAACAAACTAATCTAATCAGTAGTGGCATTTTGATTTGCAGCACTTTCAATATTATTCTTTTTGGGGTTTTTCTTTCTTTTTTCTTTTCTCTTTTTTCCATATACCCTCTTTTCTTTTCTTTTTTCATATTTTTTTGGAAATCATTTGTGTATTGAAAATCATACACAATATGAAATTGCAATTTATGAAATATTCAATCATCTTGAGATCCCATAATTTATAGGACCCTAACACAACCTAGACTACAAAATGCTTTATTTCTTTAGCATGGTCAGACATTAATTTCGCTTGGTTAAGCTCCAATGCTTTCACGTTTTTGCAGTAATTTTTTCATAGGGTCATCATCAGTTTCTAGAGGCTCTTTACCTTTAGGTCCATTCAATTTAGTTGAAGCCCTATCAAAACCAAGAATTTCAGACTTCCCTAATGCCCTTTTGTCCTTTTCAAGTTCTTCAGGTAAAGATTGGCAAGCCTTATAATCAGCAATCTTAGCATGTCTTAGCTCATATGAAGTATCAAAATTGAAAGCATCAATGTAAAAATTCAGAAGAGATCCATCAGGAGGCCTATGAGTTTGAGATATTTCCATAGGAATACCATTAAATCTCTTGTTAAATTCTTCAATCGTTTCATTTTTTTCTTTTTTTTATGGTACTGATATCCTTCACCAAATGTCTATCTTCCCTTTTATCTCCAAACTTATCTTTAAAGGCATTTAGAATTGATTCAAGAGAATCAAATAAATTATTAGGCTTTTCAATAAACCATTCCATAGCATCCCGCTCAAGAGTAAGAATAAAAGGCACATCTTTACATCCTCGAAATTACTATTTCTAGCCCATTTATTCCACCAAGTGAAAGCGCTCAAGTGAGCTTTGACACTAACCACATTATTTCCCTGAAAAGAAGGTAACTTATCCATACCATGTTCAGGGAAATCATGGGGATAACCCTGAATATTAGAAAAGTTACATGGGGCATAGATATCCATGATATCTTGCTGAACAAGATCATAGAAAAGAGAATGGATATCAAAGAGAGTTTCGTGCCCGAGATTAACAAGAAGTGTACGAGAAGAGAGCTTGTGTAATTGGACTGTGAGAACCTTTTCATGATCTAGAGTGGGATTAACCAAGCTACTTGGATGTCTTCTAGTACCAATTCCTGTAGAAGATGAAGGAAATGGAGTCGCCACCGGGACAAAAAACTAACTCAAATACCTGAGATGAAAGACGAAGAAAGAGATGAATGTCGTAAAGCCAAAGTCCAATAAATTGGTCCTCGGCAATGGCGCCAAAAAATGTTGCCACACAGAATGTCTAGGCACCGCGACAACGACTTAGATCGGGGGTTGTCACCCTGATCCACAATCTCTCTATTTAAGTTGTCTCCTTGCAGATTAAGGGGGATAGACCCTAATGAAATGGAAGAAAGAGAATTGGTTGGAAACCAACCAATTCGGGAGACACAGTCTATTAGAATAATGCTATTTTAGAGTTTACTGCTCATCTATGATTGTAATTAGCAGTTTCTTGTTAGAAACTTGCTGTTTCTATATTCTTAGTAGAAACTTGTTGTTTCTACTTTCTTAGTTTGTAATTAGCAGTTTCTTGTTAGAAACTTGTTGTTTCTACTTTCTTAGTAGAAACTTGCTATTGCTGTTTCTACAGTTGTATTATTTATTGAGCTTCACTGCTCATTGTAAATCAATTCATTCATTGATTATGGTATCAGAGCTCAGGGATTTTTTTCGAAATAATTCTTCAATATTTGAAAAATTCTGTGCTTCATTTCGAAACAGCGCTCTAGAAGTCTGAATTTTTTTTTTGGCGTCACAATTTCTGAGCCGCCGTTTTTTTTTCTCTGCGATTCTTTCTTTGGTGGGTCGTTTTCTGCTGAGTATTTCGTGGGATAAAGACTCCTATCAGTCATATCTATCCTGTACATGCTGCTGAGTTTGGTTGCTGGTCCAATGTGTTGAATTTCTGTCCAATATCAGTCCATCTTGCTGGTTGAACGTAGACGCTGCTGGTGCAACTTGCATATGACTGGGACGAGTTATTAAAGGCTGAGCTGGGTATTGTTTTTTCTATAGTAGATTGAATTCCAGACTGCTATTTTGGCAGAGCTGAGGTATGCACCCATTTTTTTATGGCTGGATGAGCATTTAAATTTCTAGTAGTTTTTGTCCAGATTAGCCGCCATCTGCATTAAAATTCGTGCCAAACTCCTTGGTTGTTTTGCGTGTCTTGGGAAACGTGAATATGGCCTCACTAACCAATCTGATGTTGGAAGGCAATCAGCGCTTTAATGGCAACAATTATAACATCTAGAAACAAAGAATGTTGACCATTTTTTAATATAGTCGTCTTGACCAACTCGTTTTGGGCACAGAGCTTCGTCCTAGTACACCTGGTGCAGATCAAGATAAGTTTGATGATCGAAATCGAGAGGTTGTTATGCTTCTCAAACTCTCTGTAACTGATGATCAGTTACCACAGATCCCTTCCGGCAAGACAGCTGCCGAAATCTGGAAACATTTGAAGGAATTGCACGAGACATCCGATAAGAGTGGAGCTTTCTTTCTAAAGAATCAATTGTTCTCCATCATGATGGACGAACATATATCTTTACAGGAACATCTTAATAAGATTAAAGCCATTCGAGATCAGCTCGAAGCCATTGGTCGGACCATGGAGGAAGAAGATATGGTAGTCATCACCCTGAAAAGTCTACCAAAATCTTATGAACACTTTATAGAAACTCTCAACATTACCTCCACTAATGTTGATCTGAAGTTTCCAAAGCTATGCACCAAACTCTTGCAGCAGGAACGTTGGAAACAGCAGTTTGGTAGTGATGCTTCATCAGCCTCCTCATAAAATGCTTTTGCTGCCAAATATCAGTCCTCTCAGTCATTTCAGAAGACAGGTTCTTCTCAGTCTTATGATCTTGCTAAGAAGAAAATGTGCAGTGTAATTACTGTCACAAGTTTGGTCATTTGAAGAAAGATTGCCGATAGAGTATTTCTTCTGAACAAAAGAAGCAGGGAGGGTCTCATCAGCAAGCTAATGTCGCAGAACATTCCGAGCAGAAGGAATCTGCCTTTTATGCCTTTATGGCTAAAAGGTACTCAAATCACGCCCTGTCATCTGCCTGGTACATTGACTCTGGTGCATCACGTCATTTCTCTCACAGGCGTGATTGGTTTATTAACTTCTCATCTTTCAGTGATTCCGTGGTCTTCGACGGAGGTGAGGAGTACACGGTGGTTGGCAGAGGTACAGTTCAGATCCAGTCTGGTGGGCGCACACTCATCTTCTTGAATGTGTACTATGTTCCTGGTATGGAAATTAATCTGCTGTCTGTCAGCCAGATTATGAGAAACTCTCCTCAGCTCGATGTGGTGTTCAGTGCGCACAAGTGCTCCATTATTGACAGGGACACTCGGCTTACGGTTGCTGTTGGCCTAGAGGATCATGGTCTATATAGGCTTCTTGACACTGGTGATTCCCCAGAATTGGCTCTAGCAGCTCGTGTTTCTCCCATCAGCACTCTGTGGCATCAGAGATATGGGCATTTAAACATTCAGTATCTCTCTCAGCTATCTCGGGAGGGACTTGTGTCAGGGTTACCTGATATTTAGACACAGCGTTTGGGAGTGTGTGGCGCCTGTCAAGCTGGCAAGCAACATCGGTCTTCATTCAAGGATGGAGAATCTTGGCGCGCATCTAAGGGACTCCAGTTAATTCATGCTAATATTTGTGGTCCTATGAATACATCTTCAGTTACGAGTTGCAAATATTTTTTGCTCATTGTAGATGATTTCAGTAGAAAAATATGGGTGTACTTTCTAAAACATAAATCTGATGTATTTAGTATCTTTCAGAAGTTTAAGTCCTTAGTTGAAAAAGAGTCTGGCTATAATATCATAACTCTTAGGACAGATAACGGGGGGGAATTTTGTTCTTCTGCTTTCTCCAACTTTTGTGATACCCATGGCATCAAACGCCAATTAACCACACCCTACACTCCTCAGCAGAACAGTGTTGTAGAACGTCGCAACCGTACGGTTGTTGAAATGGCTCGTTCTATGTTACAACATAGGAGTGTTCCTAACAAATTTTGGGCGGAAGTAGTGTTTACTGCAGTCTATCTTCTTAATCGATTACCTACTCAGGCTGTTAAAGGGAAGACTCCAGAAGAGGTTTGGTCTGGTCGAAAGCCTAAGATCAACCATCTCAAAGTTTTTGGCTCAGTTGCATATGTTTGGATTCCCGATGCTAAGCACTCTAAGTTGGATTCCAAAAGCCAGAAACTCATGATGACAGGGTATAGTGATCACCACAAGGCCTATAGGCTGATAGATATAGACATTGATCGTCTTATCTTCAGTCGGGATGTGGTATTTGATGAAGACAGAGGGTTCTTTTAGTCCCTTCCCTCTGAGTAGTGTTCTGAGGATCAGCCACACAGTGTTTTTCTTCCATTAGGTCCACCTGATGAGAGGGATGATGCAGCATCAGTCTTTGATGATGCACTACCTGAGCTTCCTCCCGAAAATAATCCTCCTCTTGCTGCTCCTATTGTTCCTGAGCCTCCTCCACCTCCTCCAGATATTGGTTCTTCTACTCTCCGACCTAAATGGTGGGCTAAAACTATTGGTGATCTTTGGGATAATGAACTCCTTGAAGGTAGAACTTCCAGAAATAAGAGCAAACAACAGGCTACAGTAAATTTTTCTCTTATGGCTAACATACACAGTGTTTTTGAGCCTCAAACCTATTCAGAAGCTAAGGGCATACCTGAGTGGGAACAGGCTATGGCGGCTGAATTCCAGAGTCTTCAGAAGAATCACACTTGGACCCTTTCTAATCTTCCTGTAGGGAAAACACCCATTAGCTGCAAATGGGTGTATAAAGTGAAATACAAAGCTAACGGAACCCTCGACAAGTATAAGGCTCGTCTTGTTGCTTGAGGATTCTCACAGAAAGAAGGCATAGACTATGAGGAGACCTTTGCTCCTACAACCAAGATGAGTACCATACGGCTTGTCCTTGCCTTAGCAGCTCAGTTCAATTGGACAATCCATCAGATGGATGTAAAGAGTGCTTTCCTGAATGGTGACTTATAGGAAGAAGTCTACATGACGCAGCCTCCAGGATTCAAGGTTGCCAATCAATCACAGAAAGTTTGTAGATTAGTAAAATCACTCTATGGTCTGAAACAATCCCCTCGGGCTTGGTACATGAAAATTGATAAGTACCTAACAGATCATGGTTTTCAGCGGAGGTCATATGATGCAAACCTGTATATCAAACATACTGGTGATGATATTCTGTTTGTGGTTGTCTATGTGGATGATATTATTATTACTGGCAGTTCAACACATTTGATCCATGGGATCAAACAGGATTTGTGCAACACTTTTGATATGAGAGATTTGGGGCGCTACTTCATTACTGTTTAGGGGTGGAAGTCTGGCAGATTGAGAACAACATCTTTCTCTCTCAGTCCAAGTATGCCAGAAATCTTGTGGAAAGGTTCAGAATGCAAGATTGCAAACCTACCACGACTCCTATGGAACCAGGGCTCAAACTTTCAGCTCAGTCATCCTCACCACTTATGGATGAAACTTTATTGAGGCAGTTAGTGGGCAGCCTCGTCTACCTTACTGCCACTCGACCTGATATCAGTTTTGCAGTGAGCTACATTTCACGCTTCATGTCAGCTCCTAAAGCTGATCATTGGATAGCAGCGAAGCGTGTGCTGCATTATGTAAGAGGAACCCTTGATTATGGACTTATGTACACTCGGAGTTCAGATCCTACACTCAGTGGTTACACAGATTCAGACTGCGCTGGTTCGGTTGATGACCGTAAATCTACAGCTGGGTATGTGTTTAGTCTGAGATCCAGTGCTATCACATGGGCTAGTAAGAAGCAGCAGGCAGTGGCTCTCTCCTCGACAGAAGCAGAATGTCGGGGAGTAGTTAAGGCATCTTGCGAGGTAGTTTGGCTTTGACGTATGCTTGCGGATATGCATGTTGCCCAGGCAGGTCCTACTCCCTTGTCTATGATAATCAGGGAGTGCTCAAACTCGCCAAGAATCCAGTCTTCCATGAACGAACAAAGCATGTGGAAATTCATTGTCACTACATTCGCCAGCTTGTTGAAGACGGATCCATTCAATTACTATATGTTCCCACAAAGGAGCAACCAGCAGACATCTTCACCAAGCCTCTTGGTCCTGATAAGTTTGTAAAATTCAGAGGGTCTATCGGTGTTGTAAATAGATTGTGCATTAAGGGAGGGTATTAGAATAATGCTATTTTAGAGTTTACTGCTCATCTATGATTGTAATTAGCAGTTTCTTGTTAGAAACTTGCTGTTTCTATATTCTTAGTAGAAACTTGCTGTTTCTGCTTTCTTAGTTTGTAATTAGCAGTTTCTTGTTAGAAACTTGCTGTTTCTACTTTCTTAGTAGAAACTTGTTTTTGCTGTTTCTACAGTTGTATTATTTATTGAGCTTCACTGCTCATTGTAAATCAATTCATTCATTGATTACAGTCAAACGACCAAGTACTTGTTTAAGATTTAACAAGATTTAATAAATTCGATTAGATTAAAAGCTTTAAACCAGTGCCTTATGGATTCAATTGTCCTGTTATGAAATTAGGATCCAGTAGCTGATAGATAACTGCTGCTAAAATGGACAACTATCCTGTTATGTAAAAAACCAATCCACCACCACAATATTTAATTCTTCAAATAAATGCTCAATTTACCAAACTGGAAGATAAGCCTTTTTCAACAATGCGATTTAGCTTTCAATTAAACATAAGCTCATAATTCCAATGCAGTTCTATCTCAGCGAGAACAAAACATTTTTATAATCCTTCAATATCATGCATTAAAGATATTCAATTTTGGAAAGAAAGACATGCAATTTATCATTACTTGAAAAAAAAAACTCTCAAAATTGACTAGGCAATTAATATCAATTCAAACAATTAAAACCACAGTTAGAGCCAATTAAACGACGATCAATCCCAATAGATGTTAAGCATGAAAAATTTTCAACCCAGATGCAAGACTTGATCACTTTAAATTTCGAAAGATATTATCATGAAAACCATCGAATTCAAATGCTAAACACTTCAAACAATTCCGAATTAAAATGATATTCTTAATAATTCCAATCCATAAATTTAAATTTATCTTATAGTCACACTTTAGATGTTAAAAATTCACCATTGACTATAGAAGAATTTAGATTTTCCCATGACCACTCCCAAGTATATCAAAAAAAGAATTTTTATTTATTTTTATTTATTTATTTACAATTTTTGAAAATTTTCAAAGTTAAAAATTCATTAAAGTTTTGAGCCCCTTTTTTTTAAAAATTTTTCTCAAAAAATTCAAAGTTAATGAAAATAAAAAAAACTCTAAAATTTTAATTAAAATCAAAAGGTTGATTAAAATTTTGAAATGTGAAGCCAAACTCAAAATTTAAATCGAACTTTACAAAAAAAAAAGGAAATTAAAATGTTAATGTGTTATGTTTGAAGTATGCGTTTAGGTTTAGGCATTGAAAAGAGAATGAGGAGGAGCATCGACAGAAAAGGAAGTTGACAACGTGAAGGAGTTGTCGAGCAGGCAGCGGAGGTAAGCAGCGGATGAGGAAAACGCTGCAGGTTGCTGGAGAAGAAGACGCAACAGAGATGGCGAGGGGTGAGGAACGGAAACCGATGGCGAGGAGCAGTGTGTGAGGGAAAGCCATCCTAGGAGGTCAAAGGGAGCGGATGGATGCGTGAAGGAAAACCTGAGCTCGACGGTTGAGGAGAAATGGTGTAGAGGGAAGGGCAGAGACTACGTGAGGAGGTGAAAACACGCAGGTAACGGCAGCAAACGGCAAGGAGGCAGCACGCAGGCGGGATTGGGAGCAAAGACAGAGGATGTGGCAGAGATGGAGGACTGTACGCAACAAAGAATGAGGGAGTTGGGAAGAAAGGAGGAATGACAACAGCGGGAGGTGAAGATGGAGGACGCAGAGCAGGGAAGACAAAGGGCAGGGTGGAAAGCTAGGCAACAGACAGGCAGCGAAAATTTGCAGGCACACACCAATTTCGAATTTCTCCTTTTACCTAGCAAAATCAGAGATTTTTTCTCTAAATTTTGATAAAACGAATGCACCTGCTGTTATAAAAACCTTGAGGCACAACGCTGCCCAGATTTGCAACCAAATTCAACCCTCAAACCAGATCTTACCCTCCAGGGCTTAGAGCTGGCTTTGATCTAAAAAAAAATTCTAAAAATCTCCCAGTGTAACCTGCACAAAACCAGAAAACAGGAAACTAGAAACCCAATATATGCACAAAAAATAAAAACCCGAAAACCCTGATTAGTGAAACAATTAATGATACCTACAAATCTACAATGTTACTTTACAGATCTGTTAGATCAAGGCCCTCCATGGCGAGAATTAAACCATTTTTGCACAATTTAGAAACAAGAATTTTAAAGAGAGGCACAAGCCTAAGAAAACCTTGCAAAAAATGTTCCGTAAGATAACTTCAGAAATCAAGAGACAATGGGATTTTTCAGATCTTTTGAAATCTGAGAGTCGGTTGATCTAGCTGAAGATTTCCCCAAACGCCCAAATCCTGAATAATGACCTTTTCACACTTAGATCTAAATTTTAAATTAATAGTTATTTAAAAAATAACCATAAGATTATCCAGAAACATAGATACCTGATATTTCTATCAAATCAAAATGAAATTTAAGAAAACCCAGAAATTTGCATAAGATAGTTGTATGCAGATCAATCCACAAAGGCTATCAACCATTAAATGTCAGTGAAATTAGAAGAGTTTTAGAAACAATATCACCACATAGATCTGGAAAAGGAACACCAAAGTCTGTAACCCCAAAGTCTTTCTATTTTATTGATCAACAAAAAATTACAAGAGCTTCTCAGAACAAGTGTACGATTCAAAGATCAGATGCAAATGACAGACAAAGATCTCTAATTTATAAGATAAAATCTCCAACAGCTAGTCTGGTTGATCCTTGTCAAAGTAATCTCGACTGTTTAAAAAGATTTAATCATCTTTTAATCTCGTCCGTCGAAATTATAAATTTTTGAGGAAATTCGAATTTATCATTTAATTCCCTTTTAATTAACTCAAAAATAATAATTTTAAGTTAATTACCTCAAAAATTTGACTTTGATTTAACCACCAAGGCCCAAGGGTCCAAATTTTTTCAAATTTCTCAATATTCCCTTGGTCTGGGACCTTTAAAAATTTATTTTTTAGGGACCCACGAATTTTGCCTTTGAAGAATTTTAATTTGACCTAGGACATAAAATTAATTAAATTTCTGGTTTAAGATTTTTTATTTAATCTGGCCAGAAAATTTAATTAATTGACTCATGAGTGGAATAATTATTTTTCCAACTCTCTTTACATAAGATAAATACATTTTGACACGTGAAGGGGGAAAACCCATTCGTGATAGATGCTCAAATAGCTACCCATGCGACTCAAAACATGATCTAGTAGACCAAGTAGGTTGTAATAAAATAATCTAGCCAATTAGCTAGGATTATTCTCAAAATTCTTTTACAAAGACTTGATAGAAAACTAGAACTCACTTAGTATCTTGACGGAAAGATCCACCCTAGCTTTGGGGTGAGGCTGGAGGGGAAAACTTTGCAGATCACTTGTGTCGAGAAACACAAATGAATCAGTGAGACAAAAAACCTCCTAGGATAGAAGTCGCCACCAAAATACTAGGCTTACCTAGGTTGTTACATACATGATGGTCTTACTTAGATCATTTACATTATACACATGCAAAATGGGTTTACATCATTTATAAAACTGTTGACTGATGATGGAATCTGAATGGCGCGAACACCTCGAATATGATGAATCCCATTTGCAAAAATAGGGGTGTACTGCTATGGGGTCCTTGACACAGAGTGGTCAACAAGGTGTATACTTGCTATTGTGATGTAATTGATCTCTTTGATTTTATTTTTTTCCGTTGCAAATATTTTATTTCCGAAGTTAAATACCAATGATTTTATTTTTCACAACAATTCAGAGTTTTATTTAATAATTTTCTCAGTATAAAAATTGTGGAGTTATAAATAAATCTAGACTAGTATTAGAAATTTAAAATGGTATTGGAGCTACAAAAACTTTGAGGGAGAGACCTGAGATCATAGGGGGTTTACAATGGCATGTTATTCCTTTTTATGAGAACATAACTTTTTAATTTGTAGCTAGAGTTTTGTAGCCAAGGTCGATTTGTGAAATTGCATCTATGAGCTTGAGATATGAAGAGAAGCTGGATGGGGCCGTTAATTTTAGTCCATGGAAGGAGTGGATCACTATTGCTTTGAAAATGAATGGTTTGTGGGATTTTGCAAATACAAATATCCAGGTTTCTTCTCACCCTGCCCAAGCAACCGAGCACAATCTGAAGGATGTGAAGGCAATGGATAGGCAATGGGTATTATCTTGGATGGTGTGAGGGATCATATAATTCTTCACATAACAGTGAAGGACACAACACGTCAGATGTGGGTAGCCTTAGCTAGTCTTTATTAGAGTAAAAATCAAAATAGAATAATGGTGTTGCGAGAGAAGATGAACAACATCTGAATGAACAAATCAAAGAATGTAACCTCATATCTCACTAGGAGCTAGCAATCTTGTGATGAGCTATTAGTTGTGGGAGAAGTTGTAAGTGATTTGGAGCTAGTGAAAATGGCTCTAAAGGGATGTGCTAAGCAATGGACCACCTTTGTGTAGGGGATCCTTACTAGACAATAGATTCCTAATTAGAGCTAGTTGTGGGATGAATTCATCCGGAAAGAAATCTAGAAGAGTTCAATAACTAGTGGACAATGTAGGAGTGGTAGTGGGGATGAGGAACTTTCTCTTGTTGTGCAAACGAAGAAGAGAAAGGGGAAGGCCAAGTAGAACCAAGGTGGAGGAGGATCCTCACAAAGTAAAAATGAAGACACGAACGAAGTAAAATGCTTTGCATGTCATAAGTTTGGTCACTTTGCTGGATAATGTCCAAATAGGAAGAAGGGTGTTGATCATGTTAGCCCCCTATTAATTTTTGACAAGCAAACAGGAGGTCAAACTGTCTCTGAGCTTTCAAGGAATGCATTCCTGCTGAAAACACATCATCCTTGAAGTCCCTTTATGCCCTTTGTCCTTTGATGAATCCCCACTGCTGTTTCCAGTTAAAAACCTCTCTGTTTTTGTTAAGAAGAATGCCCAAGAGGCCCCCCTTTCCATAGTTTCTCATTCCCATTAAACCTCTGTTTCTTTACCTTTTTCCCCTCTCCTAATTCCTCATTAATCCCTCATTAGTCATCCAATTCCCCTTTTTAACCTCACAAACACCCTTGTTTGGCTGAAAATCCCTTCATCCCCCTTACCGTTACCCCTTGTTGGCCTTAAAATGCATGAAAAACGGGCTAAAAACCCACTTTCCACCTTATGACAGGCTAAGCCCCTTTTAGGCCAGCCCCTTAACCACTTCCCCATATGCTCGGGCGCCAAGACCACGCGCTAAGCCCATAGGTGCTTATCGCAATCGGAGGTCTCGCGGCAAGCGCGTTTCTTTATTATTCCTGAAAATCTCCGATGCGATCGTTTGTCGGTCTGTGGAGCGCGGGTGTATTACCCGCCGTCGATCTATAACAGATCTGACGGCCCGCCGCTAATCGCACCGTGCCTGTCGCCCCTATCCATTCGCTCCTCCGATTTCATCAGAACCGTTAATTTGCCTCCAGATCGGACGACAATCGCTTCATCGCATTCCCGTTCCAATCGCAATCGGAATTTTCTCCCGTGTCCTCCGCTGCCTCTCCCGATTGCGATCCTCCGATTCAATCATGGCTGTCCATCTGATCAGATCCGACGGTCTAGATTTATCCCGCTCCGCTCCTTCGTGCCCGTCGGCCTTCCCTTCCGGTTTAGTCCCCATCGTTGATCTATCACTCTGATCCAATGGCCATCGTATAATCGCAACATCGCTCCAATCGCAATCGCAAAGGTCTTACTTTGTCACCCCCGTGCCCCGATTGCGATCCTCCGATTTCATCATGTCCGTCTGTTGATCCAAGATCGAGGGCCCACATTGCATCACGTCTCCACTGTAATTTTCCCATCGGGCTTCCCTATTAACCTCATCGGACAATCACCACCATTGATCGCCTCATACGATCCGATGGCTCGCAGTTAATCGCCCTCCACCCATGCCGGGTCCCACCACCTAATACGTTTGACTTTCATTTGTTTTCATTGATTCTCTGTGTATTCACTTAAACATTAGACTTTGGCGTTTTAACACTAAAGTGTTAGTTCTTCCCCCCATTTGACTATTAACCCCTCCGTCCGTTGATCCCGACCGTTGATCTTTGCCTGTTCCTCTGATCGGATGGTCCACGACCTCTCCCCCCACCAAACCTCCATCAGTCACCCGTCTCTCACCACTTTGCAGCGTTTTGCCCGTTTCCACAGTTGCACCATCGTTCCTCCACAGGCCTCCACAGCAATTCTTCCGCCACCGCCCTGGATTGTTTGACAAGTTTATTTCATTGTGCAGGGTTTACAGAGTGAGATTGCACTCTGCCTCTACAGTCATGGCCACTGTGGCTGAAAGTGCAGAGAGGCCATTACAGCAGCGGCCAAGTGAAGTAGCAGAAACAAATTTAAGGGATTTGGACCTGTTAATTGAATATTTAGAGCCTAATCCCGTATTCAAATGATAAAGACGCATTTTGAAGACCCAAATAGCACACGCAACAGCCATATCTGTGTTTGAATATCTGCGGGACGTTTTTCTCCAGGCAGTACATCTTCCCATTAAAGCCTCCATGCCTCCTCGAGCCCAGAAATAGTCAATTACGCTGACAGAAGCCTCTTAAAGACTGTCAGAATCAGTAGTTATGGAGTATGGAGGCCCGCGGATTTCCTACTCAGTTCATCAATTCCAGAAGGCAGAACAAAGAGCTTTACAACCAGAAAGGACTTCAAGAACACATCCGAGGTCAATCTCGATCTGATAGAGATCTCTGAACCAGACTACAGAGTACATGCAGCATTACAGAGCCATTAAACAGTATGGGCTCGAACGCTTCCGCCATCCTGTCTTAATGAAACAAATTAAATGAAACATCTACTCCCGCTATCACTCATTCTCCTATAAGAACCCCCGAGAACAGATTGTAAAGGGTTCCAGATTTTCAAAAAATTAGGCAGTAAGAGAATTTTGTACGCATTATTGTCGAACTTTTATATGAATGCACAGAGCCCGTTGGGTTTCAGTGAGGAGGAGTTCCATCTTTATTGAGGATTCTGGTCTTTGGTGTCTCACAGTTCGTAACTTCTCCCTTTATGTGTTAGTTCAATTGTTCATTTCGTTTCATCCGCCTTTCTTGTATCATGTTCTAGAATGCGAGTGGCTCACTGGTTTTTGGTATGGATTTATCCTAGTTGATACCCATGCTTGAACTAGTCAAGCGCTTTAAATATGGCTCAGGCATGATATACTGTTTCACTTTTCACTTCAATCATATTTCTGCTATATTAGCTTCTTTGGGAGGTTATTTTTAAAACGCTATTGTCATGTATGGATTCTTAAATTGGTAAGCCCATTACATGGTGATATTGTGTATCTGGATATCATCTCAATGACAATTGGTATTATCTCAATCTTTCATACGCAGTAATCACCTTCTGATTATTTATTTCTGTGAGGTATTTTCGAACCGACCCTCTTTACAGTAAGCTGTCTCTGAATTGTCTGATGCATTTGTATTAGAATTCCGCACCTTGCCTCTGCAGTATTGCTTTCCCTGCATCCCTTTTCTGAAGGTTTTCGTCCCATTCAAGTTAACCTCCTTGTTTATAGGAGATAGCATGAGAGCCTTTTGTTGATAACTCCCCCTGTTATATCACACGCTCCTTGCTATATAAGATGTCCTAGGCACCGGTCTTTCACAACTCAAGGTTGTCTCTAGGGTCGACAACAAAGGGCAAGGGAAAGACATTTGTGACAACTACAACATAGATGGATGCGTTGGCTGATAAGTTTGAGAAGAACTTTGCATTGGTGTTATGCCTTTCTAGCACCAATATGAGAGGGGTGTGGTTTGTGGACAATGGAGCATCTCGTCGCATGACGGGATTTCGAGAAATTTTCAACAACATGGCCAAAGAGCCTAGAGACCTACATGTGGAGCTTGGAGACAACACCAAGTATGTAGTAGAGGGCATTGGTAGCATTGAGTTTCAGATGGACTCAGGGAGTATCATGGATGTGAATCAAGTGATGTTTGTATCGGGGTTGGAAAATAATTTCATTTTAATTTTGGCCATGGAGGACATAGGACTAGAGGTCACCTTCACGGGAGGTGAAGTGGTTATTAGGCCTAAAGGAGCTAATCCCAACAAGAGGCGAGTAATTGGGACCAGGGAGAACAACCTATATTTGTTGAGAGGATAACCGATGAAGGATCTTGTACATGAGAGTGATAACTAGAGTGATATTTGGCATAGGAGGATGGGACACCCACCTTACAGGGCTCTTCCTATGTTGCAGGGGATGGTTATAGGTTTTTTGGAAATCAGGGTAGAGCAGCAGGGAGTGTGCAAATGATGTGCACTTGGAAAGCATGCCAAGACAATGTTTCCTCATAGTAATATTTGGTCCAAGGGGATATTGGACTTGGTGCATTCAGATATATGTGGTCTTATGTTAATGTAATTAATCACATGGTCTAGCTACTTTGTGACATTCATAGATGACTATTCTAGGAAGACTTGGATCTACTTCCTAAAGACCAAGGGTTGAGGTCTTTGGTCGATTTCAAGATTTCAAAGCTCTTATGGAGGACTAGACTGTAATGTTCCTTCCTAGGAAAATTCCTTGAATTTAATCTCACAATTTTGGCAATTTTGACTACTATGGGACCCACGAAATACTTAGGCTAAGACTTAGGAGATGGAGGCTGAAATATTTTTGCTAGTGGAATGTGGGGGCCACACCCACATGAAATACAAACTCCTTGGGAGGAAAAAGTCGAGGTGCTAAGGGAGGAGGTCGAAATACTTGATGGAGGGCACCACATGGGAAAGCAAGTCATATTATAAATAGAAGCAGCCTAACAGATATTGGGGTCTTTTTCTAATCAAACATTTCTCTTGTTGCTTGAGTTGCTTAGTTGGGTCACAGTGTTGTTCAGCGCAGAGCTTTCCAAGGGGAGAGCTCACCCTTCTTTGGTGGACTACGAGTGCCACCCTAGGAAGGTAAGGTTGTGCCATTTTGGAGAGGAGATTTGTGGAGATCAGGGAGTATCATACATTCATTTCGCTCAACCAATTTGTGCTCCAGGAGGACGCAATAGGGGATCACGTGCCACTTATTTCAGCTCTCTCCTAGGAGGAATTTTCCGGGAGAAATTTTGCATAGCTGCTTCAGGGGAAGACCAAGCTTGGTGAGGAGTTTTGGGGTCAAAGATTATTGCTTTGAGGCATGACATGTTCCTCTTACCCAGGTCTTGTGTAGGAGCTAACTTTTGGGCACATGTGGGAGGTTGAGGAATGGAGTTGAGGAGCTGGTTTGTGTTGGGAATTTGAGGAAGTTATCCAGGGAGTAGAATTCAACATTTTTGGAGTGATTCGAGGGCTGCTACAGTAAATTTCCAGACATGCCGTAATTTCCAGGCAGTTGGAGGAGGATGTGGTATTTGGGGTCAATTTTCGGAGGTCAGAACTAGAACAAACTCTTTCTGCATTTTGGTGGGTTTATTGAGAGGAGCTCGGGGCTACTTTTGCAGAATTTTCGAAGCATCGGAGGTGGGTCTTTCAACTGTTCTTCTCCAGCAGACAATGCAATTCCTATAGGGCAACACAGAGCATAATTGGGGCAGTCCATTCTCCAGCCTGGGCTTTGTCTAGCTTGCCATTGAGGCCATCCCAGGTGCACTCCTTCCACACCCATTGTACTATTGCTCCAAAATATAATAAAATGACAGCTATATGGTGTTTTTTGGTGATCTCATGGGTGTTTACTTATATCTCTGAAATTTGTATTTGCAAGTACAATTTTGCTTTGCATATCACTATTTTTCCTAATTAGGAATATTACACTGACCGAAACTAAGATCTCATAATGGGGGCGAGTATACCTCCAACGAGTTTCAAGATTTCTGCAAGAAGGTAGGGATTAGAAAGGAAGTCACAATGCCTTACAACCCTTAGTAGAATGGGGTTGCTGAAAGGAAGAACATGACCATAGTGGGAGCGACCAAGGAAATGTTCTATGATCAAGACTTGCCTATGTTTTTCTGGGTATAGATCTGCAATAAAAATATTTGTTTGCAGAATAGGAGTCCTCACAGAGTATTGGAGGAAAATATTTTTGAAGAAATGTGTACAGGAGTGAGACCAGAGGTAAGTCATTTGTGCATCTTCGACAATCCAGTTTATGTCCACATTCCTATAGACAAGAGGACTAAGCTGGAGCCCTCATTAGAAAAGGACATTTTTATGGGCTACAATGAGGTCTCAAAGGCCTACAATATCTACATTGTGGGACAAAGGAGAGATCACCAATCGGGATGTTAGATTTGAGGAGGGCAGGACCTTTAGGATGTCTCATGATACAAAGGCAACAGGAGTAGAGGATTAGATCAAAAGGATCCTAAGGTTGAGCAAGGACCAATAGCACCAACAACAAGGACACGTGTAGATCTAGAGGAGTAGATAGAGGCTCCTTTGAGCTCTACTAGGAGGAGGTTGAGATGGGCTGAATAGATCGTAAGAGATGCTAAGGAGCATGTGTAGACACTGAGCACCACTTTTAGGCAGAATAGACCACTAGTGATATATTCTAGTTATTTGGCCTTGTCAAGCAACATCAATGAGTCCAGGCCTTCCACCTTTGAGAAGGCTACAAATGAGCAGGTCTGGAGGGATGCCATCGTGGAGGAATCACGAGGAATGATGTGTGGGAAATAGTGCCGAGGCCTGAGGGGAATTCAATGGTCACTTCTTGAGGGATATTCAAGATCAAGCATGCAGTTGATGCCAATGTTGAGAAGTTCAATGTGAGGTTCGTAGCGAGAGAGTACTTCTAGGAGGGAGTAGACTATGAGGAGACATTTGCTCCTGTTGCTAGATGTGCATCTATTAGGGTGATCATATCTATTACTTCAGAGATGATGTGGAGGATACATCAGATGGATGTGAAGACTACCTTCCTCAATGGGGTGATTGAGGAAGAGGTGTATATTGAGCAACCTCAAGGCTTTGAGGTGCATGGGAGAGAGTCTCATGTATGCAAGTTGAAGAAGGCCCTTCATGGGCTATAGCAGGGTCCACGTGCGTGGTATGCTAGGATTGATGGATATCTTCTTGGTTTGGGCTTCACCAAGAGTGAAGTAGACTCCAATTTGTACTATGTACTTGTTGAGGGTGAACCGCTTATCTTGGTCCTCTATGTTGACGATCTCTTCTTGACGAGATCGAAGAAGCTCATAAAGATGTGTAAGGAGAACCTTGCTTTGGAGTTTGAGTTGAAGGACATTAGCTTGATGCTTTACTTTTTGGGATTGAAGGTGTGGCAACAACCATAAGAGATTTTCCCAGGGCAAGGCAAGTATGCAGTTGAGATCTTGAGGAGATTTCTAATGGACGACTGTAGGCCGATGTCTACAACTATGACCACCAACTTGAAGAAGCTAAGTGCTTCTGAGGGAGAGTTGGTGGATCTCACATTGTATAGGCAGTTGATTGGGTCCTTAATGTATCTGGTCAACATTAGGTTGGATATCTATTTTGTTGTGAACACTCTCATCCAGTTCATGGTGGAGCTGAGATAGGTTCGTTTGGTGGTAACGAAGCATGTGTTGAGATGCTTGTGAGGTACAATAGACTTTGGATTGAGATATATTGGAGTTGGTGGAATAGAGTTGGATATTCTAATTGGGTTGGGAGTGTTGTGGATGGAAAATCCATGTTTGGATGTTGTTTTAGCTTGGGATCATGCATGATCTTGTGGTGTAGCAAGAAGCAACAATCAATGGGACTTTGCTCAGCAAAGGAAGAGTACATGGCAATGAGTTTGACGAGTTCTGAAGCCATATGGCTTTGCAAGATGCTCACAAGGTTATTTGGTCTTGAGTTGGATCCCATGGTGATTCACTATGATATCAGAGTTGTATTAAGCTCTCTGAAAATCCTTTGTTTCATGATAGATCCAGACATATAGAGATAAAATATCACTTCATCAGAGAGAGAGTCCAAAGACTCGAGAGGTGCTATGATATTGCAGTACATTTCCACAAAGGAGTAGGTGGCAGATATTCTCACCAGGGCTCTAGTTAAAGGAAAGTTTGTGTTTTATAGGGATAAGTTGTGGCTGGTGAAGAATCCCTTCCTGGTTAGGAGGGAGTGTTGAAGTTCTTGGTAGCTTCAAAAGGTCCTCTATACGAGCTTGGTGTCTTGGCATGTAGGGGATGGTTGATTGCCTCTTTATGTTCTTTCTTGGTGAAGTAAGTGATTCATGACTCCTTTCCTAAGTCTAACTTAGGAAAGGTATGATAATTAACGTCAATTAATTATTTTGGACTATTAAGCCAAAATACTAAGGATAAATAATTAAATTATTTAAGTGACTTAGATGTGATCTCAACTATTAGTCTCAAGTGAGGTGAGATCTAATCTCGGCCATCAATCATTGTAATGTCCCTTCCTTAATTAATTTGTCACAAGATTATTTTCTACAATTTTGACATTTTGGAGACCATGGGACCCACAAAATTTTGGGAAAAGACTTAGGAGGAAAAAGGGAGGTCGTAATATTTTGTTGGTGGAGCGTGGGGGCCACACGCATGAGGGGAAAATTCACTTGCCTAAGGGAGGAGTTCGAATATCCAAGGAGGGAGGTCGAAGAGCTAGATGGAGGGGCCCACGTGCGAAAATGAGGCCCACAAATTATAAATAGGAGAGGCTTAGCCTCATTTGGGGATCTTTTTCCAATTGAAATCACTCTAGTTGCTTGAGCTCCTTAGGCGGGTGACTTTCTATTTAGCACCGAGTTTTCCAAGCGAAGAACTCCCCCTTTCTTCGGGGGACTTCGAGTGCCACCCTAGGGAGGTCAAATCATACCAATTTGGAGGAGAGTTGGAGGGGATTCAAAGCTTATCACTCAACCATCTATTCAATTATTGCGTATTCCAGGAGGATGCAGGAAGTGAATATGTTGGAGTCATTTCAGCGGTCTTCTGGGTAGCAATTGCCGAGAGAATTTGGTATAGAAGCTTTAGTGGGATATCACCCTTTGGGAGGAGTTTGAGAGCAGGAGATGGTTATTTGAAGGCAACACAAATTGCAGAATCTAGGGGCAACGCGAGGGCCTCTCACTGGGCACACGTGGGAGCTTGTGGGACGAGTTGTGGAGCGGAAGCTTGCTGGGAGAATTAAGAAGAACCTTGGGGGAGTGTAACTCGGCCCTTTTCGAGTGATTTTTGAGGGATTTCACTGGAGTTGCAGACAGGCCGTATTTTCTAGCAGTTGGAGGAGGACGTGGTATTTGGGGGCCGAATTTTGGGGGTCAAAATCAGACCAAACACTTTCTAGGTTTTTGTGGGTTTTGTGTGAGGAGCTTGGGGTTAATTTTGTGGAATTTTCCAAGCACCGGAGGTGGGGTTTCTAGCAGCTTCTTTCCAGTAGACAGTTTCATTTTCTGGGTAGTGTAGGGCATCATTGGAGCAATTGATTCTATCATTTGGGCTTGTTATTTTATCACTTGGGTTTTGTCACGCTTTCCATTGAGGCAAGCCCAAGTGCACTCCTTCCACACTATTGTACGAATGCTCCAGTTGCCTAATAAAATGGCTCAGTTGGTTATTATTTTTTGACTTTATAGGGATGTTCACTAAATGTTTAAAATCTCTGGTGTTTCTTTATTTGTTTTCTTTGCATATCATTGTTTTTCCTAGATTGGAACATTATAGTGGTATTAGAGTTCAGATCTTGGCTCAGCCGTGGGAGAATTTTCCTATGAACGAGGAGGACAGATAGAACTTTACCTATAGAAGACAGAGGTACTGGAGCAGGAAAAGGGAGTTGGAGATTACGCCTGATATTGAGGCACATGGGAAGGCAGTGGTAGTAGCAGATATGGGAGAGCCCAAGAGTAAGGAGGAAGCGAAATTTGATAGCCTCTTGAAGGTCGTAAGTGATCGAGCTAGGGGGTAGAAGGAGATGTTGGAAGAGATCAAGCAACAAAATAGGGATGAGCATTCATCATGATTTCCTAATTGGAGAGACTTCATGGGCCTCTCAACAATACGATCACCCCTCATCGGCCACTCACCCACCGACTTTCAATGGGCCAACTAAGACCACGTTTCCTACTTTCTTGCCATCAACACCTAGTGAGCAAGGTGAGATGGATGACCAGATGCCCATGGGAGATTATTTAAGAGAGTGGAAATCCATGGGGGAAGATTTCAAGGCATCCTTGTCCTTCAGAGACTATTTCCAGCTCAAACAAAATGAGAAGGGGAGGTATAGTGGAGGACCAAGCACATAGTGTTCAAAGTTGCATTGTATTACTGGGAGGATGTATTTCCCCACATATGATGGCACTACGAAGTGCACAACTCGAGCCTGGGTGGAGAAGTTGGATACCTATTTCTAGCTTGACCTGATGACGGAGGTGGAAGACATCAAAATGACTACCTTGCATTTGGAGGGGGAGGAACACGATTGGTGGTTTCATGGCTTGCCCACCTTGGGGCATGCCAGCGTGACCTCCTATGAATATTTCACATGGAGAGTGGTGGAGCATTTTTATAGGAGGGACCCAAAGGCTCACTTCAGGGAGTTGACCCAACTTAGACAGACTGGTCACCCAGAGCACTACATATCAGAGATTTTGAGGGTTTTTGTTATGGTACCAAACTTGTTCGATGCCAGGGGAGTGTACACATTTATAGAGGGGTTACTCGAGCCATTGCGGGGATTGGTGAAGTCTCGCAAACCCTCTATCTTGCAGGAGGTCGTGACTTGTGCCAAAGATTTGCAAGT
Source organism: Pinus albicaulis (assembly GCA_034641835.2). Lineage (NCBI taxonomy): Eukaryota > Viridiplantae > Streptophyta > Pinopsida > Pinales > Pinaceae > Pinus > Pinus albicaulis. The sequence goes on along the minus strand of CM076570.1, from coordinate 139,553,346 downwards.
GGTAATCCCCAAGACTAGAGCTCCCATTCCATCATGAACTCCCTTCCCACAGAAGGGGAGTGACATTAGGCCCCCACCACAGCGAGCATCCCCAGGCCGTGGGCAGTTAGATGAGGAGACCGAAAGGGACCTCTGGAGGAGGAAACTATGCTTTACTTGTTGGTAGCCACGGGCACTGGGCCACCGATGCACAACAGACAAGGTCCACTGCATTGAGGTCTTCTCGGATAGTGACCAGGAGGATGATGTGGAGTTGGATTATGGCAGAGGAGATAGTGAGGGGAAGGAAGAGAGGGAACCCCCACCACCACCACCACCATTTGGGGGAGCACCTTTCACACCATCTGGGGGAGTCCTCGCTTCCTTGTGTGGGATTCCCAAATTTTTGACCTTGAGGATTCGAGGCACAGTGCAGGGACATTGTGTCTCAGTTGTGGTAGGCAATGGGTCCACCCACAATTTCATTGATGCTCATATGGTCCAGAGGCGGGGTATCACTACAACAGAATTCAAGGGGTTTTCAGTTTTGGTGCCTGGGGACAGGACTATGTAGTGCACCCAGTATGTTCTCACTTTGACAGTGACCGTGGGGAACTACTCGATGACGGATAATTTCTTTTTTGTGGATGTGCCAGACATCAACGTAGTGATGGGTGTCTAGTGGCTCTACTCCCTTGGCTAAGTGACCACTGATTGGAGGAAACTGGAGATGGAGTTCATCGGGCCGAATGGCACGCTGGTAATCCTTCGAGGTATGCATTCATATTTTTCACAGACAGTTTCAGTGAAAAGGATGGAGGCTGACTTCAGGCATGGGGACATAGCATGGGTAGTGGAGCTGAGGATTTCAGAGGTTGGGGGACACCCCAAGCCACCACACCCAGACATATAGGCCATTTTGGATAGGTACCTAATAGTGTTTGTGGACATTCCACCGGGGAAGCCACCAGACAGGGGGTTTGAGCACACAATTGAGCTAGCGCCTTAGGTGCAGGCAATCATCACTACTCCTTATAGGAATCCCAAGGCCTACAAGGACGAGATTGGATGCGCCATTAGGGAGTTGTTGGCGTTGGGTCACATTAGGTTGAGTTCCAGTCCCTTCGCTTCCTCAGTTGTTCTGGTTTAGAAGAAGGATGGAAATTTTGTGCATGTGCATCGATTACATGGCGCTCAACAAGAAGACGCTGAAGAACCGCTGCCCCATCCCGCACATTGATGAGTTGATGGACGAGCTGAGAGGAGCGAAGTATTTCTCTAAGATAGATTTGCGCTCGAGGTACCACCAGATCAGGACATCATTAAGACGACTTCCAGGTGCCACTATGGGAATTTTGAGTTTTTGGTTATGCCCTTTGGGCTGACCAATGCACTTGCCACCTTCCAGTCATGTATGAACCATGTATTCAGTGGCTAGTTGCAGAAGTTTGTGCTGGTGTTCTTCGATGACATCCTGATTTACAACAGGATGTGGGAGGATCATCTGCAACACCTGGAGGTGGTGTTGTGCATCTTGGAGGAGCAACAATCTTACGCCAGGTTGTCCAAGTGTGAGTTTGGGCTGACCGAGATGCTCTAATTGGGACACATTATTGGCGCAGATGGAGTAAGGGTACACAAGGAGAAGATCAGGGCCATCCGAGAGTGGCCTGTGCTCCGGGATGTGATAGAGTTGAGGGGATTTTTGGGCATATGCACCTACTACCGAAAGTTCGTAAAGGGCTTCTCACAGTTGGCAGCTCCTCTCATAGATCTGACCAAGAAAGGGGCTTTTGCATGGACCGATTGAGCACAATTAGCGTTTGATAACCTCAAGGAGGGGATGAGTAGTTGCCCAGTTTTGGCACTCCCGGATTTCACTCAACCGTTTACCTTGGAGTGCGATGCATCAGGTGAGGGGATTGGCGCAGTATTGTCTTAGGATGGATACCCCATCGCTTTCGAGAGTCGGAAGCTCCTTTCGCATGAGAGGTCGTACTCTATTTACGACAAGGAGATTTTGGCCATCATGCATGCATTGGCCAAATTTTGTCAGTATTTGATGGGCAATAAGTTTCGGGTGAAGACAAACCACAATAGTCTTCGCCACTTTATGGGGCAGCAGGGCTTCAATGACAGAAAACAGAGATGGGTCGGCAAGGTGCAGGCCTATGATTTTGACATTGAGTATGTCAGGGGTAAGCACAACGTGGTACCAGATGCACTATCCAGGAGATCCATGACACTTTCACTCATGAGCATGTGCCAGATTGGAGGCACAATTGTTGGTTGAGTACTCCAAAGATCAGCGGGCATGTGAGATCTTGGAGGGTACACACGCAGATGAATGCTACAGACTGATGGCAGAGGTCATATACTACAAGGGGCACATATTTTTGGTGTCGGGTTCACAGTTGAGAGAGAGGATCCTCCATGCAGCTCATGATTCCCATTATTAGGGAGCCAGGGGTTCAGGAAGACATATATGACGGTCAGAGAGCGTTTCACCTGGAAGGGCCTCAAAGGGGATGTATTGAGATATGTGCAGGAGTGTGAGGCTTGCTAGAGGAACAAGGGGGAGTTTACCCATCCAGCTAGGTTGTTGCAGCCACTCCCCATCCCTGAGGGGAAGTGGGAGAGTATCTCCATGGATTTCATCACGGGGCTCCCAGCAGTCCAGGGCAAGGATTGTATTTATGTGATGGTAGAACGACTGACCAAATATGCTCACTTCATCGCTATTTTGACCCGGTATTCAACATCATAGGTGGCTGAGTTGTTCTTCAGGGAGGTCTTTTGCTTGCATGGACTTCCTAATACCATAGTCAGTGAAAGAGACAATCGGTTCATGGGGGCATTTTGGCAGGAGATTTTCATATTAGTGGGCACTAAACTCACCCTGAGCACAAGTTACCATCGCAGACCGATGGTCAAAATGAGAGGGTTAATAAATGGTTAGAGGGCTATCTTCTGAACTACGTGACTGGGCAGCAGAGAGCATGGATCTGGTGGCTACATCTGGGCGAGTACTGCTACAACACCACCCATCACATGTCCATTGGTATGTCACCCTTCCATGCCTCGTATGGTTATGATGCTTTGTCTTTTGCTGACATTGTTTTTCGAGACAATTGGGTCCCCAAGGCCAAAGATTGGATCCAAGAGAGCCAAGACATCCTCAAGGCTCTCAAGGATAACATATTGACAACTCAAAATCAGTAGAAGATATTTGCAGATAGGCATAGTATTGGGAAGCAGTTTGAGGAGGAGGACTTGGTTTTTTTTGCGGCTACAACCATATCACCAATCCACATTGAAGCATAAAGGGGCTGAGAAGCTACAACCACTTTTTTATGGGTCGTACAAGGCGATTAGGAGAGCTGGGGAGGTGGCCTATGAGCTGGAGCTTCCCCTAGGGGGCAAAATCCACAACGTCTTTCATGTTTCATGCCTCAAGAAGATGTTGGGGCAGAAAGTGACAGTAGCTATGGAGTTGCCTCCACTTGATGATGACAGGCATTTGGTTCTGGATCCTGAAGCCATTCTAGAGACTAAGGAGAGGAAGTTGAGGAGCAGAACTATCAGGGGGTATTTGGTATGCTTGAGGAGCTTACTAGATGAGGATGCCACCTAGGAAGGAGAACACATACTTGAGCATCCAACGTTGAAGTTGCTTGGGGACAAGCAACATTTGGGAGGGTAGGATTGTAATGTCCCTTCCTAAATTAATTTTTCACAAGTTTATTTTCTACAATTTTGACATTTTGGAGACCACGAGACCCACTAAATTTTGGGAAAAAACTTAGGAGGAAAAAGGGAGGTTGTAATATTTTGTTGGTAGAGCATGGGGGCCACACGCATGAGGGGAAAAGTTAAAACACACTTGCCAAGGAGGGAGATCGAATAGCTAAATGGAGGGACCCATGTGGGAAAAGGAGGCCCACGAATTATAAATAGGGAAGGCTTAGCATCATTTTGGGGTTTTTTTCCAATTGAACTCGCTCTAGTTGCTTGAGCTACTTAGTTGGGACACTTGCTGTTTAACACCGAGTTTTCCAAGCGGAGAACACACCCTTTCTGTTATGAATTTGGAGGGCTAGAGATTAATACAAATTATCTACTTTGATAATTACTTGTGAGCTTGCTTGAATTACTTATGTCTTTCTTTATTTAGCTTAGTTAGTCTTTCATCAAGTCAATTATCAAAATGCACGAGACACAAAATTAGGCTCCTAGAGCCAGGGCAAAACCTCTCCCTCGCGGAGAGGAAAACCCGCAAAGAATTCTTCTTATAGATCTTCAAATGGCAAGTACCATGACCCAGACTCATACCCTTGACCTAGATATGCTTTCAAGACCTTTACACAGCTTCTTCAACCTTGATTCTTCTCTTCACCAATTTGCTCAGTTCTGCATCGGTACTAGAGACCTTGATCTTCACCTTACATACTGCCTTTCTCCTTGTGACCACTGTCTTAGCTTCAGCAAATTCTTTCTTCAGATCAACTGCCCTTAACAATAATATATCTGCAACTTATCCTTTCTTTATGGTCCTAGATAGGAGCTGAGATAACCTAGATAAGTCCGCACTTTGAACCCTGAACTAATCTTTTGAAGTTTGCACTTTAAACTCAAAGATATCCGCACTGTACCCTTCCTGCATTAATCTGCAATCTTGCTACATCAATCTGCAATCATGTACCTTGCTATCCGCAATCTGTACCTTCCTATCCCCAATCTGCACCTCCCTGTACTTCTCCGCAAGCTGTACCTTCCTGTACCTCTGTTTCAGATGGATCCACATTTACTTGCTTCCAAAATGAGCCGCAGGACAGTCATATATATAGGAAACTGATCCAGCTATTAGGCCGACCATTCCGCTGATATTTAGGTCAACTTTATATCTTGATATTTAGGCCGACTTGTAGATTATTTTCTCCAGCATTTTATGAGGCATTCCTTCACATATATTCCAACATTGTTGAAGGTTGTTTTCACTGTATTTGGAGCTTGTCTTCCAACGCTTTTTGAGGGTTGTTGAGAGCTTCTTTACAAGGTCTTGGAGCATATAAATCTGAACTAGATCCTTCATGATTTTGACACTTAATTCTATTTATACCTAGAAGACAAGAACCTAATAGACATCAAGAAGAAGTCTATCTACATAATAAAATCTTGCTCATGAAACCCATGAAGTACAACAAAATACATTTTATTATCTTTGTCTTCTTCTTTACATAAATACATAATTACATAGTCAACATGAAGACCGATCTATTTACACTTTTCAACACTTTCTTCAGGGGACTTCGAGTGCCACCCTAGGGAGGTCAAATTTTCCTAAGAGTTAATCAACCTAACTTATGGTAGGAGGTAAATTTTAATGCAAGTTGGAACTAAGATTCTTGTGCAAAAAACTATGAGTGAGACTTTTAGGTGAGATTACTTAAGTATTCATTTAAGTACTTAGTTATATTTTACCCCGGTTATAATGCTAAGTACTTCACAATGTTTAGAAAAGATAATCTCAACTAAAAGTCAAATGCTAGATTTCGACAGTGCCAATAAGAGATATCAACAAGATGTGATTGCTTCAAAAGAATATAGATCCACAATAGATAAAAAATTTAGCAACAATTAACCAGTGATTCAGTATGATAAGCTAATGACCATTATTCAAGACAACAAGTGTCCTTAGCCAATATTCGTCAACACAATATGATTTACCAGTTTTCAAGTTAAGAACACTTAAATGCAATCTAGATTACCGCCAATTGAATTAGAGAGACTTAATGACAATTTATGTAACTTGAACCAAAGATATGAAGTGTGCTTAGAGGGTGAGCTTATATGATGTGAATTACAAGCCTTGTAGCATATAAATTCACAAGGAAAACACAATGTTAGTCACTTCCAAAAAGTCAATGCTAGGAACAAGATACAATAGAGTGTAAGACTATGAGAGCACTTATGTGATTTATCTTCCAATGACCTCACAATGAGAAATAAGTCACTGTTATGACAACAGTGAGCAATTTATGACAACAGTAAGTAAATATCAATTCCAAGATGCATATGCTTGCCAAATGTCACAAAGAATAGCCCAACTGCCAAACAAACTTAGCTAACTCAAGCATTAGATGTATTAGCGAAGAAATATTTCAGATCTAATACATTTATTATAGAAGTAAATAGACCATAGATCAACAAGCTAGTGATGCTAAGAATGAATGCCCAATATGCTTAAAAATAGGAAAATTGCACTGGAACATGGAAAAATGAAAATTGTGACCCTCTTCAAGTTTGTAATTCAAAAATTGCAGATCTGATATTTTCAGTTATGTAGTGAATTTCAACAAGCAGAAAAATAGATCTAGGCTAGATCTATGATGCCCAAGTGGCCAGAAAAATGAAAATTTTGCAATTTTAAATATTTTTTACCAATTTTTATGTGATTTTAGGGCCTAATTATCACTGTAATCACTGCCGTAACAAAACAAAGACAAAGTGAGGGTTTAGAGGTCAAACCGTAGGCCTAAGGCCTTGTAGATGCACTTGCCTAAGTTGCCCAAAATTTTTTGAGATGAAGGCACATGAAAATCAAACTTTTGTAGCTCAAGAATCTGCAAAAGCACCAAGGAATCAATGCCAAAAAAATTTCCACTTGATTTAACCACCAAGGAATTTTTCCACTTGGTTTAACCACCAAGGAATCAATGCTATAAGTTGACTTTGATTTTTTCCACTTGGAATATTAATTTTCCTATGACAACTTAACTTGTCTCTAATTAATTAATTTTCTGGTTTAGGATTTAATTTTATTTTGCCAGAAAAATGAATTAATTTACACATGAAGGGATTTAATATTTTTCCACCCTCTAATTCATAACATTTCTACATTTACAACCCTCAAAGGGGGACTACACATTTGGCTTAGACCCTCAAGACACATAGCCTATCTGCAACACAATATGATCTAGTAGACCAAGTGATTTGTAATAAAATAATTAAGCCAAATAGCTTAAATTATTCCCAAATCACTTTTACATTAGACTCGACTAAAAACACTAGGACTCACCTAAGACTTTGACGATAAATTTCACCCTAGCTTTGAGGTTTAAGCTGGAAGGGAAAACTCCTCTGATTAGCCATGTTTAGAAACATAGATAATCAGTGAGGTTAAAAAACCTCCTAGGATGAAATTCGTCGCCAGAATCAGAGGCTTACCTAGTTTGTTACATAATTAAACAGTCGAACCGAAATCATTTACATTATAACCTGCAGAATGGGTGGATGGATAGTTGATAGGTGATCCGATCTTGTTAAAAATAAAATTTGGTACTTACGCTTCCTTGGAACTATGACAATTTGAGTGCAATAGGGCCGACTTGGTCTTGGGATTATCCATGGATTTTTCTTGATAATATAAATATTTTTTGTTAGGTCCCTATATTACTAGTGTAGTCCCTTATTATTGTTAGTGTAGCCCCCTTATTGTTATTTTTGTACCCCTATAACCCCCATATTGTTATTATTGTGCCCTTACATTATTATTGTTAGGTCGGCTAGGATTATATTGTGACCCCATGGACTCCTATATATAGGAGGCTTTGTCATTTGTATCATCCAAGAATTGTTCATTTATGTAATGTAAAGGAGGTTTCCCCCTCTAAGTGGATTATTTCTAAGGCATTGATCTCTCTTTTCTTCTATTTTTGGAGTTGGTTTCATAACATTTGGTATCAGAGCTTTGGATTTTAGGGTTTCGCTGCTCCAAACTGGTCATCGTGGCATTTTCGCTATAAATTTTTTTCTACGAAGGTTCAGAAGTTGAATTTTTTATCACGCGAAGCCGAAATTGTGAGGAACTTTGTGTAAAAATTTCAGATCTTGGTTCGCAATATTTTCGGAGATATGATTTGTGGAAGTTAGGGTTTCTGCAGGCTCCCGAATTTCATCTAAAAGAGGTGACCTAATACAACTTAACTTGTCTCTAATTAATTAATTTTTTGGCTTAGGATTTAATTTTATTTTGCCAGAAAAATTAATTAATTTACACGAGGGGATTTAATATTTTTCCACCCTCTAATTCATAATATTTTTACATTTACAACCCTTAAAGGGGGAATACAAATTTGGCTTAGACCCTCAAGACACATAGCCTATTTGCCACACAATATGATCTAGTAGACCAAGTGATTTGTAATAAAATAATTAAGTCAACTAGCTTAAATTATTCCTAAATCACTTTTATATTAGACTCAACTAAAAACACTAGGACTCACCTAAGACTTTGACAATAAATTTCACCCTAGCTTTGAGATTTAAGCTGGAGGGGAAAAACTCCTCTGATTAGCAGTGTTTAGAAACACAGATAATCAGTGAGGTTAAAAAACCTCCTAGGATGAAATTCGTCGCCAGAATCAGAGGCTTACCTAGTTTGTTACATAATTAAAAAGTCGAGCCGAAATCATTTACATTATAACCTGCAGAATGGGTGAATGGATTGCTGATAGGTGATCCGATCTTGTTAAAAAGAAAAATTGGTACTTACGCTTCCTTGGAACTTTGACAATTTGAGTGCAATAGGGCCGACTTGGTCTTGGGCTTATCCATGGATTTTTCTTGATAATATAAATTTTTTTGTTAGGTCCCTATATTACTAGTGTAGTCCCTTATTATTGTTAGTGTAGCCCCCTTATTGTTATTTTTGTACACCTGTAACCCCCATATTGTTATTATTGTGCCCTTTCATTTTTATTGTTAGGTCGGCTAGGATTATATTGTGACCCCATGGACTCCTATATATAGAAGGAGGTTTTGTCATTTGTCTCATCCAAGAATTGTTCATTTATGTAATGTAAAGGAGGCTTCCCCCTCTAAATGGCTTATTTCTAAGGCATTGATCTCTCTTTTCTTCTATTTTTGGAGCTGGTTTCATAACATTTGGTATCAAAGCTTTTTTTTCTAGGGTTTCACTGCTCCAAACAGGTCATTGTGGAATTTTTGTTATAAATTTTTTTCTACGAAGTTTCAGAAGCTATAATTTTTATCATGCGAAGCCGAAATCGTGAAGAACTTTGTGTAAAAATTTCAGATCTTGGTTCACAATATTTTCGGAGATATGATCTGTGGAAGTTAGGGTTTCTGCAGGCTCCCGAATTTCATCTAAAAGAGGTGACCTTGGGAAAATCTTCATAATTCTCTCTCTGAGCATCAAATTGGAATTCTATAAAAAGTGGCTGAAAGTACACGAACTTTAGTTTTCTGTGTATCAATTTCAAAGATGAAGGAGGAACCAGTGACACGTGGCACGTCGTACAAGTGCGCTCTACTGAACCAGTCCATAATTAGGTTATTGTGGGAGATTGGGCATAACTTTGCCTTGAAGCATCCAAATCAGATCAGACCTGTGGCATTCAAAAGAAGATTCAGAGGGCTACTACAGGACCGAATTTCAGATTTTGAAGATCCGAAATCACAGAGATAATTCAGTTTCAATATCAAGCTCCTCAAAAGCAAGAAAAATGCGTGTATTTGTTTTTCAAATTGCATAAGTCTTGTTTGATAAATCAGTTTGAAGTGATTCCAAGGGCATATTGAAGCAAAGATATCAGTATTAGGTTCTAAAATGTCCCCTAAAAATAATTCAACACCCATTAAGCCCTCAGAATAATCTACTATGACCCATGAAGATGAAGAAGTGCAACATGATATATAAAAAATGCAAGAGCAAGTGCACCAAATTTCACTCTCACAAAGAGCAACAAAAAATGAAATGGAAGTTTTGAAGAAAGGTATGGAAGCTAAGATGGATGGTTTGAAGAAGGGCATGGAAGCTAATATGGATGGTTTGAAGAAAGACGTGGAATCTAAGATGGATGGTTTGAAGAATGGCATGGAAGACATGGAAGCTAAGATCGAAAAAAAATTGAAAGACAACATGGAAGACATGAAGAATGATCTAAAAGCAGACATTGAAGGTTTGAAGGAAGGTTTTACAAAGTTGATACAAGAAATGATTCCTAAGGGTGAAAAGATAGTAGAGGAAACTCATGATGAGAACGAAATAAATGTTAATCATGATTTCATAAACTCGAATGTTGGATGGAAGACCCACCATATTCTAAAGATTGATATGAGGAAGTTTGATGGCAAGGATCCCGTAACATGAATACTACAGATGGAACAATATTTTGGTCTCAATAATGTGCAAAACACACAAAAGGTACACATTGCAACTTTATATTTAGAACAAAATACATTTGTATGGTATCGATGGCTTTTCTCCCGTAAAACTATTGTCACTTGGTCAATTTTTATGAAGGAAATGATAGCACATTATGAGGATGCAAAGAGCAACACCTTCTTTAGCCAATTGATAAATCTTAAACAAAAGGGTTCAGTGGCGGAGCACATTGAGGACTTCCAAAAATTGAATATAAGGGTAACTGATATTCCATAGGAACACAAGATTGATGTCTTCATAGATCTTATAATATGTATCATCCAACATGAAGTTCGCGTTTGGGAACCAGATTCATTAGATAAGGCATTCAGGTTGACATGAGAAATTTAATGTAAAATTATGGCGACAAGAAAGCCTACCACTCAAATCTATAAATATGGAAGTGTTGCTACTCCTAGACTTCCACAACCTACAAGGTTGACACCATAGCAATTGGAAGAAAAAAGACCAAAAGGGCTTTGCTACAGTTGTTATAGAAAATACACTAAAGGTCGTAAGTGTACCGAGAAGAAATTATTTTACATATATTGTGAAGAGGAGGAAGAAAATGAACAAGAAAGTTCAAAAGAAGAGGATATACACTAGGAAGCAACCCTAGAAGAAGAATAAATGAGTCTGAACATATCATGTAATGAATTGGTAGGAATTACCACTCCTCAAACTCTCAAGATAGGACATGTCAAGAAGAAAAAGGTAATAGTGTTGATTGATTCAGGTAGTTCCTATAATGTTATTCATTGTAAGGTAGTCAAGGAATTGAATTGTTTCCTATACCCAACACCAGAGTGTCAAGTGATGGTAAAAATGGAGGGACTACAAATTTCTCAGGAAAATGCCATAATATCAAGCTAACCATGGGGGAATATGTATTGAATAGTCCAATGCTTTCCATTCCAATGGGAGGTGTTGATGTTGTACTAGGAGTACAATGGTTACAATCTTCGGGGACGGTAGCTTTTAATTTTCAATAACTTTTCTTGAAAAAAAAATCGGAAGGAAAGGAAGTTGAATTACGGGGTAATGCAGGGAAGTTGGGAAAGATAATAAGCTTTAATTTCATGAAAAAACTTCTGAAGAAAGAACAATGAGGCGTAATTGCACAATTATGCTCACTAGAAGTTCCAACATCAAAATCATCTATTTCTCCAGATCTCCAAAAAGCCTTGGACAATCATTCCAAGGTGTTTGAAACTCCCATTGAAGGAATCCCACCTATTCGTGATCATGATCATGCTATTCATTTGATTCCAGGAAATAATTACCCAAACATCGTGGCTACAACATCCTTATGTCCAAAAGAGCGAAATTGAATGTATGATTGCGTAAATGTTAGAGGATGGTATTATTCAACCTAAATTTTCAAAGTTCTTCTCTCGCTCCAAAAGAGTAATGGGTGCACACAAGAAGGATGGATCATGGCACATGTGTCTAGATTATAGGGAGCTCAATAAGCTCACCATTAAATATAAATCTCCCATTCTTGTGATTGATGAATTATTGGATGAATTACATGGAGAAATTTATTTTACCAAGTTGGATCTTCATTCAAGATATCATCAAATTAGAATGAAGACTCAAGATATTTTGAAAACAGCATTTCGAACTCATGACGGTCATTATGAAATTTTGGTCATGCCTTTTGGCCTTACCAATGCACCTTCTACATTTCAGGGATTGATGAATTTGATTTTCAAACACTTCCTTAGAAAAATATGTATTTTTTGATGATATACTAATCTACAAACAAGTCTTGAAGGATCATGTTCAACATGGTTATTTGTGGTGCCTAAACCATCGGGAGGAGAAACAATTGAGTTTGAAAAAAACCTCTCTAAATGTTTCTTTGGAGTACAAAAGGTGGAATATCTAGGTCATATTGTCTCTCAAGAGGGTGTTAAGGTAGACCCTAACAAAATTAAAGTCATTAAGGAATGGAAAGTCCCCACAACCATAAAGTAGTTGAGAGGATTTCTCGGGTTAACAGGGTATTATCAAAAGTTTGTCAAGAATTATGGAAGAATAACAGTACCTCTAACAATATTATTGAATAAAGATGCATTTTCATGGAATCCTCAAGCAACTAAGGCCTTTGAACATATTAAAGAGGCAATGTGCCTAGCACCAGTCTTAGCTATGCCAGACTTCACAAAAACCTTTATTGTGGAATCTGATGCCTCAGGAAATGGAATTGGTGCTGTTTTAATGCAAGAAGGAAGAGCCATTGCTTTTGAAAGTCGTCCAATCAAAAGAAAGCATTTACAGAAACCTATTTATGAGAAGGAAATGTTAGCAATACTGCATGCACTAAAGAAACGGAGAACTTACCTAATGGGAAGACATTTAAAATCATCATGATAGTCTTAAACACTTTTGGAACAAAGACTATCTTCGAAGAGCAGCGAAATGGGTCACAAAGATGTTGGGTTATGACTTTGAAATCATCTACAAAAAAGGGAAGCTAAATGTTGTTGCAAATGCACTCTCAAGAAAGGATGAAGAGGTGGAAGCATTGCTTTGTGCCATTTCTATTATCCAACTAGATTGGATAACTGAAGCAAGGGATGAATGGAAGAAGGACGAGGAAGGACACTCATTCAAAAGTTGTAGCAAGATCCTAGTACATCTGATACATTTAGTTGGAAAAATGATTCCTTATGGTACAAAGATCGCTTATATCTTGTAAGAATTCCTAACTAAAACAAAATATTCTTTTGGAATTGCACACTTCTCCTTTAGGAGGGCACGCATGATTTTTAAAAACTTACCACAGAGTGAACAAATAATATTTTTGGGATGGTTTTAAATTTGATATTCAAAAGTTTGTGGCGGAATGTTTGGTTTGCCAGCAAAATAAAGTTGAGACAATTAAGACCCCGGGTCTTCTACAGCCTTTATCCATTCCAAGTCAACGTTGGGAGGAGATTTCAATGGATTTTATCACAAGTTTACCTAAGTTCGAAGGAAAGAGTGTCATCATAGTGGTAGTTGATAGACTTACCAAGTATGCATAATTTTGTGCATTATCTCATCCATTTAAATCAAGTACAATTGCTACTGCATTTATGGAAACAATTCAAAAGCTACATGGAAACCAAAATATTATTGTAAGCGACAGAGATCCCATTTTTACTGGAAATTTTTGGACGGAATTATTTTCTTGTTTGGGTACTCAACTAGCTCATAGTTCATCTTATCATCCTCAATCTGATGGTCAAACTGAGATAGTGAACAAATGTTTGGAGGGATATCTTCGTTGTTTTGTATTTGATAAACAAACACAATGGGTCAAGTGGTTACCTCTCGCTGAATGGTGGTATAACACTTCCTTCCATATTGCAGCAAAAATGACCTCATTTATGGCACTTTATGGATATCATCCATCGTCCATCCAATCATCTTTAAGAGAAAATTCTAAGGTTCAAGCAGTGGAAGATCACATCAAGCATCAACAACAAGTTCTCCAACTCTTGAGGATAACTTAAATTTGGCGCAAAATTGAATGAAACAATAGGTAGATCAACATTGCAGCGAGAGAAGTTTTGAGTTAGGAGACTAGGTATTTTTACGGCTACAACCATACAAAAAAATGTTCCTCAAGAAAGCTAAGAAGGATAATAAATTATCGCCAAAGTAGTATGGTCCTTACAAGGTGTTGCAAAAGATTGGTACTATGGCATACAAATTGGAGCTTTTTGCTTCTTCGCGAGTGCATCCAGTTTTCCATGTTTCATGCTTAAAGAAGGTTATAGGTGACAAAATTCCAGTGCAAACAATATTGCCAGAACTTGATGAGGAAGGAAAAATCATATTGGAACCTCAAGCAGTCACGGAAACAAGAATTCGACAGCTACGAAATCGATCAATTTCAAAGTATCTCATCAAGTGGAAGAACTTACCCATTGAAGATTCTACATGGGAGGATGAGAATTTTATATAGAAGCATCCATAGCTACTCAAGCGTTGAGGACAACACTTTTTTGAAGGAGAGGGGCATGTTATGTCCCTATATTACTAGTGTAGTCCGTTATTATTGTTAGTGTAGCCCCCTTATTGTTATTTTTGTACCCCTGTAACCCCCATATTGTTATTATTGTGCCTTTACATTATTATTGTTAGGTCGGCTAGGATTATATTGTGACCCCATGGACTCCTATATATAGAAGGAGATTTTGTCATTTGTATAATCCAAGAATTGTTCATTTATATAATGTAAAGGAGGTTGCCCCCTCGAAGTGGCTTATTTCTAAGGCGTTGATCTCTCTTTTGTTCTATTTTTGGAGTTGGTTTCATAACATTTTTCATCACTACAATGAGTCTAAATGGGACTATGACACATGACCAATATTATTCTTTATCCCAAAAAGACCTAGAAAGACCTAGAAGACCTAAAAGCACAAAGAACATGCTTTTGACTCAAATTTGAGCAGTGTTGACAATATCGCCGAAATATCGCGATATTTTCAGTGAAATGAAATATCGCGATATTTTCGCTTCCCAAAAATATTGCGATATTTCCGAAATATCACTGATATTTCGGAAAATATCGCACGACAACCTAAAATATCGCCAGCCATCTTTTTTTCGCGGCTAGAAAAGGGAAAAAACAATTTTTTTTTTCATTTCTGTTTGTGAGTGGCTGAGAAGGAGGGCTAAAGCGTTGTGGAGGTTGTCAAAGAGGAATTGGTGATCGAACAACCATTATCACCAACGCCTAATTAGTTTTTCATTATCAAAGATTGAAGAGCAGTGAGACAAATCCATCTCTTCCATTAACAGGTATGTTCTTCCAAACCCATATTTTAATGAATTTTTTTATAGGTTTAGGGCTATGCATCCTTGTCTCTTTGCCTACCAACATTGTGCTACTTTGTTTTTCTTCTATTTACTATGATTTTCATGCCCATGAGCCAATGCAAGGGTTTTAACTTTTGACCATATTTGGACAACACGCTTCATTTTTTTTAAAACATATTATGCATCCTCTTATTGCCAATTTTTTTATTCACGTTGCAAATGCCAAATAATGTATTTGTATTCTTGTAGTAAATTTTTTTTTAAATGACATGCTTATTACTTATTAAGTTATTATTTTTAAATTTTTATGCATGGGTGTTTAATGCCAATTTTTTGTTTTTTTGTGCCCTAGGTTTGAATTAGTTCACTATAAAAGTCAAATATGCCAAAAGCCTTGCACCCATTTTGGGAGTATGGGGAGCTAGATGGTGGGACAAATCGGGCATATTTATCATGCAAATTGTGTGGGACAAAAATGACAAGAGGGGTTACGAGATTCAATACTATTTGGCTAGACTCTCTGAACATGATGTTGCCCTTTGTACAGTTTCTAGTCTGAATCTTATACAAAAAGCTCTTGAAGCTATTGATGAAAAAGAAAGAAAGAAGGAAGAGGCAGAAAGAAACAAGGCTAAACGTGCAGGTAGATCTTTCGGCATATCTTCTTCTGATTTTGAGGCTGAGAGTAGTGGGAGGGGCTCCACAACATCACCTGCAACAGCTAGTGGGAGGTCATCATTTTTTGTTCCATGAACAGGACATGGAACACAACCTTCCATAACATCAGTTGTTAAAAAAAAAGAGAAGCTAGAAGAAAATAGACTTATGGGGAAGTGTCTTTTTTGGAGTGACTTGCCTCTTAGCATCACCAAAACCAATCCATATTGGCAGCCAATGTGTGATGCTATCGCTGTTGTGGGCCCCGGTTACAAAATTACTACATATGAGGAGTTGCGGGGGCCAATCCTTAAAGCAGAAAAATAGGACATCAACTCTAGATTGACAGATTTGAAAAAAAAATGGGAAGTGTTTGGATGCATAGTGATGTTTGATGGTTGGACAGATAGGAAGGGTAGGACCTTCCTAAATTTCTTGGTATATTGTCCTAAAGGTACCATGTTCATTAATCAGTGTATGCATTAGCATACATAAAAGATGCATCAATGATATGTGAGCTATTAAATGGCTTCATCCGGGAGATTGGCGTGCAGAACGTGGTGCAAGTCATAACAGATAATGCAGCTAATTATGTGGTTGCCGGCAAGATGCTTATGGAGAGGCACTACACATTGTTCTGGACTCCATGTGCCGCACATTATATCGATTTGCTACTTGAGGATATGGGAAAACTTTCCTTCATGAAGGAGGTGATTGATATGGCTAGGAGTGTCCCCAAGTTTATTTATAACCATGCTTTTGTTCTTAGCCTCATGAGGAGATTCACAAGAAACAAGGAGTTGCGGCGTCCTGCAATCACACGTTTTTCCCCCAACTTTATTACTCTCCAATCTTTGCTTCGATCTCAGTTTGAGTTGAAGCAAATGTTTGTTTCTGATGAGTGGCGTGATTGTAGATACAGCAGGAGACCGGACGAGAGAGCCATTGCAAAAATGGTGTACACTCAGACATTTTGGCAGGGAGTGGAAGAAGTGTGCTCAATTAGTGAACCTATAGTAAAGGTTCTGAGATTGGTAGATGGGGAGAAGCCTGCAATGGCTTATGTGTATGAGGCCATGGATAGGGCCAAGGAGGCCATTCGTTCTTATTATGCAGACAAGGGTTCTGCTGGGCATGATAAACATATGATGTTATGGGATGTGATTGATAATTGGTGGACAGGGATGCTTCATCGACCCATTCATGCAGCAACACTCTTCCTCAACCCCGCATTTTCATACAAATGCGCCTTTGATTTTGATGGTGAGGTGATGGAAGGGCTCCATTCTTGTATTCAGAGGATGGTACCCAATCCTGAGCTTCGTAGCAAAATCAACCGCGAGATACAGTTTTATCAGGATTCAAAAATAAAATATATATATATTTTTTCTTTCATTTTCTTTCTTTATAAAGAATATACAATGTCATGATTACAATTACATCACAATGAAGAGCAAACCTAGTTACGATTTTCAGCAAAATCATCTGTGGAAATAAGTTAATAGTGAAAATTTCAAATTGACCTGTTTGAAACAAATTTCAGGAGCATTCATGAATCCCAACTTTCTTAGAGCATATCTACGAAACTATAGTGAATGAAACTCTGAAATTTTTATCGCAGGTACGTAGTGATCTCAAATTTGCCCCCTCAAAATTTCATGGTATGAAACACCCCAAAAAAAATTATTGCGAAAATGCCAAGATGACTTGTTTGAAGCAGCAAAACCCTAGGATCATAAGCTTTAATACCAAATGTTATGAACCTTGTGCCTTAAAAACGATAAAAAACCAATAATTACAGTCCTCTTCGAGGGGGAAACCTCTTACAATGAATACAATGTACAAGACAAGATTTGATGATCCAAAGACTAGGTCTCCTTAGTATATAAGGTACAATTATAATAAAATAGGACTGTGAAAGGTTCTATCCTAGATAACAAAAGAAATGTAAGCACTCAATATCTAGGGATTAATAAGGGGTTTTATGGTTAACGTGGGGCTTATATAGGGCTGAACAAGAAAACTCCCAAAGGATGGCAGCAAAACCATCAATGATGTTAGTACTAGAGTGAGGGAGGATGCTATTATATCAACCTGGGCACTTGCACCTGAAAGCTGGCTATTAGATTGGCAAATATTTTTCTGTAGGTAATCCCTGATGAACCATCTTTGCCTCACATTTGTTATCCATGTGGGATTGATCGCAACACACCCACATCCACACATAGTCAAGAGTAACAATAAGTATCTTAATCTGGAATGGATTCCCATCACAGAAATCTGCCAATATAGTAATAGCTTGCAATCATGGACATCACGTAGATAACAACCATAAATTAGAGAAGGTCCACAAGGCATGACACTGAAACTGCAAATGATGTTAGTACTGGATTTCTTTGAAGCA
The DNA here is from genome assembly GCA_034641835.2 of Pinus albicaulis. Taxonomy (NCBI): domain Eukaryota; kingdom Viridiplantae; phylum Streptophyta; class Pinopsida; order Pinales; family Pinaceae; genus Pinus; species Pinus albicaulis. Next base: position 139,535,263 of record CM076570.1, on the reverse strand, counting down.
GCTTGAGAACTAATTTACACCTGCCAAAATTTAGTTCAATCTAGTTAAACTTATTTCTACTTAACTATTAGAGTATTCCTTGGTAGATTGCACTATTATAAGGCAAGATTAGAGATTTGTTGGTAACTGAACTAGGTACAGTTTGCTGACCAATTCAACGTAGCCCAAAGGCTACCATAGCTATGTACTTTGGAAAAGGAAAATAGAACCTAGGCCTTTGAACACAATGGGTTCGACCTGACCTGAAAACTCTGAATGCCCTTGCTTCTCTCAAACCCTTCTCGTTATAATCCAATCTCTTGGATTTAGTATGTAAGTATGTATGTATGCATGTATGAGTTAAGGCCCTAACTTTGTTGTAGCTACCGACTTCAAAGTTCAAAGACATGTTTCTAGAAAAAACATATAAGGATTAGATCATCTTTTGATACAATAGTTGTAGGGAAAACGAGTTTATAAATATCTGCTGAGATAGTCTATGTTCATAAATCCTCTAAGTTGTGTTTAAGGTATGATGTGAGAATATTCAATGTAAACCCATCTTGAGGGGTTTATTGGACCAATGTGACTGCTTGATCACTTCTTCATTTATGACTAACGGTTATTGCAGTCCCATCATCTGGGGTCTTAGGGATAAACCTTAAACCTATTTATTAATGAGGCTTTAGTCTCATATGACATGCACAATGTGCACATTGCATACCCACAATGCATTGTTCTCTTTGTTATCTTCTTACGACAATGTGCTTCATTGTTTGAAGGTGTTTTTGAATATCACTTGTTTCACTCAGTTACGATGGGTTCATCTTAAAACCCTAACCATACCTGTCCATGCTCTTTTGGATTGGATCTGGACTTGAAAGGCTACCACGGGGGATGTATGCAATCAAGAATTCTTTTCCGATTCTGCATTTTCCTTGAATACTTTATCTTATTTGATTATTCTATTATTTGGATACACATTCTCTACAGTCTACATTTCCAATACGATATTCTATTGGTTCTGTTCTGGGTATGCATGCCATACCTACTAGTTAACAGTTACTGGATCAGTGGTAGACCTTGTCAGACCATCATGGCCATATAAAATTCACATGTTTTGGAAAATAAAATAATATGACAGTTAAACCTGATCAAATGCATGGAGTACTGATGAATACAAAACACACTACAGGCACCTGTCAATCATTTTTTATGAATTCCATTTTCGGATACAGTAAGTCATGTGTGAGAGCGGAGTTCTTTATTAGCCTCTCCTAGCTGAGGATTCTTCTGAGATTTACATGAAGATTATGGTAAAATAGAATTAAGCTAGCTGCTAAGGAGCATTGCCCTGTATCAGTCATCATTTCCTGAGAACTGTGGCGTCTTGTGCAGTGCGATGTGTATTGGTTGTGACTACTCATAGAGGAGCACATCATAATCCAATTGATCAAATTACATCCTTTGGATGCATAAGTCGCATATGGAGGGGAAGATTGATTTATCTCTCAGCTTTTTCTAGCTGAGGGTTTTCAGGGCATGGATGAAAATAACCATCTCCAGAAAACTCACCCAAATTTCTAAGTAGTCATGATATTATGAGAATAGCCCCAGAAGCAAGAGTACCTTACAAACAGAGTTTGTTTCCATGCATTCTATCTTTTCAAACGAATTAAACTGTACTTTCCATCCGAAGTTTTGCACTCTTATAACACATACAAAAGCAATACACTTGCAATAAAAGCTGTTGTGTCTCTACCAAGGTGTGCTAGAATGTGGGCCTATTAAGAATGGAAAACGTGTTTGAACTCTCAGTATCTCCAACTAAAAATTAAATATACTTAGCCACACCGTTGGCACTAGATATTTGTTAAACAAAATTTGAAAAGAGAGATTTTGAAATTCTTTTTAACAGCCAGCCAGAATTCTAGGTTCTTCATATGAAAAGCCAGTGAAGGACTCTCAAAAATGTATTTGATTGAGACATAGTTGGGAGGTTTATTAATGCTGCCTGTGCTAAACATTTCAACTTTCTATTTTCATTTAACACTGAAATTAATCCACAACAGCTATATGTACAGCGTAGAAAGGCATCCCCTAGTTTTAGGCTTAAGTGCAAGTGAAAGCACATCACAAATTTCTTAATGAAGACTCAGGCCTGCTCCCAATATAGTCAACTACCTTAGGTTCTTAGTCTTACCCTTGGAGGCCAATTTTAGTTTATAGAGGATTAACCTCCCTTCTAGCTCTCCACGTCATCGTCCTCTAAGAATTAGGGACTTAAACTGGTCAAACATTTGTGTGTTTTCAGCTGTGCTGTTTGAATGTCATATTTGAACAAATTGTTCTTGATCATTGTAGAGTGATCAAATCACTTGTAATGGGTTTTCTATGTTAAGGATAAGTCAGAAACAGAAGGCTTAGTGGAATTTCAATTGGGATCTCATTTGGGTTCTTTTGTTTTAATGATTTCTCAGGAGCAGAAAGCTTAGAAGGGTTCTGCTTGGCATCTCATTTCTTGGCTATTAGTTTTGGTTTCATATTATCTCCAAAAACATGTCAATCCTATATATTTTTTCTTGTTTGGTAACCATAAATGGTTCTATGTTTTAGTGAAGCAAGCTTTACCCTCAGCTTAGATGCTATGGTCATGGGGTACCTATTCCATCAAAGTCACGTAGGACTTGAACATGGTCTCATCACTTTGAGAAACAAATGCATACATGAACCATCAAAGTTTGCTAACTTCCACCAGGTCTTTGTTGTGAGAACTGTGGAGTTTGCTTTGCTGGTAACAGGACCTGGGCTGTTTATGCAATGTGCTGCAAGTTGCTGCTGGACCAGTTTGCTGCCCAACAGACATACCAGTCTTATATTTTATAATTTATAAATAATTACGGTGAATGGTAGGACTTCCCAAACAAGAAACTGCCTAAGATCTTCTTTAGTTCAATAGTGCAGTTTCTTTCAGCAATTCAAGAGCATTTTCAGGCTTGCTGGTCTGAATTTTAGTACCAGTAGTTTTGGAGACTCTCTAGCTTCTTGGTGTTGGTGTTGTCATAGCTTTTTCTTTAATGTTTCTGATATATTCTTGATTTTCTTTCAGAATTAGACATTTTATTTTGCAGGCTATAATTGAATTTTTCAAGAAGTTCACTGATGCTACGAGTACAGATTTACAATTTGTCATTGATGATATTACCAGTCAAGATTCATCTGCTGTCGGAGTAACATGGCACCTAGGTAGGTACACTCTTCCCGCCATTTTCTACATATATGAGGAACTTCAGTCATGCCTCTGCTTGTTTAAATGAAAGAAAAGAAAAAAGAAAAAAGAAAACTTTTGAATATCAGAGTATCTATTCCATCTTCATTTTATGTTATCCATAATTTTTTAAGCAAGCATGTAACCTCACCTAAAACCTATTACTAAAAATCTTTGCATAGTTGTGGTTAACTAGATTTCACCTGTTGTCTTGCTTTCAGACTGGAGAGGAAAACCTTTTCCATTTAGCAGGGGTTGCAGCTTTTATCGCTGTGAGATATTTAATGGAAAACAACAGATTATGTGAGCCTGACCTATGCTTGTTTCTACCCTATTTAAAGCTTGATGCATCTGCAGTTCAATATGTTGTTTTATATGCTAGCCATTTTAATCTTTGTTCCAGAAGCTCTTTTAGGCATTACCTACTGTCTGGTGTGTTTTCCTTAGATGTCTTGATTGAAAAGAAAAATTGCAACATAATTCTCAAATCGAGTTGGTGTTTACAGTTATGGCAGAGATAGTGTTGAACCTGCCACAAAGCCTGGCGATATGGCATTGGTATATCAGATTTTAATCCATTCCTTGTACTCCAGTACTTTTTAAACAGATTAGCAAATAATGATAGCTACTGTGATCTAATCTTTCATAATGATTTCTTACTCTAATGTATGGGCAGGTTGCTATCAAAGCTGTGACTTCATTGTTGGACCGTTTCCCTCAGCTAGCTGACAGGTTTTGACATTCACTTCCAAGCCTTTCTTCTGAAGAGATATCTTATTGCCTACTTTGTGTGTGTGCCCGCCAGTGTTTAGTTTACTTGTATGAAAAGTTCCTTTGGAAGATTAACTTGTTTTCAGGATGTAAAGCTCTGAGCAACCCATCTATTGTAAACAAAAATTGAAATTCCTGTATATATGACTGCATAACAGTTTCACTTTGAATATGTGAATTTATAGGCCAAATTGTCAGTGGTCTTGTTGGTTTTTCTTGTCCATCAAGAAATGGTCATTTTACAAGTCAACGAAAAATTAGATTAGCTACCTGTAATTATAAAATAGTAACTATACAAAGAAAAAGGGAAATCAACAACTCCTATTCAAAGTACGTTCTTGAACGTCATGCACATTGATAAAAAAAATTAATAATTCCTAGATATAATGACTATTGGTTCTGAACAACCAGAGGATTCAAGTGAAAATGATGGAAACAACGATTAAAATCTTATGGTTGGTATAATTTCTTTTTACAGTTATGGTTTAGAATAGCACAACAGAGATGAAGAAATAGGAGGCATCATATTTGTTACTGATTTTTTCACATTTCTGAAAAGTTTCTGTTTAGGGAATCAAGTTGTTTTCAGTATAACGTCTCAACTTCCAATCTATTTTGAAAATGCTTGTATATTACTGCATTTAAGCATTACAGTTTTGAACCAAAACATGAGAATTCATACACTAATATTAAATGTTTGGAAATGTTACCGAAGCATAAACCTATTTGCTTGATCCTTTCATATGATACATATTTCTTTTAGTGTTGTAGGATTGATTTGGATTTCTCACTCTTGGCTTCTAAATGTCCACAGAAAAGACGCCATAAAAAATGGTTATTGTCAATAATGGCCATAATTTTTTACAAAAAACAACACAAGAAATCTTTCTCAATTGCCATCCATGTAGGTTTTTAAGTTTTAACCCCATACAGAAATTACTTGCAAACGAATTCTTAAAACATAAAATGTACAATGGTAGGGATATAAAACAAATATACACAGATTTTCCCCTCGATCCCAAAACCGGGACTGTCAGTTTGATTTTTCATTATATTCCTTTCAATGTTATAATACATATATATACATGCCGAAGAATTCATAAACCCCAATCCACTAACCTAGGATTAGAACATAATTGTTGTTCCCTTGATCAGGTCTACAAAATACCATGGGTAGAAAACCATCATGCCCAAAACCATGTGAAAAATCCATGCTTAAAACCATGGGTAAGTCCGCCCACCATCTTTGGGTTCGCATAAAAAAAAGAAATTTCCCAAGGCGCTGCCCCGGACCTCGTGCAAGGGGGCTACCTCCCTCCTGCAAACCCCTCGACAGGGGGGGCTGTTGCCCCTTTGCAAACCCCTCGATAGGGGGGGCTGCCGCCCCTCCTGTGATCCCCCCACTACGCTCGGCACAACGTATAACATGTGGAGCTTGTCATGGAAAGAATATAACACATACCCAACAATCAAGTGTATAAGAGTCGAATCGATTTCAATGCCCACATAAAACAGAGGTAAAATGCCTTAAGTTTCCATGTTCTCTTCAAGAATACATCAAGCCCATAATGTGTTAACATGTTGATCCATATCTTCGATTATATCCCTTTGTTTTAAGAACAATGTATGCAACCCAATAAGATGCCACCCATTTTATACAAACTCTGTATCATAAGACAGACAACAGAACCCACTTAGATCCATCCTATTGGTTCCTCTTGGAACTACATGCAATCTCCTCATTTATTTTTAATGGATGCATGGAATTCCCTTTACGAACTTTTCAAAAGGTAGGATCCTTTTTCATCGAAAGCAAAAATCGTAGCTTTGTCGTTCAGGTGGGAAGAACCTCAAGCATTCACTTGTGTTATTTATGCCTCTGAAACTACCTTTTATTTACGCATTACTAGGACTTTCCATCCATCAACTATTATTATCATAATTATTATGGCATAGTGTAACTTATTATTATTATTATCATTCTTTTGAATTATTTTTAACAACACCACCTATTATATCATGTCACATTCAGGACTTAGATGTAAGATGCAGGTACATCCAAACCATTTGAACCTGGTTCAATGGTGGCAAAACTCTTACCAATTTACCCTTAGACAACAACAGCTCAGGGGACATTGCTCAAATCTTATTACTAGCATATGGAAACTGTTGAAGGGGAACACTGTGAATTGGGGGATGGATATGTAAGATTATCAAAGAAAGAGCCTGTGATATATCCAATGTAATAGAGAGGAGTGCCCCTGAGTAGTTACCTCAATAGGAATTCATCATCAAGGCCGTGGTAGTTGCCACTGAAGATATCCTCCTTGAATCAAGTGGAGAAATTGTTTCATACCTCTCTACCCTGTAAGGCACTTTTCATGCTATAATGTAATGTTCCAAAATAGGAAAAACAGTGATATGCAAGAAAATAGCAAATTTACACCAAAGAAATTTTAAAACAATTTAGTAAACACCCAGAACAATCAGAAATATGGAAGCAACTGAGCCATTTTATTATAAGCTCATGCAAGAGTACAAATATATGGAAGGAATGCACCTGGGCTTGCCTTTTTGGTAAGTAGAGCAAAGCCCAAGAGAAGCAATGATGACCCAAAAACTGTCCAACTGTTGCATTGTGCAACCCCAGCAATTCTGCTACAAAGATATGGTTGAAAACCCCACCTCTAGTGCTCAAAAAATTCTGCAAAATTATTTCTAGGCTCCTCAAGCCAAACCCACCAAAACCCAAAAATGGTTTGGCCTGGTTTTGACCTTCCAAAATCAACCCCCAAACGCCCTATGCTCTCCAATAGTTGTTGAAGCACGTTGTCTATCCAAACACCAACAAAATACTCCCCAAACACTTTTGAAGTGTAGCAATAAACTCCACCAACACTTCCCTTATTTCTCCCGACAAGAAATAGCCCCAATGGTTGAGACTCTCTCTCCCACGTGTGCCCAATTTCTCTCTTCTGTGCTGGCCCCAGAGACCACAAAATCACTTCTGAATACTGATGCCACTTCCAGCCCTCAAACTCACCATATGGCCAAAAAATCTCCTGAGCCTTCTCCTAATTTCTCCCAGCAATGGCTCTCCGGAAGAATGCTGAAATGGCCACACTAAATCCCCTACTGCATCCACCAGGAATACACACTTCCTGGGAAAACTGAATGCAAATGCTGGAGATGTCTCTGCAAATCCCCTCCGGATGATTATGGATGAACCTCTCTAGGGTGGCACTCGAAGTCCCCTGAAGAAAGGGTGAGTTCTCCGCTTGGAAAACTCTTGCTAAACAGTAAGTGACCCAGCTAAACAACTCGAGCAATAGAGTCAAGTTCGATAAGCCAAAGATGCCAAACGAAGTGTGCTGCCTTCCTTTTACAGCTTTCGTGGAGCCTTTCTGCCTGCCTTTTCTTCCTTCGTGGGTCCCTCACCAAGCCTTTGATTTTCCCTCTCATGCATTTCAAATCATTGACTTAAGGAGTGCGTATTTCTTATGTGGGTGGCCCCCACATACCATTAACAAAATAAAATAAAGTAACTTACCTCTAACTCCTTAGTCTTCTACAAAAAATCAAATGGGCCCCGTCTTCACCAAAATTGGCCCCAAAATGTAGAGATTAATCTCATTACAAAATAATTTTGGAAGGGAAATTACAGTCCTCTCCTCCCAAATGTTGCTTGTGTGAAAATTTCAATCCTGAAATTCTACTTCCGTGATAGATTTATTTCTCTTACTTATTTTCATGATAAGTTATTTACAGAATTCTTCGAGTAAATTTTGAAATAAACACTACTACAGTAATCATTCAAGTATATGTAGAGAACAAAACAGTAAAATGCAAGCACAAGAATCAATCACAATGATAATTATTTTTGGACAATTGTCCACGGAAAAACCCAATGTGGGAAAACCAGTGCAACAGATGAGGGTTTATATAGTAATATTCAGCAGTAAATTCTTTACAAGGAAAGACTGGTAGCCTAACTTAGAAACTTCATGGGAAAAAACCTGAGATAAATTCTCATCAACCCTCTGGAGAATTCTTGACACTTGGGGGACCCAATGCCCCTCTCTGCATCACCTCTGTGTATCTCTTTGCGCAGAGCCTGCGTGAGACTGTGTCACCCTGCGTGATCTCTCTACACTGCTGCTCTGTGCTGCCCTCTCCGACCCTCTTTGTCCTTCCCTCGTGCCCTGACACTGCTAATGCCCTCTGCTTCCTCTGCCCTGCAACTCTCCCTCTGAAATCGAATTCTATTCCTTCAGAATCGACTTCCTTCGGGTCACTGAGTGTATGCCCGGCTTAGCTTCCACATGGCCCTCAAGTCTTCTTTTATACTCTTTCGTTGACAAATGAAAGGCCAATATTAGAAATATAATCAATGGCTAAGATTAAATCTTGACTTGATCTCCGCTCTCTAGAAGATTCACACTATGTTTTATGAATACCCATTAATTATTTAATTTCCGTAAGTTTAGACTTAGAGTCCTCATTAAAATAATTAATTATTTTAATAAAACATAAACTAAGTGGAATTTCCACAAACGATTTATGAGTTCTTTAGAATGATGGTGTCCAAGCCTCCTCACAAATTTTGAGACTTGGATCACTTTCTGATGCTACAAAAATCAACACTCCCTCTTATCAAGGAAAGTGTTCTAGCAATTTGCATGCTGCATATTGCTATGATTTTGAAGCACCCCCTGTATTGTTGATGCTTGGCTATTGTTTCCTTCAGTACTGCTGCCCATGACACTGCCACTATCACTGCTTCATCTGTACTGCAGCTCCCTCTCAATTCTGCATTTGTCCATTTTTGCTACTGAAATGGATTCTTGATCATCCCCATTTTCTCTCTGAAGTAGACAAACTTTGTCTTTTCTAGAGCTTTAGTGAGGATGTCCGCCACCTGTTCTCCTATCGGAGTGTACTGCAACTGTATAGCTCCTCGCTGGACACAGTCTCTGATGAAATGACACTTGATGTCAATGTGCTTCGACCGATCATGAAACACATGATTTTCAAAGAGCTTGATGCAACTCTGATTATCACATAGAATGTTGGTCGCCTCCATCTTTTCCTTGAGTAGATTCACAAGCAACTTCCTAAGCCATATGTCCTCACACAAAGCAGTGCTTGCTGCCATATATTCCACCTCAGCGGAGCTCAGAGCCACATATTTCTGTTTCTTGTTGCACCAGGAAGTCATTCCCGATCCAAAATTAAAACAGTACCCACTGGTACTTTTTTGATCTACTAGGCTTCCAGCCCAATCTGCGTCAGTGAACCCACTCATTTTGATGTCCTTGCCTCGGGTGTATCTCAATCCAAGCTTGATTTTTCGCTGCAAATATCTAAGAACATGTTTGGCTGTTGCCCAATATTCCCTCTTTGGTTCCACCATGAACTGACTGAGGGTGTTGACAACATAACATATGCCTGGCCTAGTGTTGACCAGATACATCAGGGACCCTATGAGTTGACTATAGAAGGTAGGATCAGCCTCATCATCTTTGGACGTATTAATTTTCTTCCAGTTGGTGATCATTGGAGTAGCTATGGGTCTAAATTCATGCATATGGAATCTCTTCAAGATTTCTGTAGCATATCTCCCTTGACCAAGGAAGATCTCACCCTTCTGTTGCCAAACTTCCAACCCCAGAAAATATTGCATCAGCCCGAGATCCTTCATGTCGAATTCTGCAGCTAAATTCTTCTTACAGTCCTTGATGAGCCTAGATGATCCTGTTAGGAATAGATCATCTACGTAGAACAACAGTATCAGAGGCTCATCCCCTATTCTTAGATAGTAGAGATTGGGATCTGCGTCACTCTTGACGAATCCCATCTTCTGGAAGTAGCCATCAATTCAACCATACCAAAGCTTTAGGGGCTTGCTTAAGTCCATACAAGGATTTCTTAAGCCTACACACGAGTCTTATGCTCATGCGTCTCAAAGCCCTCTAGTTGTTCGATATATACTTCTTCTTCTATCACCCCATTCAAGAATGCAGTATTGACGTCCATTTGGTGAATCTCCCACCCCATCTGTGCAGCAAGGGATATCATAGATCTACTAGAAGTATATTTGGCTACTAGGGTGAAGGTCTCTTAATAGTCTATCCCTTTCTTCTGAGCATACCCCTTTGCCACAAGCCTGGCTTTAAATTTTTCTACGCTGCCATCTGCAGCGTATTTGATCTTGTAGATCCATCACAAACGCACAATTGATCTATCTTAAGGCTTAGGAACTACTTCCCAAGCATCATTTGTCATGATTGAGCTGTACTCTTCCACCATTGCACCTACCCACATCTGATGCTGAGTTGCCTCCTGAAAACTAGAGGGTTCCCTAACTTGGGCTACTAAGGCTTGGTATTTTTCCGGTTGTCTGCGCTGCCTCTTCTCATTTCTTGGGGCTCCGAAAAACTCCTTTGCATCTGTCAGAATTTTTCATAATTCCCTGCTTGTCCTACCACAGGTAGTAGGTGGATCTACTTGCTCCCCCTCCTGCAAATCTTCAGGAGATGAATCCCTTGGATCTTTGTGCCTTGGAGAAGCATTCGTGCTAGACTCTGCTGGTCATAGTGGTTGGACCAACAGATCCTCCTCAGACTGCATTGCGGAAGGAAATTCCCGACATTTTCTGAAAGCTCTTTCCTCCATGAACTTTACATCCCGTCATACTTCAATCTTCCTACTCTCAGGAATGTAGATTTTGTAAGCCTTCACATTCTCGCTATATCCCACTAGATATCTCTTTTCCGCAATCTTATCGAATTTCTTCCTCTTCTCTTCAGGTACATGGCAGTATGCCACACTACCAGAGATCTTAAGTGGCTTAATTCTGGCTTCCTGCTAGTGAAGACACTTTCTGGATTGATCTTACCTAATGCGCTGTGAGGAATCATGTTCTGAACATACAAAATTGTATTACAAGCTTCATCCCACATAAATTTGGGCATGTCTTGATCATACAACATTTCCCTTGCTACCTCAATAATAGTTCTATTCTTCCTTTCTGCGATTCCATTCTGCTCCGGATTATATGGAGCGGTCCACTCTTTTCTGATGCCTTCCCTTGCACAGAACTCTATGAACTCTTTATTAATGTATTCTCCACCATTTTCTGATCGCATAATCTTTATCCACTTTCTTGTCAGATTCTCAACCAGAGCCTTAAACTCCTTGAATCGATCAAAAACTTCATCCTTAGTCTTCAGAAAGTAGATCCAAGTCTTCCTGGAATGGTCATCAATAAAGGTGATGAAATATTCGGCACCACTAGGAGCTGTAGTGGACATTGGTCCGAAGATGTCCGCGTGTATTAATCCCAACACACTCTTAGCCCTATTGCAGCGTCTGGGGTAGGCTGCCTTGGCATACTTTCCTAGTACGTACCCTCTGTAAACATCATCTCGCTTGGTGGTAAGTTCTGGAACTCCTGTGACAGTTTTCTTGAGAATTCTCAAAGCCCCATGGTGTAAATGCCCCATTCTCCTGTGTCATAGTTCATTCAAATCTTTCTTATCATTGTTGCCTATCAGTGCCATTGGAGATTCGAGCTGTAACTTCTACAGTTTATTGCTCCTGACTCCGATTTGTGCCTTTTTCTTCCAACTCGGTTGTTTGACATATAATCTTTTGCCAATGAAGTAAACATCATAGCTCTTGTTTTGAAGCTGAGACACCAAGAGTAAGTTCATCCACAAACCAGGCACACACAACACATTGGTGGCTCGAAGCTTATTGCCAACGTTGGTTTGAAACACTACGGTTCCTCTTCCAACAGGGGTACACTTTGTCTTATTTCCCATGGTGATTTGAAAGTTCTTCTGCTCTTCTCGGTAGCTTGAGAAACATTTTCGTACCCCCATCATATGTGCAGAAGCTCCACTATCAATATACCAAACCTTTGGAGAATCAGAGCTTGATACTCACGCAAACTCTTCTTCCAGTCTAGAAGCCAAAACAGAGAAGTCGTGATCTATCTATTCTTTCATGCTTTCCCTTTTCTCTGGAGATCTGCGTGAACCCTTTTGAGTTGCTGCTGCAACAACTTCTGGTCTTCATTTCATCGCAGAGTCTCCACTCCTGTTACTCAATCTTATCTTTGATACCATGTGAAAATTTCAATCCTGAAATTTTATTGTGGTGATAGATTTATTTCTCCTACTTATTTTCACGATAAGTTATTTACAAAATTCTTCCAGTAAATTTTGAAATAAACACTACTGCAATAATCAATCAAGTATATGTAGAGAATAGAATAGTAAAAATACAAGCACAAGAATCAATCACATTGACACAATTATTTTTGGACAATTGTCCCCAGAAAAAACCACTGTGGGAAAATCGATGTAGCAGATGAGGGTTTATATATTAATCTTCAACAGTAAATTCTTTACAAGGAAAGACTGGCAGACTATCTGAGGAACTTCATGAGAAAACACCTAAGATAAATTCTCATCAACCCTCTGGAAAATTTCTGACACTCGGGAGAGTCACTGCTCCTCTCTACATCACCTTTGCGTGTCTCTCTGTGCAGAGCCTATGTGAGACTGCGTCACCCTATGTGAGCTCTCTGCGCTGATGCTCTGTGCTGCCCTCTCCGACCTCTCGTGTCCTTCTTCCCTCGAGCCCTGTCACTACTGATGCCCTATGCTTCCTCTGCCCTGCAACTCCCCCTCTGAAATCGAATTCTATTCCTTCAGAAACGACTTCCTTCGGGTTACTGAGTGTATGCTCGACTTATTTTCTTGGTTGCATCCTCAAGTATTCTTTTTATAATATTTCATTGATAAATAAACGACCGCACAAGAAGTCTAATCGATGGCTAAGATTAAATCTTCACTTGATCTTCGTTCTCTAGAAGATTCACACTTTGTTTTATCAATACCCATTAATTATTTAATTTCCCTAAGTTTAGACTTATGGTCCCATTAAAATAATTAATTATTTTAATAAAACATAAATTGAGTGGAATTTCTACGAACGATTTATGGGTTCTTTAGAATGTTGGTGTCCAAACCTCCTCACAAAATTTGAGACTTAGATCACTTTCTGATGTTACAAAAATCAACAAAGATGTCCCCAAGCAACTTCAGTGCTCGATGCTTAAGTATGTGCTCACCCTCCCAAGTGGCATCCTCATCCGTCAGGCTCTTCCAACGCACATAATACTCTCTGATTGTCCCGCCTTCCCGAGCTTCTCCCTAGTCTCCTCTAGGATGGGCTCACTAAAAAACCAAATGTCCCTCACCATCAAGTGGGGAAACTCCATGCTTGCTGTAACCCGCCGCCCAAAACCCTCTCGAGGCATGAAACATGAAAAATGTTGTGGATCTTGCTCCCCGGTGGCAGTCCAACTCGTAAGCTACCTCCAACCCTCTTGATTACCCCGTAGGGGTCCGTAAAATCGTGGCTGCCCCTTCTTTGCCCCCTTTCCCGTTCTGTCGGACCGTTGGTATGGCCGCAATCATAGGAACACCAAGTCCCCTTCCTCAAAATGCCTCTCAACCAATGCCTATCAACATATATCTTCTGCTAGTTCTAAGTTGTTAGCAAATTATCCTTAAGAGCCTTGAGGATGTATTGGCTCTCCAGGATCCAATCTTTGGTCGTTGAGACCTAGCTGTTTCCAAAACATTGTCAGCAAAATACAAAGCATCATAACCATATAGAGCGTGGAAATGAGACATACCGATGGACATATGATGTGTGGTGTTGTAACAGTATTCTCCCAAGTGTAGGCATCGAACCCATGCCTTCCACTGCCCGGTCACATAGTTCCTGAGATAACCCTCTAGCCACTTGTTCACCCTCTCTGTTTGGTTGTTGGTCTATGGGGGATAACTGGTGCTCGAGGTGAGCCCCGTGCCCACTAGCTTGAAAAGCTCCTGCCAAAATCCCCCCATAAATCAATTGTCACCATCACTGACTATAATCTTAGGGAGTCTGTGCAAGCGGAATACCTCCCTAAAGAACAACTCTGCTACCTGAGAAGTTAAATACTACGTCGAAATGGCAAAGAAATGTGCATACTTGGTCAGTCGATTGACCACCACATAAATTCAATCCTTCCCCTACACTGCAGCAAGCCATGTGATGAAGTCCATAGAGATACTCTCCCATTTCCCCTTGGGAATGGGGTGAGGCTGTAACAATCCTGCTGGCTGAGTCAACTCCCGCTTGTTCCTCTGACAAGCCTCACGCTCATGCACATATCTCAACATGTCCCACCTTGAGGCCCTTCTAGGTGAAGCGCTCTCTCACTGCCATGTACGTCTTCTTGAACCCCTGATGCCTTAACAATGGAGAATCGTGAATTGCACGAAGTATCCCTCAACTGCCAGCCGGTACCAAAAATATGCGCCCCTTGTAGTAGATAATCTCAGCCATCACTTGGTAGCGCTCATCTGTGCGAATTCCCTCCAAGATCTCACATGCTCGTCGATCCTTGGAGTACTCAACTAGTAATTGTGCCTTCCAGTCATGGAAAATTCTCATCAATGAAAGCCTCGCAGGTCTCCTGGATAGTACGCCGACCGAGACAGGTTTTTCCCTACACACTCAATCAAAATCGTAGGCCCGCACCTTGCCGACCCACCTCTATTGCCCGTCATTGAGGCCCCGTTTACCCCATGGAAGTGCGGGCGAAGACTATTATGGCTCAATTGTTCGAAACCGGCTACTCCACCAAATATCGGCTCTGGAATCTGGCCAATGCATGCATTATGACCAACATCTCCTTGTTGTAATGGAATACGACCTCTCATGCGGTAGGAGCCTTCGACTCTCGAAAGTAATGGGGTGCCCACCTTGGGACAAGACCGCCCCAATCCGCTCACCTGATGCATCACACTCCAATGTGAAAGATTGTGTGAAATCTGGAAGTGCCAATACCGGGCAACTACTCATCACCTCCTTAAGGCAATCGAAAGTTTCCTGAGCTCCATCTGTCCATGTAAAAGCCCCCTTGTTCAAATCTGTGAGGGGTACTTCCAACTGTGAGAATCCCTTAATGAAATTTCTGTAATAAGTGTAGATGCCGAAGAACCCTCTCAGTGTTGTCACATCTCTAGGTACCAACCAATCCTGAATGACCCTGACCTGCTCCTCATGCACCTTGACCCCATCTGCGCCAATAATGTGGCCCAAGTAAAGCATCTCTGTCAACCTAAATTCAAACTTGGACAACTTGGCTTAGAACTGTTGCTCCTCCAAAATGCGCAACATTGTCTGTAGGTGCTCCTCCCATGTTGTGCTGTATATGAGGATGTCATCAAAGAAAACCAACACAAATCTCCTCAACTACCCCCTTAACACATGGTTCATGCATGAATGAAAAGTGGCAGGGGCATTGGTCAACCCAAAAGGCATGACCAGGAACTCAAAATGCTCATAATGACACCTAAAGGTTGTCTTCGGAATGTCTTGATCCCTCACCCCGATTTGATGATACCCTGGCCGCAAATCTATTTTAGAGAAGAACTTAACTCCTCTAAGCTCATCCATTGCTCATCAATATGCGGTATGGGATATCGATTCTTCAACGTCCTCCTGTTGAGCACCCTATAATCAATACACATGCGCAAAGTCTTGTCCTTCTTCTTCATCAATACAACTGAAGAAGCAAAGGGGCTGGAACTTGGCCTAATGTGGCCCAACACCTACAACTCCCAGATGGACCGCTCAATCTCATCCTTATAGGCTTTGGGATGCCTATAGAGGGTGGTGATGACTTCCTGCACATCAGGCTCCAACTCTATGGTTTGTTCAAACCCCCTGTCTGATCGCTGCTTTGGTGGCATGTCTCCAAAAAATACTGAATATCTGTCCAGTATAGCTTGTATGTTTGCATGTGGTGGCTTGGTATGTCTCCCAATCTATGAAATCCTTAGCTCCACTGCCCATGCTATGTCCCTGTGCCTCAAGTCGTCCTCCATCCAGTGAGCTAAAATTGTTCATGGCGGATATTAGTGCATACCCCAAAGAACTACTAGCTTACCATCTAGTCCGGTAAACTCAATCTCGAGCTTCCTCCATTCAGTGGTAACTCAACCAAAGGAATACAACCATTGGACACCCATTACCACATTGGTGTCTGGTACATCCACCACAAAGAAATGTTTTGTCATCGAATAGTTCCCCATGGTCACTGTCAAAGCGGGAACATATCGAGCGCACGACATAGTCTTGTTCCCTGGTACTAGCACTAAAAACCCCTCAAACTCTCTAGTGGTGATGCCTCTCCTCTGGACCATCTGAGCATCAATAAAATTGTGAGTGGCCCGACTATCAACTAAGACTAAGACACACTGCCTCTACACAGTGCCACTAATCCTCAGGGTTAGAAATTTGGGTACCTCGCACAAAGAGGCAAGGACTCCCCCAGATGGTGTGAAAGATGCTCCTCTTGGTGGAGGTGGTGCTGGTGGTGCTCTCTTTGATGGCCCCTCGCAGTCTCCCCATCGTACTCCGACTCGACCTCATCCTCCTTATCACTATCTAAGAAGACCTCGATATAGTGGGCCTTTCCCACTATGCACCAATGACCTAGTTCCCATGACTCTCGACATATAAAACACATATTCCTCCACCTGAGGCCTCTCCTAGTCTCATCATCCAACTGCCCTCGCCCTTGGGCTTCTCTTTACACTGGTGTTGGTCTAGTATAACCCCCTTTCTGACGGTAGGGAGTGCGTGGTGGAATAGGTGTCTGATCTTGGGGATGGCCCCCTGCAAGTCTCTCGTACAAGTCACGACCTCCAGTAGAGTAGAGGGCCTGCGTGACTTTACTAGTCCACATAGTGGTTCCATCAGCTCCTCTACAAGTGTGTACACCCTCCTAGCATCCGAAAAATCAGGCACCATGACTTAAAACCTTAAGAACTCTGAAATATATTGCTCTAGATGTCCTGTCTGCATGAGCTGGGTCAACTCCATGAAGTGAGCCTCTGGATCCCTTCGATCAAAATGCTCCACTACTCTTCGTGTGAAATCCCCATAGGAGGTCACGTTGGCATGCCCCATAGTGGACAAGCCATGAAACCACCAGTCATGTGCCTCTCCCTCCAAATGGAAAGTGGCCATTTTAATGGCCTCTATCTCTGTCATCTCGTTGAGCTGGAAATAGGTGTCCAACTTCTCCACCCAAGCATGAGCTATGCACTTGGTAATGCTATCGTATGTGAGGAAGAACATCCTCCCAATGGTGTGTTGCGTGCTCTGGCCTCCATAGCTCCTTCCCTTCTCATTCTTCTTGAGCTGGCAATAATCTCTGAAAGTTAGTGATTCTTTGAAGCCTTCTCCCATGGAAAAACACTTTCTGAAATATTCTCCCATAACAATTTGATCATCAAATCCTCCATGTTCACCCCGTGCCAAGGGTAGGAAAAAAGAAACGTGGCTCTAGTTGGCACACTAGAGGATGGTGGTTGTGCAGTAGGTGAAGGGTGGTCATACTGTTGAGAGGCTCCATAAGTCTCTCCAAATAGAAAATCCCCGTGAGTGCTCCGTTCTTGGTTCTGCATTTTAATCTCATCTACCATCTCCTTCTGCCCCTTTTCCAAATCACTCGGGCCTTTCAAGACACCGTTGAAGGCCATCTCTTCCTTTCTCTTGGGCTCCCACATATCCTCTACTATCACTGCCTTCCCACGGTCCTCAGCGTCTAGAGTGATCTATAGCTCCCTCTCTCTGCTTTGGTACCTTTGTCTCCTGCAGGTAATATTATGTCTATCCTCCTCACTCATATGAATATTTCTCCCACGTCTGAGCCAATATTCGTGCTATGATACCACTGTAATATTCCAAAATAGGAAAAATAATTATATGTAAGCAAATAGCAAATTTACACCATAGAAATTTTAAAACAATTTAGTAAACACCCATAACAATCAGAAATATGGAAGAAACTGAGCCATTTTATTATAAGTTGGTGCAAGAGTACAAATATATGGAAGGTGTTGTCCTTTGAGATAATTGGGGTCAATAATTATGCCAAAGCATCTATAATGTTTTATTGTATTTTGAAATTTTTGGATGACCAATGTATAAAATAACTTTTGCAAACAATTATTGACTAAATCTTTTAGAGAATATCATAAAATATGAATAAGGGTTGTTTGTTTGTCTCACACAGTGATTAAGATTTTGTAAATGATTAAGTAGACTTATGTAAGAAGATATGATAACCAAATATTCAGATTGAATTATTTAATTAATCATAAGTTTGAAAACCTTTAAACAATGTCTAAAAGTTCAACAGAATACATTTAACATTATCAGGATGCTGACAGTTTATAAATGAAAGGGACTTACATCAACAAATTGTTTAGTAAATCATTCTTTATATTAATAATAACTTCAGGAGGAATTGTAAGATCACTGAAACATAGTTAATCTCACCAGATTACCTTGATAACATTTAAACATATGAAGAGACAAAATGTAATGAAAATAGGAAAAACTCACAGAAAGAAAAAAGATGTATGAGACAAATTCAAAATCCTTCTTTTATTATTGATTATCAAAAAACTTGTACAATTATGCTTACAAAAATTTGCTTATCCGAGGGTGCAACCCTTAATAACTCGAAATGAGAGTTATTTATATTAATTTCTAAAAGTCAGAAATATCTTAAACTGATTACAATAATAGAATAGAGAAGAATAGAAGAAGGAAACAGATAGATGATGTCTCTGTTTTCATGGAAGTTGTTGATGAATTGGCCATTTTTTATGGAAGCTGTTGATGACTGGACCCTTGAAAATCAGTTGTGATGGCATGCTGTAAGCATCATACTTTTACTCAATGGTTTCACAAAATTTATCCCATTTGACTTGACTTGGGATTTCTACACATCAATTTTCTGAAGATTTCGTCTATCTCTGTATATCTCTCGAAAGTAGGCTTCTGAATGAACAAATGTTTGATTTGATGTTGAATGATCAAATCAAATTGCAAAGCTTCTAAAAATGCTTTCCCTGTAATCTGTCCTTTAATACCTGCAAATTTTGACTTGTCCACTCCAATAGTATATAACTTTTTACAATAATCTTCTAATTTAATCAATTTGTCATCTAATCCTACCAATTCTGGCAGTCCTTTATGATTTAAGACATTAAACTTTGTATGAAACTTTTGAACAACAATATTCAAAGCTTCACATTTTGTTTGCAGATGGTTGATTAAATTCCTCTTCTGTAAAACTTTCTTGATCTCTAAAATGGTTGCAGTTCTTTCTAGTATGTTTATTTCTTCAAACTCTTCTTTGTTCTTTGAGTTCAAGACCTTGATCATGTCAGTGGATTCACTTGGACTTTTCTTGAGATGTTCTTTCTGCTCTTCTATTGCTGCTTTGCACTTGGTGATGAGCTCTTGTTGTTCAAAAATAATTTGTGTGGATGGCCATACCTCTGTCATGGAATTGCTGATGTATTCCCAAATGTTTTGCTTGGCTTAAGCCAATGTCCCTGCCATTAAATATTCACTTTCTAATTCTTTCACCTTAAGTCCCAACTTGTGAGACTTTTGCATTTCCTCCATATATAAGGTATCATTTCTGATCTTCTGTGATTCTAGAATCTGAAACCTTTGCTGCAACTTCTCATGTTCCTGCTTCTGAATAGCCAAATCCTGTGTCAACTTTGTTGTATCAGTTGTTTCCAAGGATGCTGAAAGCTCTGTACCTGTAGAAGATGTTTAAACTGTTGTATTTGGATCACTATCCATTGGTGCTGCTGATTTCTCCTTTAATAATTCTTCAATCTGTTCTGCCATCTTTCTTATTTTAATTTTTTGCTCAATGATCAATATGAGCATCTTCTCATTTTTATATTCATTTTATGCAATTTCCTTTGTCTGTGGATCTTCAGTTGAAGGAAATTTGAGCTGTTTGCATAGAGCAGAGATGTTTGCATTCTTCTTTTTAATAATTTCTTCAACTGTCTTGCAGTCATTTGGATCATATCCAACTTTCACTACAATATCCTCCAAAGACTTCAATCTGTTGTCTTTGGCCAATGAAGACAACTTTTCAATCTTAAGCTGAGATTGGACATTTGACAATGCAGTCTTTAGTTTGGAGAGTGACATGGTTGTTGTTGTCATTGTTGAAAAGAGAATCTCCCTAGATTCTCTGTGCATGTCCATCTGATCTATAGGATGGATCTGACTTGCATCAAAAGAAAACACAATCTTTTTATATTCAGCATGAGTCTTTGGAAAAGGAACTGTTGCTTGCAAAAAGGCCATTTGCATCCTTCCTTTCTCACTATCAAAGGCAGTGAGAAGCCTGTCCTTGGAAGTCGACGTTTGTTTCCAGAATTGACTATAGACATTAGATTTTAGTGCCTCGTTCTTATGCTTAATGTCTAAGAATCTAGAAAAAATTTCTATTCTTCAGAAGAACTGGCATCTGAGTGCTGGAAAATCTCTAGAGGTTCTCTAACAGGTGATGATGATGGAGGAGTCATAGGAGCACTTGTTGATGTAGAAACTTCAGTCTCTCCCAAATCAATAATCTTTGGTTGTTATCCCTCTGAAAGTAAAGTTGAACCAAGATTTGGCTTCTTGAATTGCAAGATATTCTCCTTCATGAGTTCTTTGGCAGGTGGAAGCTCTTCTCTGACTCTTTTCTGCTACTTACTCTCAGGGACTGGGGTCTGCACATTATAAGTTGAAAGAAATTGTTCATCTGCCTCCTGAAGAGTGCCTTTGACTCATTCATCTATATTCATATATTTTCCTATTTTTTCCCTGGAGGTATGAGTATAGGAGGTTGTTTTGAGTTCGACTCTCAAAGCAGAAATAATGCCATGTGGGTCATAAGACCAAGTGAAACTTGGTTGGAAACCTGTTTTCTTTAACATTGCATCAGCTTCAGCACCAGCTGATCTGGTATTACAGATGAAGGATCCAATGCTTGCCTTGAGCTTGAAATGAGCTTTCCTTTTCACTGAAACAAAATGGAGGTCATCCATATTTATCATTTGTCGAATATTCTCTAAGGAAAAGGCACTCATAGGGACATATCTTGGAAGCTTATATGGTGGGAGTTCACAACCATATACTCTAATTTCTGTGCAGTTTTGGTATAAATACCAATCCCCAGTTTTGGCGTGCTCACTCAAGTGTAAGATCCTCTTGATATCTTCTCAAATTTTGGGTTCTGTTTAATTGGTAAGCAACTTCTTCACTGGGTGTATGAAAGAGTCTATGAACTCTGCAAAAGTAGTTGTTGTTGATGTAGCCATGACTAACTTTGTCCAGTGAATCACTGATTGATTCACTCCTTGTGCATCCTATTTATTGACATGGATAGGGATCATCTCTGCTTGTTGAAAAAGAATCATGTGAATAATTACAGAAGTGTAATTAAACACACCTTGAGTTGTAAAATTCATGAATTTCTCATGTATATTTTCAGCCAAGAATTGGCTGTAATTATACATAAACAATGGTGCTTTGTCTTTGCTAAAAATGGATAGGAACACCATGATGGGTTCATCAATCGTTTGGTCATTTGGGTATCCTAGCAGGGATGAAAGAAGTGAAATGCAGAGTTTAGAGGTTTTAGGAAAGATTGAGGATGAGTATGGTGGATTTTTCTTGGGCAATTCTGCATCCTCAGGTAGGAATATTTCAAATATTTGGGCTCTCTATGGGAGGGTTAACTTATGGTAGAGGTCCATAAGAGCAATAGGTGAAAAATGGGTTAGAGAATCAGATGAAGGGATGAGGAGCATTTGTTTTATGGTCTCTGGAGAGATGGTGATCAGAATGTTTCCATTGTGATCCACCACTACTCTCTTTATAGGATCATACTGTGTTTGGCACCAAGAAATAAGGTCAGGAAGGAATGGGTATGTGGAAAGGAAAACAGGGGCAACATTGATTCCCAGAACCTGATAGGGTCCTAATTATCAGTGTGTTTTTGTCTAAGCCACAGATATAGCTCATGAAAATCGAATTTGCAGTGAGCATCTGAGACGTTAAAGAAGGCGTCTGCAAGGGGTATCAGATCCAGATTGAGCTGTGTCGTAGGAGCGGGGATTTCTTCTGCAACTGGGTTGGTGACCTGCACCGCTTCAACCACCTGTTTCTTTTCTTTTCCTTTAGGGGTCACCTGCTTTTTGGTATTGGCTTTGGGGGCCATTTTAGACAGGGATATAGAATGGGAGAAAGAAATTGAAGATCGGGCAGTTGCAGAAAGGGTGACAGTGGTCGCAGAAATGGTGACAGGAAATAGAATGTAGAGCTGGTGACTTGTAACAGAATACAGAAATGGTAGGCTATGACGAATAAACAAGAAGGTAAAAGTGAAATAGGGCACTTCGCAAACCGTTTTACAAGTGGCAATCTGAGTTTAACAGTCTGGATAGTGATCGTAGCAGTGTAACGGTCCAGGGGCAGGCTTTTAATGAGAAACAGTGAATCGAAGGATTAGGGAACGATTGTGTGAAAGAAGGAGTAAAAAAAGTTAGGGAGCGGAGTCGTAGGAGGGTAACCATTGGATGACGTGGCGGGATTTCATTGGTTGGATGGAAAATGGTTATTGTGCAGAGGGTAGGATTTGTTAGCTTGAGGCGCGAGAGGAAACAAACGTTGGAAGGGTTTTACCACCATGGACTTTTTTTAGAGGGGGTTGGCACTTCAAAAGTGAGGTTTTGGGCAGAGAGGGTGCGAAGTCGCATGGTGTTGACACATTGCAAAAAGCAGCAACCATTAAAACCACTTTTCGGACCCCCCCCCCCCTTGCATTAACGAGAAATGGTCGGGGGGGTTGTGAAGTGATCCTCCGTTGTCTATCTCAAGCGAGTGAACGATTGTCTGTTGAAACTTTCCATCCCTTTATTGAGCGCAATTTGATGTTTTGTCCTCTAATGACTTAGGATAGAAGTAAAATATGCGCTATATGATTTATTTAATTAATGAAAATATAAACCCCATTTTAAAAAATCAAATAATCATCAATTAATATTTAATCTTTTTGGTAAATCAATGCATTTAAACAGGCGGCCATGATTTATTTTTTAAGACTAAATGTTACACAACATTTTGTCACCGTCCCTGCAATCCCTCGCCCCGCATATTGGAGGGTCTTTCCCGTGACCTGTGAGCAGTGTCATACTCTGCAAACACCTTCTTTGCATCCTTCTACATAAGGACATCATTTCTCCCATTGAACATTTCCTCAAAAAGCCCATAAAAACCTAGGTTTTGGCATTGGTGCGGGTAGCCAGTTCACCCCTCGCGCCAGTATGGAGGATGTACACTAGAGGCTGCGCCAGCTGGCACTCTGTCTCTTTGTTGTGCCCGCGCTAGCCTTTTTGGGAGTGTTTTTTAACAAATTAGAGGCAGAAGTTTCCTTTAACCACCTCAGGGATGAGTCACAGCAACTGGTTAAATTTGATAAGCCATAGATCTCTTCCTTTAGATAGTGGTTTTAGAACATTCTTGAAGATAGGACTCACCTCCATGATTATAGGGATCCTAACCTCTCCTCCTTTCTCTATATAAACATGCATTCTCCTTTTACAAAAGCTAGCTGAACATATAGCCAAGAAGCTGAACTTGGAGAAGAGATACTATAGCTGAGTAATCGCTATCGAGAAGGTAGAACTAGGGAGAATCCCATAGAGAGAGCCCCATCCGAATTCCCGACGAGCTTTGTGAGACGCGCTCCGCTGGAACCCTGTTGGAAGAGACCGCAACATTGGGGCTTGGTTGTTCTCTTCCTTCTTTTAATAATATACTTGACTATGGTATTGGTTCCATCTTTGTGTTGTGTTTATTGATGCATTGATTTAGTCTTATTCGACTGACTGATAGTTACGGATGCGAAATAGTATGTTGTATGTCGTCTTTGTTTCTTGCATATGTGTAGGTATCCGAGTGTGAGAATGAGCGGATCGTGATATGTCGAACCAGGAGCAAGAGGTAGCCACTCTTCCAACGACAACAACAACGCAGGATATATGGTAAGTTATCTATCGAATCTCTGTTCATTTGTTAACTAGGAATTGATGTCATAGCGTGTCTTGTTTGTGGCTAGACCCACTCTAGGGCTAGTGGGATCGCCTCTGTCTGCAAAGGGGATTTACCTGTGCGCTCGACCTATTCAGCTCAGCAGGGCCCCACTTATCAACAACTCATTCGACCCCAAGGCGGTTATTTTCCTCAAGGTCAATATCGACCGGTTTACAACCCGCCTCAAGGTTCTGCTTACTACCCTCAACCGTCTGGTTATACTTATACTCTGCAGCAAAATACTTATGCTGCTCAATCAGGACCCTTGTATACTCAGAATCATTATCCTGGTTTTCAATCCCCGTATCCTAGTCCTCAGCCGCCATATCAACCTAATTATCCGGCTTATACCCCTTATGGTCCGAATCCTACGGGATAGAACCAATGGGGGCAGAGTTATATTCAACCAGGATGGAGTATGGGTACCGGTCCTTATCGGGGGCTTGCTATGCATTTTAACCCTCAATTACCTTTTCTCGCCATGTTGGAGTTACCGGATGTGTCAAAATTGACAAATGATCCCATTCTTCATAATCCTTTTTGGCCTCCGGTTCTAACGAAGGTTCCAGGTGATTGCCCAAGTTTGAGGGCAAGTCTGGACAAGACCCCCAAGCACACGTCATGACATACCATTTATGGTGTTCTTCCAATTCTTGGGTGGATGACTCTATCTGACTCCGTCTTTTCCAGCGCACTCTTACCAGAGCTGCTGCTAAGTGGTATATTGAACTGCCTCCTGGCATCTTTCAAGATTTAAACACTCTCGCTATGGCATTCCTTACCCATTTCTAGTTGTCGTTTCGTCATGAAGTCGAGACACATCTCCTAACATCCTTGAAACAGGACCGGGCTACCCATATCTCGGACCACATTCATAAATGGAGACGGTGTCGTCGCCTGATTAAGTTCGAAATTCCTGATCAACTTCTTACTCATTGGTTCACCTCTTTTTTCAATCAGATTGCGAAAGACATCGCCATGGGGGCATGTGTAACCGAGGAAGAAGCCATAGCTCGTGCTCAGTACCTTGATTTAGTGTACTCTCAATCGGGAATTTTTTATGACATCTTGACTGAGGCTCCACGACCTAGGACCTCTAAAGCGTCAGCTACCCCATCAGTCGACGACGTTATTGGTTCTGTGTCTTAGGCTTCACGCAAGTCTTCCAATCGGAAGCAGAAATCAAATTCTTCCAATAATTCTGCTCCTCAGGCTACCCCGGATTCTGGTAAAAACTTGGAGGTCAATGCCGTTCAAGCCAATCCTACAGACAAGACTTCCAAAGGGAAAAAGAAGAGCAAAGGCAAGGCCAAAGCTGATGCCCCAAAACCGGAATCATCTAAACCTTGTGTTGATGATGGTTGACAGCAAAAACCGAAGTATCCCTGTCTGATTTGTGATGAGGACCACTACACTAAAGATTGTCCTAGATGATCCAAGGTTAGTCAGCTGCTCAAAGGTGCTAAGGGAACTCCGGCGGTCCTTAAGGAACCTTTCCCATCTCAGCAGACCCATATGGTCAAGCAACCTTCGCCATCTGCGTCATTTGGCTCTCAAGTATTCATGATGAACGATTTTGCACTCGTTTCCATCGCTACTTGGTCGAAGGATTATGCTAGATCACGCTAGGCAGCCGGGAAAGAGGTTGTTGATGGTCCTCCTCCCCCACCTGCCTCTGGTCCTCTTGATATTGAAAGGCCCAGTGCTAAACCCGTTGTACGACCACCTTCTAAAGGAGTTCTCCAGAAATCTTCTTATAATCCTAACGCCTGTGCTGCCTAGCATTACAGTATTGTTGAGGACTTAGCACAGGCGCCTTCCGCGATGTCCGCGTTAGAAGTGCTTCAGAGTTGTTCGTCTCAATAGAAAGCATTACTATCTACGATCAACAAGATTGATCCTGCTGATTCTAGCCTTCTCTCTTTCAACTTAGAGAATTTCGTCCCCCGAGTTCCGCACCAAATTGCGCTTGTCATATAAGTCGGCATTAATGACCTCAACATCCATAGAGCCGTAGTGGACGAAGGTGCATCTACTTGTGTCATGTCATTTGCTTGCTGGAAGGCTATTGACTCTCCAGCCCTGGCTTCATCACCCAAGTCCCTTGAGGCATTTGATGGAAGGGAATCGAAACCCTTGGGTGTTCTCGCTAGCTTGCTGATCACGTTGCAAGGGAAGATGGTCAACGTTGAAGTAGAAGTCGTTGATGCCAAACTCAATTACAATATTCTACTCGATCGCAAGTTGGACTCACGCTATGCTGTGAGTTCCGTCCACCCTCTTCCGACTTCTAAAGTTTCCACATGAGGGCAGAATCATTACTGTCGATCAGTTGTCATTCTTTACCTCGTCTTCTGAGAACAACGTACCATACGTGGATCAGATTCCTTCTCCCCCTGATAGTGTAGGGCTGGGTCTTTTCAAAGATCCCACTCTCATGGGTATCTTTCCCTTTCCGCCACCGAATACCATTCAAGTTAATATGGTCTCTCGGTCAAATGACCCATGGATCGTCCCTTTACCTGAACATGTTGATTAATTTGGAGATTCAATGCTGCTTAGTCCAATCGAAATCAATTATTGCGAGCTTACCGCTGCCTCTGATTCTCCCCCTCCTGAAGCTGCTCCTTTGAGCATGTATCTTGACGTTTATTCTCAATCCCCCTGGCTCGACGATGCGGATTCGCCTGATCCTTTGAAAGAAGTGTTTCCATCCGACGAGGCTATCATGGAAACCATGTCTCTCGAAGATCTACCGTGGAGCGATGGGCATCATCGTTCCTCATTTATGCCTTGCCTCAGGGCAATGTCTAACTGTCTTGAGCATTTTTCATCTCAAGTTCCTTCTCTGCTGCTTCAAACGCCTATTTTGACTCATGAAGTCTTCACTGAAGGTAACTTGGGTAACATTACTCAAACGATGCCTATCGACATTTCCTTGAAGCCGGGAATTTTCAAGAACATCCATGTGGGAGTCACTTGCTCTTCCGAGGAAGTCCAAGTGTATACTAGCCTATTTTGCGAATTCCGTGATATTTTCGCCTGGTCTTACGAAGAGATGCCTGGAATCGACCCCAGTATTGTGGTGCACGAGATTCCCACCTACCCAGGTGCGAAGCCTGTTCGTCAGCGTCTTCGTCCAATGCATCCTCGGAAAGCCGTCGCTATAAAAGCTTAAGTTGAAAAAATTCTCAAAGTGGGTTTCATTTATCCAATTCCTCTGATAGAGTGGGTTTCTAACATTGTCCCTGTGGATAATAAGCAGGGAGCCATTCGTGTCTGTGTTGATTATCGCGATATCAATCGGGCCTGTCCTAAGGATAACTATCCCACCCCTTTCATCGATCAAATCATTGACGATTGTGCGGGGAGTGAGATTTTTTCCCTTATGGACGGTTTTTCTGGCTATAATCAGATCAACATTCTCCCGTCCGATCAACACAAGACCACTTTTATCTGTCCTTGGGCAACATTCGCGTATAAGAAACTCCCTTTCAGCTTAAAGAATGCTGGGGCTACGTTCCAGCGTGCGATGTCTTATTCCTTTCACGATATTCGTCATATTGTTAAACCATACCTGGATGACCTTCCGGCTCATTCAGCTGTGCGAAAAGACCACCCAGACCATCTCCACTAGATCTTTCTTCTTTGTAGACGCTACAACATCTGGCTCAATCTGCATAAATACGTCTTTTGCGTCGACTCCGGTAGACTTTTAGGGTTTATCGTATCTAAAGACGGAATTCGCCTTGACCCGCTCAAGGTTGAGGCCATTTTTAATCTCCCCTCCCCATCCTCGTTACACCAGCTCCAGAGTCTCCAAGGGAAGGCGAATTTCTTACGTCGTTTTATCTCGAACTACACCGAGGTAGCAAAAGGATTCACACGGCTTTTAAAGTAGGACATCCCTTTCTGTTGGGATGAGATTGCTCAGCAGTCTTTTGATAGGCTTAAGACGTTGCTTGTCAACGCTTCCCTATTACGTCCTCCGAATTACCATCGTGATTTCACCCTCTATCTAGCTGTCGTCTTCAGTACGATCGCCATGGTTTTGGTTCAAGATGATGATGACAGTACCAAAAATGTCGTTTACTACTTGTCTCGGAACCTTCTCGAACCTAAAACACGTTACGCACATGTTGAGAAGTTAGCGTTGGCTGCAGTCCAAGCCGTCCAGCGTTTTCATCATTAAATCCTTTTACGCATGGTGACCATGATTTCTGATTATAATCCCATGACCTATATTCTATGTCGGTAGTTGCTGGGGGGCAAATACTCGAAGTGGATCGTTATCCTCCAAGAGTTTGATTTGGAGTTTACTACTGCCAAATCAAATCACTTGTTTTCACTTATTTGATTTGTTCTCTCCCCGCCGACTCTGCTCCTTCTCATTCTGAGGATCATATTCCGGACGAAACTCTTTTCTTGATTAGCACCCTTGATTCGTGGTATGGTGATATCATTGTGTATCTCCAAATGTCTACTTTCAGGTCTGAGTTAACGAAGGATGCTTGACGCCGCATTCGACATCATTCGCAACCTTATTGCATTGTTGGAGATACCCTTTATCGTGTTGGAGTCGATTCTGTACTCTACCGATGCCTGACCCTTCAGGAAGCTGAGAAAGTTTTAAACGACTGCCACAGTGGCGCCTGTGGTGGTCACATGTTTGGTTATGCCACCGAACATAAAATCCTTCGTGCTGGCTATTTCTGGCCATCCATTTTTAAACACTGCATTGTCGCAGTACGCAAATACCATGCGTGCCAGATATACCAATGCAAGATGCGTGCGCCACCTATTCCTTTACACCCTGTCATTACCGTTGGTCCTTTTGCCAAATCGGGCATCGATTTTATGACGTGTAACCCTCGTTCGGCCAGGGGGCATGCCTATATTATCGTCGCCGTCGATTATTTTACGAAATGGGCCGAATCAATGCTTACATTGGTTGTGGATGGTAAGACAACGACACAATTCATATTCAATCACGTTATTGCTCGGTTTGGTGTTCCTCAAGCCATCGTTACCAATCATGGTTCTCATTTTCGAGATTATATGATGGCGGAGCTGATGTCTAAATTGGGTCTGCATCACGACAGCTCAACGCCTTATTATCCTCAAGCTAACGGCCAAGTTGAAGCTGTAAACAAAGTCCTTTTTACAATGCTTCAACGAACAATTGGGATCCATAAATCAAACATGCATCTCATGTTGTTTTCAACTCTTTGGGCTTACTAAACGTCGATTAAGAATGCAACCGGATTTACCCCGTTCCAGTTGGTATATGGTTTGGAAGCCACTCTTCTGATTGAATGTGAAATCCCTTCACTCAAACTAGCTGTGGAATTACTGCCTAATACTTCACCTGAGGAAGAACGTCTCCTCTACTTAGAGAGATTGGAAGAAACTCTTCGCTTAGCTGCCTTGGTCATCGAAGCACAGAAGAAGCAAGTCAAAGCTCATTTTGACCAAACATTTTCCCCTCGTTCTTTTATCGAAGGCGATCTCATTCTCCTGTACAACCAAGCTCATGACAAGCTGGGGGCAGGAAAATTCCAACCCATTTGGCATGGGCCCTACATCATCAAACGTGTGTTACAGAATGGGGCTTATGAGCTTATTTATTATGAAGGGTATCCTCAAACATGTGTTACAGAATGGGGCTTATGAGCTTATTGATTATGAAGGGTATCCCTTAGCACAACCCAGGAATGGGTTGTACCTCAAAAAGTATTATGCTTGAGTCATTCATGCATGATATGTGTAGATAGGAGATTTTTTTTCATTTTTGTGCATGCTTTGGTTTGATGTGCTTTGTGAGCTTTTTTCTGCTTATTGGGTCTTGTTTGCTATGAAGATGTCTATTTCCCCTTATGTCGGTTTCGCAGATGGTGCTTCCCGCAGTACCAGGGACTTGTCTTCAACAGCCTAGGTAATTTATGATCCTATTGGTGAGTTGATTAACTTACAAGGTATTTATTTAGGACCAACTACAAACAAGTCGTTGAATATAGTGTTGTTTTGGAACTATTAACCGAGGCAGTTAACCTCGACATATGTGCGTTGCTTGTGAATTTGGATTTGTAGCTTGTTGTTCTTCAACTTAATGGTCATTATTCGGTTCGAAACCCGTGCATTTTGAGATTGTATTTGCGTATTCGTTTACTTGAAAGACATTTTGATTTCATTACATATCAACATATACCAAGACAAATGAATACATTAGCAGATGCAATAGCTAACATTGTGCTAGATATACATTTGCGCAATTTATAAATAGACCCATGTAGAAAATAGATGCATATATATATATATATATATATATATATATATATATATATATATATATATATATAACTTGCAGGACGTTCTAGGCCAACATCTGCATACATATAGAGCAACTGTCAGAACATGAATATATACCCAAAAAATTATAAACTCATGAAAATAAAAAATGAGGCTCACCTAGTTCTTCATCCCAATCCTCTCCCTCCAGGAGCGGGAGGTCTGGGTCTCCGGTGAAATCTATGCCGACGTAGGGCCAATCCTCCATGATAATTAGTTTTCGTCGGAGCCAATAAAAAAACTTTGGCCTCTAGGACATCTGTTGGCCACCCCCTACTCTAGGCATCAGTGTGGCCCATCGGGCCATCCGTGGCTCTGTGGGTGGCGGCATCGGGACAATAACCTCCCGACGCTGGAATATGGGTAATCGTTCCAAGAAGAACGATAATAGAATCGATCCATACCCAATCTGCTTTAGTTTGGTCTTCTTGCACTTAGTGAGCTACCATTTTATCTTGACAGTCATGGCCTCGACCCAGTTGAAGATAGTTGGGTTCATGCACTCTGAGGCAAGAAGTAGTTGTGTCTTCGTCGCCTCATGCGGTGCCTACGATCCCGCAGCCCACGTGATAGTGTGCAACACTACTCTTAGTGCCTAATCAGGGATGGTTTGGATGTCCACTTTGCCACTCATTGTTTCTTTTCGTGCCCCTCGGCACACCCTGTCAATTACCATTCCCATGTTTTCCCCGGAAGGACGGGTACCAGTCAAGATAGGGACTGCACCTCTACGCGACAATCCAATGATGAAATACACATCAGAAACTTCGAGGTCAAGCTCCTGATCCCGAAGTACAAACTTCTCTTGATCTTCGTCCCAAATGCTTATCAAATATTGAAGTAATTCTGGCTGAGCCCGGAGACATGGTGTCAGGAAGAACTTCTTGAGCCCACAATTTCTGAGGGCATTCATGCATTGTTCATTTTCCATGGCATGTTCATCCTCGTCACTGTGTTCTCTCTCTTTCCACTCAATTACCATCTTTTCAGCTTGGTACTTGCATGCATTGTCCATATGAACATTGTAAGTCCCCTTGGGCATTAAAATTTGCAATCAAATGGTTGCATTTTCTTGAAATTAAGGCGGATTTTAGGTTGCGCGGTTGGCGCGACTGTCTTGCTAACAGTCGCGCCACCTGGCCCGGACCCTGTGTAAAAATGGATCGATTGGCACGGGTCCATGCCCGAAACCTACGCCAACCGCGATGCCCTAGCTTTTACAAATCCCCCTCTAAGGAACTCAAAATGACAATTAGATGTAATAAAATTTAGCTCAAAAGATAGCAAATGGTGTCGGCTCTTACCTGAAACTGACGGAATCCGGATTGGTTCACTGGATTGTTCGCAATCGTCGCTAGAAGGTCGCAAGGAAAACGGGTCACTGTTGCTCTGCAAAGAGGTAAAAGTGAAAAGTAAATATTATTTACCACTTGTGGTCATTTATAACTTTTCAAAATCTTGGCATAGGTTTTAAAACATATTTGTCGCTATATTTTCATATTATTTTCGAGAAATACGTTTTACACACATCTTTTTGTGTAGCGACAGGTTTTCACAAGGTTATGATGAAGAAACGAGTTGTATTTTATACTTTTTCGGACTCGGTAAAAACACGAAAAAGTCACTAATGGAGTCACCTTTCAGTGCTTTTCTGACTCTCTAAAACTGAAAAGATCGTCGAGTCGCTTGTCGTTTTGAACTCGTTAAATTGGCTGCGAAACTATATCTACCCAGTATACGTTTACCCCTTTTTCAGGCTGGGATGGATTATTTACGAAAAAGGAATGACCTTAGCCGATCGCGACTAAGAGGTTCTTTCAAATATTGTTTTCTACCTTTTCGGATCTGAGAGACTATTTACGAAAAGGGACTGCTGGAGTTTTCTTTTCTGCCTTCTTTTCAAACTCTCTAAACATGAAAAGATGTGGAGTTCTCCCTTTGTCAGACTTGTTAAAACTTGATGACATCGGACTCCGTCGTCATGATGTTACTCGAGTTCCTCCTTCCTAGGGCTCGTAAAATGTACCAGGTTGGATTTTTCCGAAGGACAAACTTACATCGCAAGCATATGCTATCCCCTTCAAGCTTGTTTTAAAAAATAATTGGGGTACTCACTAGAAATGGTGGGGGAAAATGGAACCACATTATAGTTGTGTTGGCAGTATGTCGCTCTTGAACATGGAACTTGTCTGCATTCGTGTCAGGTTTGGGACATCTCATCTCGTTATTTGTTTTCCTCCATGGGTTTGGGTAATCTCTTTTGACCGCTCATCTACTCTTTTCCATGTCACCATGACCTCAGATCCTTTGATGTCAAATACTGCCAAATCCAGTGTCATGCCGCCGATATGTTCAAGAGAAGTTTTCTTCTAAAGTTGTCAACCTCCCTCGGATTCTCTGTTGGTCTTGATTCACAAACATCATATTCCTTTGTCTCATGTCGATAATGTGGGAAACATTATGGCCCACCTTCGATCAAAGGTCCCTTCCTGTCGACTCCAACTCATTATCCAAGAAGTTGGTCTAGAGACTCCCTTCAGGTACCTTGGAGCTTGCATTCATCAATGGTAGGTTCTTCGATTTGACGTAAGGTCCACATCATTGGCCTTCGATCGACTGACTCTGCGAGTGTTCAACGTCAGATCACTGTTCACATTCCGTGGATTGTACCTTTTTTACCTTGAGAGCCATTGTCATTATTGGTGGTTTCTCTCGCGTCTGTTAACAACTTTCATCATTGGCTGGTAATCAGACGATTTTCTTGCATGTTCGAATTCAGCTCACATATTCGCATGCTCGAATTTGTACTTTGTTCGGTTCGAGATGGAGCGCAAGACCCTAGGTTTTGTCTGATGAAATCCAGGCTACGGGTTCTTTGTGGATTACTATGACTTAGTATGTGACTCTTCTGATTAGATGGCTGCAACCATACCTGAGTCTATTTATTGATCCCTACTGCTGGATGGTTGTGTCCATACCTCGGATCTCATTGTTTATGTACTCTATTATGGATGGTTGCGCCCATGCCACATGTCATGTATCAGATGTATCAGTTGTACTTGTACTTGTAGGTCTTTCGACAGCAGTGTTTGGGTCGAATGCGTTCTCATAAAGCATTTGACCCCTCCCTCTCTTTCGAACCTCATGCTTTAGGGGGCATCTGTTACACAACATTTTGTCACCGTCCCTACAATCCCTCACCCCGCATATTGGAGGGTCTTTCCCGTGCCCTGTGAGCAGTGTCATACTCTGCAAACACCTTCTTTGCATCCTTCTGCATAAGGACATCATTTCTCCTATTGAAAATTTCCTCAGAAAGCCCATAAAAACCTATGTTTTGGCATTGGCGCGGGTAGCCAGTTCACCCCTCGCGCCATTATGGAGGATGTACACTAGAGGTCGTGCCAGCTGGCACTCTGTCTCTTTGTTGTGCCCGCGCCAACGTTTTTGGGAATGTTTTTTAACAAATTAGAGGCAGAAGTTTCCTTTAACCACCTCAGGGATGAGTCACAGCAAGTGGTTAAATTTGATAAGCCACGGATCACTTCCTTTAGGTAGTGGTTTTAGAACATTCTTGAAGATAAGACTTCCCTTCATGATTATAGGGATTCTAACCTCTCCTCCTTCCTCTATATAAAAAATCCTTCTTCCTTTACAAAAGCTAGCTGAACATATAGCCAAAAAGCTGAACTTGGAGAAGAGATACTATAGCTCAGTAATCGCTATCGAGAAGGTAGAATCAGGGAGAATCTCGTAGAGAGAGCCTCGTCCGAATTCCCAACGAGCTTTGTGAGACGCGCTACGCTGGAACCCTGTTGGAGGAGAAATAGTATGTTGTATGTCGTCTTTGTTTCTTGCGTATGTGCAGGTATCCGAGCATGAGAACGAGCGGATCGTGATCTGTCGAACCAGGAATGATAGGTAGCCACTCTTCCGACGACAACAACAGCGTAGGATATACGGTAAGTTATCTATCGAATCTTTGTTCATCTGTTAACTAGGAATTGATGTCATAGCGTGTTTTGTTTGTGGCTAGACCCACTCTAGGGCTAGTGGGATCGCCTCTGTCCGCAAAGGGGATTTACCTCACCAACACTAAAGCATTTACATTTTTTTTTTTGCTTGCAACCCTAACATTTTTTTCTTTTTGCCTTCTTTCGTTAGGGAAACTAACTCGAAATTTTTATTTGACATGGATGCTTAAAAACATAATTTTTCCTAACATTTTTTTTTTTAATTTTTAATTTTTATCAATATCCTAACTTAGCATTTTTATATATTTTCTCAACTAACATGCTAACTTATCAAAATCAAATAATGTTACAACATCGGCTCCAGCTGGGGACTGCGTCCCCTTTTGGGATGCAGAGAACAAGCAGTTCCACGTGCCTTCTCCTCGGGCTATGGAGTCTTTGTTGTAGAAAATAAAACAAAATTGAAATGGTAAAAGAAATATCATAATGTACAATGATGATTTGGGATCTTCTTCAGTATTGTATATAATGTTTCAGAAATCTGGGATTGACAGGCAATGTTGAGAATTGTCCTTCCAAATTTTGTAGCACAAATGTGTTAGTTCCCTTTACCTCTGCAACGTTGAGTGGTCCAAACCATATATTGTCAAACTTGCCATGCTTGCCTTTTTCTTCTCTCATAGCATCCCATCTTAAGACTAAATCTCTTTCTCTAAAATTTCTTTCCCTAGCCTTTCCGTCGAAAAGACTCTTCATCTTATTATGATATTTTCTCAATTTGTATTGAATCTCATATCTGTTTTCATTTACTTCAATAATCTGATTTATTCTTCTAGAGAAATCATCAAGTTCATTAGTAGATTCTTTTAAAAACTTAAGCACAGGGAAAGCCAAATTTGGAGGAAAAATAACATCTTTGCCATAAACCAGTTGAAATGGAGATTTACCTGTTGATCTTTTGGGAGAAATCATGTTTTCCCAGACTGCATAGATAAGGTGACTGCCCCAATTTTTCTGATGGTCTTCTAAATTTTTCTTAATCACCTTTACTAAGCTCTTGTTAGATGATTCAGCAAGACCATTTCCTTGAGGGTAATAAGGGGTTGAATGATGCAATAAAATCTGATACTTTTGGAAAAATTCAATCATCTTTATACTACTAAATGTTGTGGCTTTATCAGTCACTATTTGTTAAGGACAACCAAATCTAAAGAGAATGTTTTCTTCAATAAATTTTATTACAACTGAATTTGTGGCATTTCTGACTGGAATGGCCTCCACCCACTTGGTGAAATAGTCAGTGGCAGTTAAAATCCATCTGTGCTAATTATTTGAAGTTGGGTGAATTTCTCCTATAAAATTTAGTCCCCATTGGAGAAATGGTGCTGAGAAAACCACTGGAACTAGTGGAAGAGCTGCTAGTTTTTTCTTACCAACAAACATTTGACATGGAACACAGGCTCTTACCTTTGCTCCCACTTGTGAAAACAAAGTGGGCCAATAGAATCTGCCTTTAGTATTTTGTATGTTGTTGCTCTCCAAGCATAATGCCCTCCACATAGTCCTGCATGAAACTGATCAAGGATTCCTTCAGTCTCTGATTCTTTCAAGCAAAGTAATAGAATGTTAAGAGGATCTTTCCAGTACAAGTTGGCATTGATGATACAATATTTGATGGATTTCAATTTAAGTATTTTGCACTGGATTTTTGAAAACTCTGATGGACTCTCAAAATGGATCATAAAATGAACAATATATGCATACCAATCTGATAGTACAAACTTTTCATCAATGTGAACATGAACTGTTTGAATTGAAGGAGAAGGTTCTTGTGGATTCTTTCCTTGAGAATCCTGGGAAGGTTCTTATGGATTCTCCCCTTCTGCATTTAAGGAAGGTTCTTGTGGATTCTCCCTTTATAGATTTGAAGAAGGTTCTTGTTACATCCCTATATTACTAGTGTAGTCCCTTATTGTTGTTAATGTAGCCCCCTTATTGTTATTTTTGTACCCCTGTAACCCCAATATTGTTATTATTGTGCCCTTACATTATTATTGTTAGGTCGGCTAAGAGTATATTATTGTTGGGGCCATTGTTTTGAAAAAGGAACAGTTTTGAGTTGCGGAGAACAGGTGGTGGAGCGCAATCATGGTAGACAGGGTGCTGTCACGGTTGCGGATAGCTGGAAAATAGGTGGCGTGGCAGTTGCGGAAAACAACGCAGATGGCAGGTATGGGAGACAAAGACAATCAACAGAACTCCCAGTAATCAAGAAGCGGAAAAAAGTGAAGCAGTAAAAGATGAAATATTGATAGTCACATTGGCGGAAGAACAAATAGGCAATCAACTAACGTAGACAAGGGAGTTAGTCTGGCAGAGGGCCGAGGGAGAGAGCCATAGGAGAGCTCTGTTAGATCTCTGTTGTACTGAATCACCTTGTAATAGACTCTGCGGAGTGATGTATGTCGTTTGATAATGATAATGAAATATGGTTCTTGTTGTGTTTGATGTTATGAGTTGAGTGTTACTCAGTTTCTTGTTGTGAATGTGTACCCCGTTTTAAATTTTAATTCAGCATCCTGAATGTGCTTAATGAGTAATAGCTTAACATAGTAGTGAGATCTGTTTGATGTTTCAAATTCCTTTAGTTTCTCTTCATGGTTGTA
Organism: Pinus albicaulis; assembly: GCA_034641835.2. Lineage (NCBI taxonomy): Eukaryota > Viridiplantae > Streptophyta > Pinopsida > Pinales > Pinaceae > Pinus > Pinus albicaulis. Next base: position 139,498,211 of record CM076570.1, on the reverse strand, counting down.
ACTGTTTGGTACTTGATATGTCTCATAACCTTACTAATGCCACGACACACCTCGGGTGAGACACTCTGCTCCTTGGAGTAGAGTGAAAATGCCAGCGTTGTGCTAGACCACTGTGGAAACCTTGTTGGCCTCTATCTTGAACCTGGGTCTTGTTCAGAGACCTCATTTTTCGCCAACAAATGGTTCCGTTGTCGGGACCTGAAAATTCATTTAGGAGTTAGATCATGGTATCGCGTGTTGTGAATTCAGCTCCAAAAATAGAAGAAAAGAGATATCAACGCCTTAGAAATAAGCCACTTCAAGGGGGCAACCTCCAATGCATTACATGAATGAACAATTCTTGGATGATACAATTTACAAAACCTCCTTTCTATATATAGGAGTCCATGGGGCCATAATGTAATCCTAGTGGGCCACAATGTAATCCTAGCCGACCTAACAATAATAATTTAAGGGCACAATAATAACAAAATGGGGGTTACAAGGGTACAATAATAACAATAAGGGGGTTACACTAACAACAATAAGGGACTATTCTAGTAATATAGGGACCTAACATGCCCCTCTCCTTCAAAAAAGTGTTGTCCTCAACGCTTGAGTAGCTCTGGGTGCTTCTGTATAAAATTCTCATCCTCCCATGTAGAATCTTCAGTGGGTAAGTTCTTCCACTTGATGAGATACTCTGAAATTGATCGATTCCGTAGTTGTCGAGTTCTTGTTTCCGTGGCCGCTTCCGGTTCCAATATGATTTTTCCTTCCTCATCAAGTTCTGGCAATATTGTTTGAACTGGAAGATTTTCACCTATAACCTTCTTTAAGCATGAAACATGGAAAACTGGATGTACTCGCGAAGAAGCAGGAAGCTCCAATTTGTATGCCATAGTACCAATCTTTTGCAACACCTTGTAAGGACCATAGTACTTTCGCGATAATTTATTATCCTTCTTAGCTTGCTTGAGGGACATTTGTTTATATGGTTGTAGTCGTAAAAATACCCAATCTCCTACATCAAAACTTCTCTCGCTGCGATGTTGATCTGCCTGTTGTTTCATTCGATTTTGTGCCAAATTCAGGTTATCCTTTAAGAGTTGGAGAACTTCTTGTTGATGCTCGATGTGATCTTCCACTACTTGAACCTGTTAGCCACCTATAAAATTTGTTATAACAAAATGTGGCTAAGACTTTTTTGAGCCTTTAAGGAACAGATTTTGTTGCTAAAAAGTGTTGGCTCTTGAAGACTCTTGAAGGCCTCATGCCTTTGTCCAAATCTTTACTACTGTTCCTATTTTATACTCAGAATTTCTGTTGTTTTCATAAGTGAAAAACTGCTTCAAAATCATCATTTTTCCCCTTCCTCCACTCAAAACTAACCTTCATTTCCTCCCCTTTTTTCTCCATAAAATTCCTCTACTTTTCATGGTTTCCCTTCTCCCATTCGTAAAAATCCTCTTTACATAGTTTAAAACTCATTTTTAAACTATACCGAAACCCCCAAATCCATTGAAAACTGTGAAAAATTTCATAAAAAACAAGTTTTTATTACTATGGACTTAAGCCCCCTTGGGCTAAGTCCTAACCACTTCCCCACCATACGCTTTGGGGCTGGAACCAAGCGCTAACCCTTTTCAATGCTTATCACATCACAAAAATCCAAGTGCGTAAGTCTTTTTTCCATGTTTAAAATGTTCCGATGCGATTAAGCCCATGTACATATCTCCTGATCGCATTATCATTTCATGTAACCCGTGGGCCCGCCATTGGGCGCTAAATCATTGAAATAATTCATTTCCAATGGTCTCTTTCCTTTGTTAAATCATAAAACCCACTCACCCAAAGTTTTGGTCTAAAAGCGCCGAAGTTGTGTTTTTTTAATAAAAAATGGGTTGATTGAAAGACCGCATGCAAAAGTTCCGATGCGATTGAGTCCCTTTGTTAAAACCCCGCCCCCTCTGCTTCACTCCATACAATCTACACCCCGGGACCAAGTGTTGAAGTCCCGAAGTGCTTAATCGCATCGGGGGTTTTTTACAATGGGTAGATTGAAAAGCCCGAAGGCTCGATTGCGATTGGCCCTCACATTATGTAAAACCCCGGGTCTACCATGTTCCATATAACTAAAGGCCCCGCAGTTGGGCGCCTATCCATATCATATAAATATACCCCGCCCATACCATAAAACTTTGTATTATATTAAAACTTTGGGTTTTTCATGCATTATGAAGGGTTTACGCCGGTTCGTTTTAAAAGCAATCCCCGCCGTTGATCATAAGCCGATAAAACGGCCCGCGCAACATCGCATCACAACATTTTCATTGAGCTCATTAACATAATGCCCCCTCCCGATCCCCGATTCATTCCCCGCCGTCGATCTGATCTGCAGATCGACGGTCAGCGCTTCATCGCATCGCAGTGTTTCATCGGGTGCGTTTGTTTGTTCCCCTCGATCGACCATCCCTCCGATCCATTCCCCACCGTTGATCTAATCCTCAGATCAAACGGTTAGCACTCAATCGCATCACCCTCCCCGATCGCACAATCGCATCGGGAATTTTCGTTACACGCTCCCTCTTTCCCCGCCAATTGCGATCCTCCGATTGGATCTGGACCATCCACGTATCCAGATTGGACGGTCCCAGATCGTTCCCGCATTATTTCATCGCCTTCCGCCTTTCGCCAAGAGGATTCCAACGCGTAATCCCCACCGTTGATCTCCGCGCAATCAGCGGTTCTGATATATTCTCTTCCTCCACTCTCCTTTGATCACCTCTAATGAATCCTGACCGTTGGATGATGCCATCCAACGGCTACGCTCCTCCCCTCACCCTCTGCTGCAGTAAAAACCAAAAATGCAGGATTTCTTAAATATTTTTTGTGTTTTGTAGGTTTCAAAGGCTTTTTCCATTATAATATAAAGAAAAAGAAAGCCGAGGGTGACGATCCTCTGGCCTTTCGTTATTAAAAGGAAAGAACTACGAGGGCTCTATTCCATGTCTCATCGATGCTTCATAGGCATTGATGCCATATGAGCCCTGCGCGGCCTGCACATCAACAAGACACAGTGATTTTAAATCATTATTAAAAGAGTATCAGTGTTGAAGACAGAACATAGCAGAACAGAACATTGAAGACAAATTTGCGGGGATCACGGCTAAGATTGATTATCAAAAGCCTAATCCCCCAAATTAAAACACAAATAAAGGAAAATCATAAGTGTTTTATCAAATAGAAAGGCCTCCACCGCCACATCCGAGGCAAATTGATTCCTCTCAGCTACCACAGTGCCACAAGCATTCAAACAGAGGCTGAAGTTATTGAGAAAAATCAGATATTCGCCTCAACGCAGCCAGAGAGTTACTTCTGCAAGGAACTTAATGCAAAAAATATCTGCAGAGGTACTCCAACATGACACAGAGCCTCAAAAGTCAACAAAAGCTCCCATCGAGCTTAATCTTAAGTGTAAAACAATTAATACAGTGAAACACCTGTAAACTTCTTCATCGAGCCCCTCAAAGGCCGAGAAGTCATCACTCTGTATTAATTGTCCTGAGAGATATTTTATTGAGATCTCACCTCCTCATTCTTCTATAAATACTTCTGTAGAATATGAGAAACCATTGGTTGCATAACTTTGAAATACATTTGAGCTCAAAAATTCTACTTGTAAATAGTGTTCACTGGCCCTTGAAGCTCTGTTTGTGTTTAGATTAGTTAGGTTGAATAGTGAAGACGATTGCTGAACTGAAACATTAGACCTGAAGACTGTAATTAGTTTGACATCAATAACAAGTTATTTCTTGGGATCCTAGTCTATATCACTGGTGAAGTGCCCTTTTCTTTGTTATGGTTTTTCCTTCTATGTACGTCATATTGTTCACTATTCTCTGATAAAGAACAACATTCATAGAGTTAGGATTCACTGTTTACCAGTACCCTTCTCTGAATAATAAGCTTTATCTCAATGTTTTCCTCCATTTTGTTTATTTAAGAATGATCCAATACAGTTTAAGCAGTTAGGAATGCTGGCGTTCCCTCGTCCTACTGTTTGCTTTAAACATTGTTCTTGAAAGTTATTTTCATCATTTGCTTATTAAAGTTAGACTAGTAAAGTGATGGTTTGCCCTGTTTCTAGTTTCTATTCTCCAAAGGCAGATTCTGAAGGTTTCCCTTGGTGTTGGTCGAAATCAGATTAGGTTTAAAAGTACCTTACCTGATCTTAGGTTACATTTTGTTTCTCTTATGTGTCTTCATACTTTCTGAAGGTAATTATGCGGATTACTGGATTGTTTGTCAATTAAGCTGCTTTAATACAAAATTGCCCAAGAAGTTTATGGTTAGCCCTGTTCTTGGTTGGTTTTAAACAATTACTTAAGAGGCTTTTCTTATTTGGATTGACTATAAATCCCTTGTGAAATTATTATCAGTTTCCTCCCCTCCAAAACTTTATTGTTTCCATTCCATCATTTTAATCTCAATGATCTTGTGACATAGATGACTTGCCCCTTGGATCACTCTTGATGTTGTTGTTCAATTAAAGCCCTGATATGACTCCATAGCCCAATGGACTAAAAACCAGCGTTATATCTATCTTTTTAGCCAAAGCTGTTCTATTCGCTTGCAACTTCTCACCTTTGAAACTTTTTGCACTTAGAACTTTCCCCTCAAATAATATTCATGCTCAACCATCCAAAAACAAAACAAACCCTTGGCCTTCATAACTAGCCTAATATTATTACCCCAAACTTCAAAGACAAATCCATCTTTGCACTTATTGGAGACATCCCTCTCCGGATTCAGGAGGGATAGATCCTAGAATCCAAAAGTGGTTGAAATAATGTTGCTTCTGCAGTTTTAGTCTCACCAATCTGCTAAAATTACAGATTCCTAACAAAACCTTGGAATTTTCTCTTAAAGATGATGTGATGGATGGTGGATGATATCCATAAAGTGCCATAAATGTGGTCATTTTTGCTGCAGTATGGAAGGAAGTGTTATACCACCATTCAGCCAGAGGTAACCGCTTGACCCATTGTGTTTTTTTATCAGATACAAAACAACGAAGATATCCTTCCAAACATTTGTTCACTATCTCAGTTTGACGATCAAATTGAGGATGGTAAGATGAGCTATGAGCTAGTTGAGTACCCAAACAAGAAAATAATTCCATCCAAAAATTTCCAGTAAAAATGGGATCTCTGTCGCTTACAATAATATTTGGGTTTCCATGCAGCTTTTGAATTGTTTCCATAAATGCAGTAGCAATTGTACTTGCTTTAAATGGATGAGATAATGCACAAAAGTGTGCATACTTGGTAAGTCTATCAATTACCACCATGATGACACTCTTTCCTTCGGACTTAGGTAAACATGTGATAAAATCCATTGAAATCTCCTCTCAACGTTGACTTGGAATAGATAAAGGCTGTAGAAGACCCGGGGTCTTAAATGTCTCAACTTTATTTTGCTTGCAAACAAAACATTCCGCCACAAAATTTTGAATATTAGAATTAAGGCCATCCCAAATAAATTATTTCTTCACCGTGTGTTAAGTTTTTAAAAATCCTGAGTGTCCTCCTAAAGGAGAAGTGTGCAATTCCAAAAAAAACTTTTGTTTTAGTTGGGAATTCTTGCAAATATATAAGCGATCTTTGTACCATAAGGAATCATTTTTTCCAACTAAATGTATCATATGTACTAGGATCTTGCTGCAACTTTTGAATGAGTGTCCACACTTCTTCATCCTTCTTCCATTAATCTCTTGCTTCGGTTATCCAATCTGGTTGGATAATTGAAATGGCACAAAGCAATGCTTCCACCTTTTCATTCTTTCTTGACAGTGCATATGCAACAAAATTTAGCTTCCTTTTTTTGTAAATGATTTCAAAGTCATAACCCAACATCTTTGTGACCCATTTTTGCTGCTCCCTTGAAGATAGTATTTGTTCCAAAAAGTGTTTAAGACTATCATGATCAGTTTTACCTTGAATTGTCTTCCCATTAGGTAAGGTCGTCATTTCCTTAGTGCATGTAGTATTGCTAACATTTCGTTCTCATAAATAGATTTCTGTAAATACTTTCCTTTGATTGGATAAATTTCAAAAGCAATGGGACTTCCTTCATGCATTAAAACAACACCAATTCCATTTCCTGAGGCATCACATTCCACAACAAAGGTTTTTGTGAATTCTGGTGTAACTAAGACCAGTGCTTGGCACGTTTCCTCTTTAAGATGTTCAAAGGCATTAGTTGCTTCAAGAGTCTAGGAAAATGCATCTTTCTTCAATAATGTTGTGGGAGGTGCTGTTATTTTCCAACAATTATTAACAAACTTGTGATAATAACCTATTAACCTGAGAAATCCTCACAACTTCTTTATGGTTGTGGGTAATTTCCATTGCTTAATGGCTTTAATTTTGTTAGGGTCTACCTTAACACCCTTTTAAGATACAATATGACCTAGATATTTCACCTCTTGTACTCCAAAGAAACATTTGGAGGTTTTTTCATATAATTGTTTCTCCTGCAATAGTTTGAGCACCCTGTCAACATGTTGAACATGATCCTTTCAAGACCTACTATAGATTAGTATATCATCAAAAAATACTAGCATAAATTTTCTAAGGAAGGGTTTGAAAATGGAATTCATTAACCCCTGAAATGTAGAAGGTGCATTGGTAAGGCCAAAAGGCATGGCCAAAAATTCATAATGACCCTCATGAGTTCGAAATGTTGTTTTCGGAATATCTTCAGTCTTAATTCTAATTTGATGATATCCTGAACGAAGATCCAACTTGGTAAAATAAATTGCTCCATGTAATTCATCCAATAATTCATCAATCACAGGAATGGGAAATTTATTCTTAATGGTGAGCTTATTGAGCTCCCTATAATTCGGACACATTCGCCATGATCCATCCTTCTTGTGTACCAATACTACAGGAGCAGAGAAAGAACTTTGAATAGGTTGAATTATACCCGCCTCTAACATTTCTGCAATCATACGTTCAATTTCGCTCTTTTTGACGTAAAGATATCTATAAGGCCTGATGTTTGGAGGAACACTTCCTGGAATCAAATGAATAGCATGATAATGATCATGAATAGATGGGAGTCCTTTGGGAGTTTCAAAACCTTGGAATGATTGTCCAAGACTTTTTTAGATCCGCAAAAATAGATGATTTTGATGTTGGAACTTCTAGTGAGCATAATTGTACAATTGTGCCTCGTTGTTCTTTCTGCAGAAGCTTTGTCATGACATTAGAGCTTATTATCTTTCCCGACTTCCCTGTGATACCCCATAATTCAACTTCCTTTCCTTCTAAATAACATTTCATGAAAATTTCTTGAAAATTAAAAGCTACCATCCCCAAAGATTGTAACCATTGTACTCTTGGTACTAACATCAACACCACCCATTGGAATGGAAAGAATTGTACTATTCAATACATATTACCCCACGGTTAGCTTGATATTGTGGCACTTTCCATGGAAATTTATAGTTCGTCCATTTTCCACCATTACTTGACACTCTATCGTTGGGTATAGGAAGAAATTCAATTCCTTGGATACCTTACAATGAATACAATTATGGGTACTACACAGATCAATAAGCACAATTACATTTTTCTTCTGGATATGTCCTTCTATCTTGAGAGTTTGAGGAGTGGTAATTCCCGCCCTTGCATTACAGGATATAGTCAGATTCATTACTTCTTCCTCTAGGTTGGCTCCTGGTATATATCCTCTTCTTTTGAATTTTTTTGTTCCTCTTAACAATCTATGTAAAATAATTTATTCTCAGCACACTTATGACCTTTAGTGTATTTGCTATCACAACTGTAGCAAAGCCCTTTTTCTCTTTTTTCTTCCAATTTTTGTGGTGTCAACCTTGTAGGTTGTGGAAATCTAGGCGTAGAAACACTTCCTTCTTTATAGAAGTGAGTGGTAGGCTTCCTTGTCTTCATAATTTTACATTCAATTTTTCTTGCCAACCAGAGTGCCTTCTCCAATGAATCAGGTTCCAAAAAGCGAACTTCATGTTGGATGTTATCCTTTAAAGTGCCTATGAAGAGATCAATCCTATGTTCCTCTGGAATATCAGTTACCCTTATATTCAATTTTTGTAAGTCCTCAATGTGCCCCCACTAAACCCTTTTGTTTGAGATATATCTATCAAGCTAAAGAAGGTGTTGATATTTGTATCCTCATAATGTGCTATCATTTCCTCTGTAAAAATTGACCAAGTGACAATTTTTTTACGAGAGAAAAGCCATCGATACCATACAAATTTATTTTGTTCTAAATTTGTAAAGTTTCAATGCGTACCTTTTGTGTGTTTTGCACATTATTTAGATCAAAATATTTCTCCATCTATAGTATCCATGTTGCAGGATCCTTTCCATCAAACTTACTCATATCCATTTTTGGAATATGCTGGTTCTTCCCACCAACGTTAGAGTTTATGAAATCATGATTAACATTTATTTTATTCTCATCATGAGTTTCCTCTACTATCTTTTCACCATTAGGAAAAATTTGTTGTATCAACTTTGTCAAACCTTTCATGTCTCCTTTTAGATCATTCTTCATGTTTTCCATTTTTTCATCGATCTTAGCTTCCATGTCATCCATCTTAGATTCCATGCCAGCTTCCATGCCATTCTTCAAACCATCCATCTTAGATTCCATGCCTTTATTCAAACCATCCATCTTAGTTTCCACGCCTTTCTTCAAAACTTCCATGTCATTTTTTGTTGCTTTTTGCGAGAGAGAAATTTGTTGCACTTTCTCTTGTAAATTTGATATGTCATGTTTCCATTCTTTGTCTTCATGAGTCATAGTAAATCCTTCTAAAGGCTTAATGGGTGTTGAATTCTTTTTAGGGGCCATTTTAGAATCTAATACTGATATATATTCTACAATACGCCCTTGGAATCAATTCAACTTGATTCTTCAAACAAGACTTATGCAATTCGGGAAAAAAATAAACACCTTTTTACTTGCTTTTGAGGAGCTCTATATTGAAATTGAATTATCTCTGTAATTGTAGATCCTCAATATCTGAAATTTGGCCTTGTAGTATCCCTCTGAAGCTTCTTTCAAATATCACAGGTTTGACCTGATTTGGATTCTTCAAGGCCAAGTTATGTCCAATCTCCCACAATGACCCAATTATGGACTAGTTCAGTAGAGCGAACTTGCACGACTTGCCACGTGTCACTGTTTTATCATTTGGCTCTAAAATTGATAGAAAAGAAACTAAAGTCTGTGTACTTGCAGGGACTTTTTACAACATTCCAATCCGATGCTCAGAGAGATAGTTATGAAGATTTTCCCACAATAACCTCTTTGAGATGAAATTTGGGAGCCTGAAAAAGACCTAACTTCCAAAGATCATACCTCCAAAAATATTGCAAACCAAGCTCTGAAATTTTGCGACGATGTTCCTCAAGATTTCGGCTTCTCTCTCTAAAAATTTTAGTGTCTGAAACTTCGTAGAAAAAAATTTATAGCGCAAATTTCACGATGACCTGTTTAGGTTAAATTCAGGAGCCTGCAAAAAGCCCTAACGTCCACAGATCACATCTCCGAAAATATTTCGAACCAAGCTCTGAAATTTTGCGACGAAGTTCCTTGGGATTGCGGCGTCGCACCCTAAAAATTTCAGCTTCGGAGCCTTCGTAGAAAAAAATTTATAGCGAAAATTCCACGATGATCGGTTTGGAGCAGCGAAAACCCTAGAATCCGAAGCTCTGATACCAAATGTTGTGAATCCAGCTCCAAAAATAGAAGAAAAGAGATATCAATGCCTTATAAAAAAGCCACTTCGAGGGGGCAACCTCCAATACAATACATGAATGAACAATTCTTGGATGATACAAATTACAAAACCTCTTTTCTATATATAGGAGTCCATGGGGCCACAATTGAATCCTAGTAGGGCCACAATGTAATCCTACCCGACCTAACAATAATAATTTAAGGGCACAATAATAACAATATGGGGGTTACAAGGGTACAATAATAACAATAAGGGGTTTACACTAACAACAATAAGGGACTATACTAGTAATATAGGGACCTAACATCGTGGATCTACGAGAGAGAACTACGAAGCTAGTGGGATAACAACTTAGACCAGTTCATATCGCAACAAGCGGAGGTGTGGCAACAGAGGGAGAAACCTGTCAAGGATTAGGTCCTATTTTCTGAATTTGCAAGTGACTTGTACAAAATTTTCTGGGGGAAGCTTACGGAAGAAATTTATAATTGGTTGTGGAGACTACAAGTCAAGTCACTTCCAGGAGGGTCGCGTAGGGTCTGTCGCAAGTGGATGCACGTGGATCTAGTAGCACTCCATCGGTTAGACATCGATTTGTCCCGAGGTATAGATTTCTAGGTACAATCTACCTTGGAAGGATACATTGTGGAATTCGCAACCAAGTGTTACCAATCATTTTCAAAAGCGGAAGACGTATTCAGATTCGGATTGTGGGGATCACTGTTGAAGGAAATTCCGTTGTGGATCAAAGCTTTAATGGTGGACGAGGGTTTGATAGAATTTCAAAAATCTGAGATGGGGACTGAAACCTCCAGTACTGGGGGAAGGAGATGAGGGAAAGATGCTACAAGTAAGTTAGAAGGGGGAATAGGGATATGGATGCCGAAAACTCCAGTAGATTGACAGAGTGAAGAGCACATCAGAGTGCACAGATTGTTGAGAAGTGGCGGGAAAGAGTGATGAAGGAGTTTGAGAAGCAGAAAAGTAGTCGACAAGACAAGGAGAATGCGTCGCATATGACTAAGGAAATGAAAGGTCAGACGAGATCCCAAGGAATAAGAGGGACCATCAAATAAGTTAGGCAAGTGTATAGGAGCCCAGCCCAAAGAGAAATGGGAGAAAAGTCCAATGTGGAGGATGCGCGCCCCGAGGAGATATCCGATGTGGAGTTGCATGTTGCGATGGAGCAACTATTTCGAGAGAGGCCGACACCTGTAATTCAAGGTAACTCTATTCCCCAAAGTTCAAGTAGCTCTAGTCCCAACCTTCCCCTGGTACTCTATCAGCCACTAGATAAATTTTTTGTTAAGTTACGGGAGTTTAGCAAGTTGAATAGTGTTAAGTATACAGTACATATATCTACTAGCTATAGTGCTAGCAATAGAATTTCATAGCCAAGAAGTAGAGGTTTTATTTTAGTACTACCCATACAAAGAAATATGGCGGGGTCGTTTACTCGATACCTAGAATTCTGTGGGAGAGGCAACGATGATTTGGATAAACACTGGTATCTCTGCAAGTGATATCGAGGGCTCGACAAACACCAAAGGCGGTTAAGTTGATCGAGTTCCAGACTACTCTAAGAGAGAGAGCTCTTCGCTGGTTCATTAATGGTCCGAAGCTCATCCAAACCCAACGATAAACAATGTAAAGAAAGAATTTGTCAAATAATTTAAGTTACCTTAGATAGATCAACAAGGGTTATTTGAGTTGTGGGAGATTAAACAGCGAGAAGGTGAAACGGCATGGGACCTAATGAGGAGGTACAAAGATGTGATTGGGAAATTAAGTTACTTGATTGATCTGAATCATCAACGAGATTTGTTTGTTAAAGCACTTAACACAACAAAATATTGATACCTTACAAGATTCCCTAGAGCAAGCTATGAAGATAGAGGCTATGGCGGGCTATCCGCAAGAGTTCAGAGGAGGAGCAACAGTTCAAGACCCTTCTATATCGGGTTTACAACATCAGTTAGCCAATTTAACGGAGAAGTTGAAGGACATTCAGCCGATATGACCTGCAAGGCCCAATGTATGGTGTACCAATTCCCTAATGGAGGGACACATGGCCACAGAATTCCCGAGGTTGCGGGGGAAGAATGTAGGAGCTTCAGCAGTAGGGACACAAAGGAATCCACCAGTTGGGGGAGTTATGCAGATAAATACTGAGGGATTTTACCAGCCGCAACTCCAATTTCCAGGGTTCCCCGCTCAACAAAATCAGACCTCAACTGAATACTGCAAAATATGTAAAGGCATTGGTCATCCTCCATGACTATGCACAATTTTGCAGAAGTATTCCAACGTTCCAAACAATACATATTGTGAATTATGCGCTTCTATAATGCATAATACAGAGCAGTGTAGAGCCCTTGATGCACTGGCAGAATGGTTGGACAGACCATATTATAGAGTGAATGAAGCTCCAAGGGGATGAGGAAGAGGAATGTGAAGAGGCAGAACTGGAGGAAGGGGACCAGTAAGGTGCTACAACTGTGACCAAGAAGGACACGTAGCAAGAGAATGTTCGCTACCTAGAAGACCATGGTGCTCTCTCAATACACACGCAACTGAAGACTATCCAAAATTAATTAAGAGGTGGGAAGAAAGAGCCAGACAGAGAGGAGCGAATCTGGTGAATGTAGAACCAAGAATAGTAGAGGCTCAGGCTATGAATAATGTAGCCATAGTAACTAGAGGAGGAAAGAGAACATGGGAGGATACACAGAATATAGACACGATAAATTTGATCAAGCCATCATCTCCAAAAATCACTTTCAGACCAGATAGAAAAAAACAATATTTTAAGGAGGCAGTGGAAACATTTTCCCAAATAGGGGTGAGCAAAGGCATTGAGCTTCCACAGCCAACCGTAGAAAAAGAGAAGCAGGCCCATATAAGTACAATGATTGAGGAATGGTTCCGATTATTTTTGAAAATTGTAACCAATGCACCAATGTTGGAACAACTAAATCAAAATCTAGAATTGGTGGTATAGGAAAACACAGAGCCAGAAGAGTCAAGAGATTCAACCAAGAATACATAAGAAGGATAAAAAGAAATATGAGGAGAACAAGAAAGGAATTTTGCGTGAACACTCAAGTCGCGAGATTTCAAATCAAAGACACCATGCTCGACCTAGGATCAGATGTCAACATTCTACCAAGAAAGATGTGGGAAGCACTGGGGAGGCCAAAGTTGACATACTCACCGATATAGCTCTGCATGGAAAATCAATACTGCATTGTGCCCATAGGAAGACTAGAAGAGGTCGATGTTGATGTTGCAGGAGTGAAAACATCCACAGACTTTGAGGTGATAGACATCATGGGGGACAAGGATCCCTATCCTGCTTTATTGGGGATAGATTGGGCCTTTGAGAACAATGCAGTGATCGACTTGAAAAAGGAACTGATGATATTTGAAGACAGGGAAGTCAGGGTCACTCAGCCACTTGACCCATATTAGGGACCTCGATATATAGAAACTGTTGACAACAGAGAGGATGCTCAACTTCTCGATCACCTTTACCAGATGAGCGCATGGAAGAGAGAAGACTATGTCAATCCAATAGCGGGAGGGACCGTAAGCTGGAGAAGTGTTTAGATTTCATACTTGGGCTCAGAAATAGCTTAGGATGATTGGGAACAAGGAGGATACGAGACTAATACAAGAATATGTGCTAATATCTAAGGAGTCAAGTGGATTGGAATTGAGGTAAGGGGATATCCGACTCTATCAAATATGAATGCTGTAAATACATTTATTGCAAAAGTAGAAGAAAAGGTGCCAATAGAACATAGAGTCCCTCTTATGGATGTAGCACTGCAATCCACGTTGACGAGATGGTGGGTAAACCATCGCAACTCATTTCCGAGATGGGAAGATGTTGCAATAGCACTAAGAGTGAGATTCAAAGAAGATGCAGGACCAAAATTCATTGAGAGGTACCAAGGGGATTCTGACCCCACGAAACATTTAGAAAATTGTGAGTACAACTGGAAGAAATCAGGGTATCCAGAATCGCTATAGATACACAATTTTATACATTCACTGGACACAATTACACAAACATGGTACTTAACTGAAGAAAATAAGAGAGGAACTGACACTTGGCAAGTAGTTGTGGAAAATTTTACGCAATGTTTTTCTTTTGAAGGAGAAACAAAACTGGTTACACATGCACTACAATCCATCACAAGAGTACTATTTTTTCCAGAAATTCAAGAAGACAAAGAGCAACTGCTCTTGGAGCAGATTATCAAACAATCAGTAGCATGCAAATGAATAGATAGTGAGATGGATGATGACGATTTAGAGAATCTCCTACACTTATACTTTGAAGAGAAAGAAGGGGTGAGAGATCTACAAGAAGAACCAACAACAGAAGGACTACATCTGCTACCCTTGAGGACTTAGAAGCTAAACATTGGAACCCCAGGGAAACCCAAAATAACGTCCATTGGTGACTACTCGGATACAGAAACGACCAAGGAGATCTTCGACCTTTTACAGGAATATGAAGACTTATTCCCATCCTCGGTAGCGGAGCTAAAGGGGGTAAAAGGAGACATGGGGGAAATGCGCATAGTCTTGAAGCCTAATGCAAGACTAGTGAAACATAGACCTTACTGTCTAAATCCAAGGGTAAAGGAGAAAGTCAAAGCAGAAATAGATAAAATGCTGAAAGCAGGGCTGATTTTTCCAGTAGAGGAAGCAGAGTGGGTTAGTCCCATTGTCATACAAAGCAAAAAGAAAAAATCCAAGATTAGAGTATGTGTTGATTACAGAAGCCTCAACAACGAATGCATACATGATCCATTTCCCACTTCGTTTAGTGTTTAGGTTCTCGACAATGTGGCAAGAAATGAGGCCTATTCATTCACATATGGTTTCTTAGGGTATCATCAAGTGAGAATAGCTGAAGAAGACAAGAAGAAGACCACTTTCACAACCGAATGGGGATCGTTCGCATACCATGTCATGCCCTTTGGACTGAAGAATGCGCCAGCGGTGTTTTTACGAATAGTGATAGCAGCATTTCGGAAATATATCCACAAATTCCTTGAGTTATACATGGATGATTGGACAATTTACAACTTACTGAAAAATCATTCAACGTTGCTGAGAACAATATTCGACAGATGTAGACAACTCCAAATTTCCCTCAATCTCAAGAAATGTATATTTGCAGTACCTTTTGGGACGCTGCTAGGGCATGTTGTTTGTAAACAGGGTGTCTGTGTGGATCCAACAAAAGTAGAAATCATTATTAACATAGAAGCGCCAAAGACTATGAAATAGTTAAGATCACTACTCGGGCATACTGGGTACTACAGAAGATTCATCCGCAACTACGCAAAGATAACATCACCATTGGAAAATCTGTTGCGGAAGTCAGAGCAATTCAGTTGGACTGACGAATGCACTAGTGCCCTCAATACATTGAAAGAAAAGATAGCAAGTGCACCCATATTGGTTCATCCTAACTGGAACAAACAGTTCCACGTCCATATTGACGCCTCTAGCATTGCATTAGGAGCAGTGTTAGCTCAACCAGGAGAAAATTCTGTTGATCATCTAATCTATTTTGCAAGCAGGAAGTTGTCGACTGTTGAAAGGAACTACGCAACAATAGAATGAGAAGCTCTTGCGATGGTGTATTCCCTTCAGAAGTTTTGCCATTACCTACTGGGAGGTACATTCAAATTTTTCATAGACCACTCAGCATTGAAGTACCTAGTTAACAAGCCTCTTCTTGAAGGATGGATTTGTAGATGGCTCCTACTGTTCTAGGAGTTCACCTTCGAAGTAATAGTGAAACCAGGAAGGTTAAACGTGGGTCTTGACCATTTATCAAGGCCGGAAAATGGAGAGAATGGGGGATCCCTGGATGATCAGTTACCAGATGCTGATCTCTTTAGAGTAGAAACCATTCCAGATTGTTTGGAGCAAATAGCAGTATATCTGGCAGCAGGACAGTGCCCAACTGAATACATGGCGACTCAGAGAAGACATTTGGTAGTGAAAGTGGCTGAGTATCAACTGATAGCAGGAGAACTGTATAAGATGGGGTTGGACCAGGTCTTACGAAGATGTATCATGGACCATGAAAGAGAGGATATCTTATGGGAGTGTCATTGTGGAGTTGCGGGGGACCATGTCAATGCAAAACCCACCGCAAGAAAAATATTACACGCAGGGTTATGGTGGCCCACAATACATAAAGATAGTAAAACATATGTAGAGAAATGTGATGTCTGCCAAATAATGTGACGTCCATCGCACCGAGATGAGTTGTCACTTCAACCTGTAAGAGCACTGCAGCCATTTGAAAATTTGGTCGTTGATTTCGTAGGGCCAATTGCACCAGTAGCAAGACATTCACATGCAAGGTACATAATTACTGCAACAGATTACCTCATAAGATGGGCAGAGGTAGTACCAGTGAAAGATTGCACATCAGACACAACAACCAGGTTCATTTTTGAAAATATCATTAGCAGATTTGGCTGCCCCAAAATCCTGACCAGTGATCAAGGTACACACTTCATCAATACAACAATCAAGTCTTTGTTAGATAATTTTATGGTGCAACATCATAAGAGCAGTCCGTCCCACCCTTAGACAAATGGAACTGTTGAAGCATTTAATAAGATCTTAGAAAAAAGACTAACCAATATATGTAATGCTAATCGGGATGACTGGGATGAGCGGATACCAACAACATTATGGGAATACATGACAACCGTAAAAAAGTTGCACAATCAGACTCCTTTCCAGTTAGTGTATGGGAGAGAAGCGGTGGTAATTACTGAATTTATCATACCAAGTCTATTAATCGCTTCAACAATACATCTGACAGAGGAAGACTCAATCAATGAACACCTCCATGAGCTACAAGAGCTTGAAGAAGACATATTTCTGGCGGAATTCCATCAGACGGTCCAAAGAGAAATATAGAAGGCTTGGCATGACCATCATATCAAACATAAGACGTTCACAATCAGAGGAAAAGTTTTGTTGTACGACAACAAATTTTAAAAGTTCTCGGGCAAACTCATAATGCACTGGATGGGACCATACCATGTCATTGAAATAAGAGATTTAGACGTAGTTCGGTTGGCGCAGCTAGATGGCCAAGCATTACAAGGATGGGTGAATGGTGCACGCCTGAAGCCTTATCACGAGTAAGTTTCATCATTTATTTTTCAAATAACTCTCGCAACCGAGAGGAGTCAGTAGGGTAGAATATAAATAGATTGAGTCAATAACTCTCTGGCACCCAAGATGAGAAATAGAATAAGAATCACGATAAAAGAAATCATAGTTACACATAGAGTAAATCCACCTGTTGCGATGCATAGACCACATCGCAACCAATTGTGGTAAGGGAGGGTAGCATCTCACGCGTCATCCGTGTCAAAAATCCAAGCGTGTCAAACATCATTCCATCATAATAAACCATCATACCGATGTAAGTCCGTAGGATCACTCTGATTTGAGAATTAACTGCCATAATTAGTAACAACCATACCGTAATAAATTTTCCATATTAAGCCATAATCATTACCCATCATGTCTACCCAAATCCTAAAGACATAGTCAGCAATGTCAGAATACACCTCACCGTGGTAACTAATCACATGATTATAGCCGTGGGAGAGACAAAAAAATTAATTAGTTATGGGGTTTTATCAACCTCATTCGTGCCGGTTACATTACTTAACTCGCATGAAAGAAGAAAGCGCGAGAATGCCAAATTTTTTTGAGTTAGAACAAGAAACAGCCGCAGCAACAAGTGAAATTTCATCAGAGGAAGTTCAAAGAGATAGTCCAGTAGCAGGAATTCACAGAAAGAGGTTAGGAACAACACTCCAGGTATACAAAAGAAGGACGAATATGACAAAGGTAGCAACAATAGTCGTCGAGCCTGAGCTCGATGAGAGAATTCAGAGGATGGAATCATTAGTAGGCAAGTATGACATGCGTCGTTGATTGATACCGATTTCACAGATTCATATCAATTTCCAGCTATGAAGAGATAGGTATAAATAGAGAATTATCCTACAAAAGGAGGAGGGGAAACAACAAGAATGAATCCGAAGTTCAGAGGTATCCAGAAATCGACAACACTAAACCTCAGGAACCTCCTAGTGTTTGGAACAATGGGAGCGACAATGTAGTGTACGAAATTCCTGCTGAGCAGACTCCAGAATGGATCATTGTGGCTAGGGCGAGAAATACCGATACATGCAGATGATATCAATAGGCTTACAGGATTATCAGCAGAAGGGAAGGATGTCTCAACGACATTCCAGAACGTGTCCAGGAGAGCCAAGAAGGTGGGAGACTGTGATTACTATAAGAAATATGAGACCAGAAGAGGAGGGAAGGGGGAAAAGATAGACCTCATCAACAATCCAGCAGTGAAATTTTCCTGCTACCTAATAGCGAGTAAGACAATGAGGCATTACACTAGAGGCGAATGCACCCTCGATACCATTTCAGTTGCGGAACACTGCCTCCAGGGAACCCAACTGAACTGGTGTATATTCCTACTGAACGAACTGTTTAAGGCTTGCGAAGATAACTACAGAAGAGCCACAGGATTCATTTACGACTACCTCATAATGGCATTTGTGATGTGGAAATGGACTCACCAAGGGGTAATACATCTCGCGGAAATCACAAACGACCAACCAATGGTGATGAATTTTACGCCCTGGAGAATCTCGGGAGATCCCAACACCAAGGAGGTAAATGAGGAGGTTTTCTCATTCTGGTACAAGCATAAGGTGGATGTGGTGGCAAGACAGCAAAGGATTCCGAGGAACCTGTTGAACAGATATTCCTCGCATATATTGTTTGGGGTCACCCACAAGCAGGCATATATCAGACCCAGTTGCATGGATGAAACCACGTTCAAAATGAGACCGTTAAAGTTTTAGGTTGAATAAAAGGCATTACACACCGAAGTCTGTTCATGGTCGGGAGTTGGAATGGAGATCAAAAGTGGAATACATCACTATCGTTTGAGGGCATGCTGCCGAAAGCACTACCAGGGGAGACACCAGAGGAAACAGCGAATAGGATTTCTCGACTGCAGTAAAAACCTTTACTGGAACAGCTGGACACGAGGGTGAAGGACTTCAATCGGGTAATCAAACCCTCACAAGTGCTTCTTCTTTGTTTCCTTCTTTTTCAGATTTTCAGTCTTCAAATTTTGCATCACCGTCCATGATTACACCTATCTTCACTACCTTACCTTCCACCATGTTCAATTCACCCCTAGCAACCACAGTAACTTCAATCTGTAAGAGTAAGGCACCTAAACCACCAGTAGCTACCCCTAAGGCCAAGAAAGCAAGAATTATGGTGCCTAGGAAAATAGTTGACCTCACCGAGGAAGATCAAACCCAACCCATGGATACGGGAGTGCCAGTTCGAGAAGAGCCAGAGGTTGCCACCCAAGTCACCTCCGCGCTACTTGCGTTTGATTCGTTTTCAATTTTGAATATTCAAACATCATCTCCACCCCATGCTCACACCTCTTCACCTCGCATTCACCATTCATCACCCCATACTTCATTTACTTCCAAAAACCAATCCACTCACATTCCATCCACCTTAGAAAATATCTCAGATCCAGTAAAGTTAAGAAACAAGAAAAATAGGGACACCGAGGCAGAAGTGTACTCGAGTACGGCTATGGTACCCGAGGTTAATCAACCTCTGGTGCGGCAGGGCACTTTCTTGGAACTATTAGTTCAGGGAGGATCTTTTACTGCAGATACAACGCCCTCGCCAAAAGAGCTGAACACATTTCAGCAAGCCAACCTAATACTGCAGCAGATTGAACCGACCACTAGTATGAACAACCCAGAACGTCAGCTGCCGCAACAGAACCAACCCGTATCATTGCATGAGCACTCAGAGAGATCAATAGCCAGCGGGCAACCCCTCAGAGAAAGGCCGCCAACCCACGACATGTTAAGCACTGAGAGTATGCAGACCTGGGGGACTGAACATCTATACAACTTCATTAAGCGAGCAACACAGTAGGCAAAAGGGATACATAACGACCTCCAACAGAGGTTTTAGCAGCAACAACAACAGGTCCTTGCGCTTACTGAAGAGCGTAATCAACTAAAAGGGGAGAAGGAAAGTCTACAAGAACAACTGGAAAAGGTAACAGATATCTTCAAGGACCTCTAGCCAACAGTAATTGCCCAGGATGACAAGACGCCAGAGGACATATCGACCTACTCCATGGTCGAAAGGTCTATCCGAGTGAAAATGACATGTGCCAATCTCAGCAAAGAATATCGAGAGCTCAAACAAACACTAGCCACAATACTAGCATTACCAGATCCCGATGTGATATATGTTGAGAAGGTTACCGAGAAACAAAAGCAGGTAACTGGAATGAACGAAAACCTGGCGACGACAGTCAAAGAGGCTTACAACCTACTGAAACACTAACACTAATGTTCTAATTCGTTAACCATGAAATCCCAACCTATCTCAGCACAACTTCATCGAATTTTACAAGAGATCAAAGAGGCCACGGATCCCGTTGGCATATCCCAACTCTACAACCAAGTGGAGGTACTGGAAACTAGAATATATAAGATAGAGGAGAATTTCGTTGCCACAAAGCAAGTCTTCAAATATCTGAGACAACTAATCAAGCAAAAGGCAGAGGCAATACAACAGATGGCAGCCAAAGCCGGGACAAAGATTCAAGAGGTATTCAGCAAGCTGCTGCCAGTAGCAGGTGAAACCGAGGTTGGAAAATTCGCCACCGAAACCAAACAACTAATTAGGGAATGGAAACAGGAAATTAACGAGTTCACAGAACTCAAGTCTTCAACATTGAGCAAGGTTCCAGAGTTGGGGCCTTTGTTTCGACAGAGTGAAGAAACAGAGAAGACAAAATCAGCCTCAGAAGCAGACAGACCGATGGAAGCCACAGCAGCAGGAAAAGATTGACTCGGGACGAGTCAATAGCGTGTGGTCGGGGCCTGTTGGGGCCTTTATTTTGAAAAAGGAATAGTTTTGAGTTGCGGAGAACAGGTGGTGGAGCGAAATCACGGTAGATAGGGAGTGTCATGGTTGCGGATAGCTCGAAGATAGGTGGCGCGACAGTTGCGGCGAACAACACGGATGGAAGGTATGGGAGACAAAGACAATCAGCGTAACTCCCAGTAATCAAGAAGAAGCGATAAAAAGCAGAGCAGGAAAAGAAGAAAGGTTGATAGTCACGTTGGCGGAAGAAAAAATAGGCAATTAGCCAGCGTAGACGAGGGAGTTAGTCCGGTAGAGGGCTAAGGGAGAGAGTCGTAGGAGAGCTCTGTTAGATCTCTATTGTACTGAATCACCTTGTAATAGACTCTGCAGAGTGATATATGCTGTTTGATAATGATAATGAAATGTGGTTCTTGCTGTGTTTGATGTTCTGAGTTGCTTGTTGTGAATGTGTGCCTCGTTTTAAATTTTAATTCAGCATCCTGAATGTGCTTAATGATTAATAGCTTAACATAGTAGCGAGATATGTTTGTTGTTTCAAGTTACTTTAGTTTCTCTTCATGGTTGCAACTGTTTTGTATTTGATCTGTTTCCTAACCTTACTAAGGTCACGACACGCCTCGGGTGAGATGCTCTGCTCCTTGGAGAAGGGTGAAAATGTTGGCGTCGTGCTAGACTACTGCAGAAACCTTGTTGGCCTCTATCCTGAACCTGGGTCGTGCTCAGAGACCTCATTTCTTGCCAACAATTGTGACCCCATGGACTCCTATATATAGAAGGAGGTTTTGTCATTTGTATCATCCAAGAATGGTTCATTTATGTAATGTAAAGGATATTTCCTCCTCGAAGTGGCTTATTTCTAAGGCGTGAATCTCTATTTTCTTCTATTTTTGCAGCTAGTTTCAAAACATTTGGTATCAGAGCTTTGGATTCTAGGGTTTCGTTGCTCCAAACAGGTCATTGTGGAATTTTTGCTATAAATTTTTTCCTACGAAGGTTCAGAAGCTGAAATTTTTACAGAGCGAAGCCGAAATCCTGAATAACATCATGTAAACATTTCAGATCTTGGTTCACAATATTTTCGGAGATATGATCTATGGAAGTTAGGGTTTTTTTCAGGCTCCCGAATTTCACCTAAACAGGTCTTCATGGAATTTTCGCTATAAATTTTGTTCTACGAAGGTTCAAAAGCTGAAATGTTTACAGAGTGAAGCAAAAATCATGAGGAATGTCGTGTAAAAATTTCAGATCTTGGTTCGCAATATTTTCGGAGATATGATCTATGGAAGTTAGGGTTTTTTCAGGGTCTCGAATTTCATCTCAAAGAGGTGACCGTGAGAGAATCATCATAACTTTCTCTATGAGCATCGGATTGGTTTTCTGTAAAATTGGTCGCAAACACACAGATTGTAATTTCCTGTGTATCAATTTGAGAGTCGAAGGAGGAAACAGTGACATGTGGCACATTGTACAAGTTAGTTCTACTGAACTAGTCCATAATTAGGTCATTGGGGGAAATTGGGCATAACTTTGTGTTTTATCCAAATTAGGTCAGACATGGGGCATTCGAAAGAAGATTCAGAGGGCTACAACATGACCAAATTTCAGATATTGAAGATCCTAAATCACAAAGATAATTTAGTTTCAATATCGAGCTCCTCAAAAGAAAGGAAAAAGTGTGTATTTTTTTTTAATTAATTAATTAATTAATTTATTTTAAATTTATTTTTTTCTAAATTGCATAAGTCTTGTTTGAAGAATTAGTTTGAATTGATTCCAAGGGAATATTGTAGAATAGATGTCAGTATTGGGTTGTAAAATGCCTCATAAAAAGAATTCAATACCCATTAAGCCTTCAGAAGGCTCAACTATGACTCATGAAGATGAAGAAATGCAACATGACATATCAAAATTACAAGAGCAAGTGCACCAAATTGTGCTCTCGCAAAGAGGAAAAAAAATGAAAAGGAAGTTTTGAAGAAGGCGTGGAAGCTAATATGGATGGTTTGAAGAAAGGCGTAGAAGCTAAGATGGATGGTTTGAAGAATAGCATGGATGGCATGGAAGTTGGCATGTAATCTAAGATGGATGACATGGAAGAAAAAATATAAAACATGAAGAATGATCTAAAAGCAGACATGGAAGGTTTGACAAAGTTGATACAAGAAATGTTTCCTAATGGCGAAAAGATAGTACAGGAAACTCATGACGAGAACAAAATGTTTCCTAATGGCGAAAAGATAGTAGAGGAAACTCATCACGAGAATATCTGGGTCATATTGTATCTCACGAGGGTGTTAAGGTAGACCCTAACAAAATTAAAGCCATTAAGGAATGGAAAGTCCCCACAACCATAAAGCAGTTGCGAGTATTTCTTGGGTTAACAAGGTATTATCTCAAGTTTGTTAAGAATTATGGGAAAATAGCAGCACCTCTAACAACATTATTGAAGAAAGATGCATTTTCATGGACTCCTGAAGCAACTAAGACCTTTGAACATCTTAAATAGGCAATGTTCCTAGCACCGGTCTTAGCTGCGCCAGACTTCACAAAAACCTTTATTGTGGAATGTGATGTCTCAGGAAATGGAATTGGTGCTATTTTAATGCAAGAAGGAAGACCCGTTGCTTTTGAAAGTTGTACAATCAAAGGAAATTATTTATAGAAAGCTATTTATGAGAATAAAATGTTAGCAATACTGCATGTACTAAAGAAATGGTGACCTTACCTAATGGGAAGACACTTCAAGGTAAAAATTGATCATGATAGTCTTAAACACTTTTTGGAACAAAGACTATCTTAAGAAGAGCAGCAAAAAATGGGTCACAAAGATGTTGGGTCATGACTTTGAAATCATCTACAAAAAAGGGAAGCTAAATGTTGTTGCAGATGCACTCTCAAGAAAGAATGAAGAGGTGGAAGCATTGCTTTGTGCCATTTCTATTATCCAACCAGATTTGATAACCGAAGCAAGGGATGAATGGAAGAAGGATGAAGAAGTGTGGACACTCATTCAAAAGTTGCAGCAAGATCCTAGTACATCTGATACATTTAGTTGGAAAAATGATTCCTTATGGTACAAATATCGCTTATATCTTTGTAAGAATTCTCAACTAAAACAAAATATTCTTTTGGAATTGCACACTTCTCCTTTAGGAGGACACTCAGGATTTTTAAAAACTTACCACAGGGTGAAGAAAGAATTTTTTTGGGATGGCCTTAAATCTGATATTCAAAAGTTTGTGGCATAATGTTTGGTTTGCCAGCAGAATAAAGTTGAGACAATTAAGACCCGAGGACTTCTACAACCTTTATCCATTCCAAGTCAACATTGGGAGGAGATTTCAATGGATTTTATCACAGGTTTACCTAAGTCCGAATGAAATAGTGTCATCATGGTGGTAGTTGATAGACTTACCAAGTATGCACACTTTTGTGCATTATCTCATCCATTTAAAGCAAGTACAGTTGCTACTACATTTGTGGATAGAATTCAAAAGCTACATGGATGCCCAAGGGTTATTGTGAGCGATAGAGATCCCATTTTTACGGGAAATTTTTGGACGGAGTTATTTTCTTGTTTGGGTACTCAATTAGCTCATAGCTCATCTTATCATCCTCAATCTGATGGTCAAACTGAGATAGTAAATAAATGTCTGGAAGAATATCTTCGTTGTTTTGTATCTGATAAACAAACACGATGGGTCAAGTGGTTACCTCTCGCTGAATGGTGGTATAACACTTCCTTCCATACTGCAACAAAAATGACCCCATTTATGGTACTTTATGGATATCATCCACCATCGATCACATCATCTTGAAGGGAAAATTCGAAGGTTCAAGCAGTGGAAGATCACATCGACCATCAGCAAGAAGTTCTCCAACTCTTAAAGGATAACCTGAATTTGGCACAAAATCGAATGAAACAACAGGCAGATCAACATCGCAGCGAGAGAAGTTTTGATATAGGAGATTGGGTATTTTTATGGCTACAACCATATAAACAAATGTCCCTCAAGAAAGCTAAGAAAGATAATAAATTATCGCCAAAGTACTATGGTCCTTACAAGGTGTTGCAAAAGATTGGTACTATGGCATACAAATTGGAGTTTCCTGCTTCTTCGCGAGTGCATCCGGTTTTCCATGTTTCATGCTTAAATAAGGTTATAGGTGAAAAAATTCAAGTTCAAACAATATTTCCATAACTTGCTGAGGAAGGAAAATCATATTGTAACCTGAAGCAGTCACGGAAACAAGAACTCAACAACTATGAAATCGATCAATTTCAGAGTATCTCATCAAATGGAAGAACTTAGCCACTGAGGATTCTACATGGGAGGATGAGAATTTTATACAAAAGCACCCAGAGCTACTCAAGCGTTGAGGACAACACTTTTTTGAAGGAGAGGGGCATGTTACATCCCTATATTACTAGTGTAGTCCCTTATTGTTGTTAGTGTAGCCCCCTTATTGTTATTTTTGTACCCCTGTAACTCCAATATTGTTATTATTGTGCCCTTACATTATTATTGTTAGGTAGGCTAGGAGTATATTATGACCCCTTGGACTCCTATATATAGAAGGAAGTTTTGTCATTTGTATCATCCAAGAATTTTTCATTTATGTAATGTAAAGGAAGTTTCCCCCTCGAAGTGGCTTATTTCTAAGGTGTTGATCTCTATTTTCTTCTATTTTTGGAGTTGGTTTCATAACAATTCTTGTGTATGCTTCGTAGAGACTTCAAAAACAGAGTTTATGCCTAACACTTTGCAATTAGATTTAGCTAACAATTTAAATAAACCTTGTCCTTTTACTAACTTGGTGGTTTTAATGGTGAGGTCAAACTCAAGGATTTGAGTAATCCATCTTCCTCTTCTTCCATTAGTGTCTGGTTGTGTAAGAACAATTTTTACAGCATTGTTAGGTACATAAGCAATAATGGTAGAATGAAGGACATACATTCTGAAATATTTTTGGGCTTGAACTAAGGCATAGACTTGTTTTTCAATGATATCATACTTGATTTCTGCATCTCTCATGACTTTAATAAAAAATGCTATGGGTTGATCATGATAATCTTCATTTTTCTGCAAAAGGACAACAACAAGGGTGGTTTCAGAAGCAAAGGAGATTATACTGAAAGACTCAAAGTAGTTTGGACTAGCTAAGGTGGGAGCCTCAGAAATGGACTTCTTTATTTGATCAAATGCATATCTTGCAGGAATGGTCCATTTGACTTCATGATTCTTTTTTATCATACCTGTAATTTTTTAAACTATTTCAGCATATTTAGGTACGAATCTTCTCAAAAAGTTAATCTTTCCTAAAAAGGCTTGTATCTCTTTCTTATTTCTAGGTAATGATAATGATTGAATATCAAAGACCCTTTTAGGGTCTATTACTACTCCATCCTTTGAAATTATATGGCCTAGTAACTTTCCTTCTTTGCTGGAAAACAAGGACTTCTTGGGATTGAGAGATATTTCGAACTTTTTGCACCTGTCAAAAACCTTCATGAAGTGTTTTAAATGTTTTTTATCTGATTCAGAAAAAAAAAAACAGTGAAATCATCAATATAAATAACAACAAATTTATTTATCTTCCCAACAAAGGTTAAGTCCATAGCTCTTTGAAATTTTTCTCCAACATTTGATAGGCCAAAAGGCATCCTTGCATACATAAATGTACCCCAGGGTGTAGTAAAGGTCTTCTTCTCTCTATCTTCTGAATTCACCAATATCTGATTATAACCAGATAAACCATCAAGCATGGAGAGTCTATTAGCACCTGACACCTTTTGGAGTAATTGATCCATGTTTGGAAGTGGATAGTTATCTTTCAGAGATGATCTATTAAGGTTTCGAAAGTCCACACAGAGTCTAATTTCACCATTCTTTTTTCTTACATGGACTAAATTGGCTACCCAATTAGAGTATCTTAAAGGGACAATTATTTGGGCATCAAAAGTATTTTTTCTTTTTCTATGGTGGGAAGGAGAACTGGATTCATTCTTCTTAGTTTTTGTTGATAGGGCTTTGCTTCAGGTTTTAGTGGAATTTTATGCTCTATCAGAGATATGTCATAAGTTTTCAAATCAATATAAGACCAAGCAAAAACATGTTTGTGATTATTAAGAAGTTTTATGTATTCAGATTTAATTTCAAGAGCTAAAAATGCACAAAGTTTAATATTTTTAATCTCTTCATCGGTGCCAATGTTAGTTTATTCAATATCATCTTCTGGAGAAGTAGAGAATGGATTTCTAGGAACATCATTTTGATCAAATAATTTTTCTAAAGGAACAAGTCCTCTAGGGATAAAATTATTTTACAATTGTATAATATCATGATCAACTACTTTTGAACTTAGATCTGAATTTTCCTTGTCTTTAGTAGCTTCATTTATGTCTGAGTAATATTCTTCAATTTGTAAGACAAAAAATTCATCAGTAACTTGAAGAAAATATTTCAGTTGTTCATCATCTTCAAATATTTTCCAATGCTTTATATTATTTGGAACAAATGGCCTATATTTGACTTGAATTTGGTATTGTAACTGAAATTGATCTGGTATCTTAAAAGAACTGGCAGAAACAACTAAGGAAACTGCATGAATGTTTTCATTTCTAGGAATAAAAGTGATATTGAAATCATTAAAGTAGTTTTCAATGGTATCCCAAATTTCATTTCGGTAAGACTTGAGTCTAGGATGCTCTTCTTGACAAATATTCCTAACTTGGCTTACTATAAGTTCTGAATCAGTAAAGACACTCAAATTTCACACCTTTAAACTTTTGGCAAGTTGTAAATAAAAGCTTCATATTCAGCAACATTATTTGTGACCTCAAAATCTAATTTGCATGATTGAGTGATATTTTCTTTATCAGGTGAAATTAAAACAAATCCTACTCTAGCTCCATCTTTGGTGCAAGATCAATCAAATAAAAGTTTCCAAATATAAATTTGAACAGATTTAGGAGTTTCAACTACATCCTCAATCTTGAGTTGAGAATTCTGTGAAATATCTGATGATAGTTGAAAGCAACTAAAGTCCCGGTCAACTGCATAAATGGGATGGTTTCTAGCTTGATCTACTTTGCAAATAGTGTTTAAGAATCTAACTTCCCTATATAACCTAAGGATTTCTCCACCATATACATGAATAGTGGCAAAAGACATATCCATTTGAAGTCTCCCTCCTAATTTGGCACAAAACAATCTTGATAAAATCATTCCAAATTTAGGGGGAATATCAGTGACAACTATGTCTAATATAACAATTTTGACTGGTATTTTATGTAAGGTAACCAGGTCTTTTATAAGTCTTAAACATTGCACTCTTTTAGAGTCATAGGTATATAGGTCATGATAAGTTCGAGTGATACCCAAATTAAGTTGTTCCATAACGACCTTAGGGATTAGATTGTGTGAAGCTCCAAAATCAAACATACAATTGTATTGAAAGGAGTCATGCACTTTCAAAGTCACATAGAAAGGTGGTATGGATTCATCAATCATACTAGAACTAGGACCAAAAGCTATAGTGGGTCTCTCATTTTGCAAACTAATAATATCCCCTTCAGCATCCACACTAGAGTTTTGGATCCATTTTGCAACTGGACTCTTATATCCAGGGTTTTTAGAAAGTTCTGAAAGTGGAACAGGAATTAACTCTTTCTAACTCTTTTTGCACATTAAAAGTAGTCAATATAGTTTTATCAATTTGAGTAGAATCACTTGACTAATTTAGAGGTTGAATAGAAGTAGTTTGAGTTTCAGTAGTTTTTACTTGAGGCTCAATTATGACAGGTTTTTAGGAGGTCTACCAGGACCAGCTCTAGGTCTTAATTCATACCTTATATCGAGTTTTGCAATAAAAAACTCAGAAAAGGCTTGATATTTAGAAACCTGAGAAGTATCTTGGTCTTCTTGAGGGATTTGACTTTGAGGAACAAGAGCAATGGCAGTCTAAAGAGATGTATGATCTATGTTATTAATATCTTCATTGATAGATAAATTATTATCATCAGGTTGTTGATCATCAATCAACAATGGTGTAGGTACTTGTTGATAATTATGTGGTCTCTGAAGAATTTGTAATGGAGGAGAATTTTTATACTGACCTTGGACATGTGTTTGGGGTCTAGAAACAATTTGTTGGACTGTTCTAGGTTGAGTTTCCATCTTTGAAATCCTATTTGATAGGTTTCTAAGAACTGATGTGATTTCATCTATTTTTTTCATCTTCATTTTTAGATTTAGAGGAAGAAGAAGCTTCCTGATTTGATTTTAATTTCTTCCGGGCTTTTTAAGCTTTAGCTTTTAGCTTATCTGATGCAGGCCTATTTGCTTCAACTTCTATAGCATTTGTTTGCATATCCTCTAAGGTTCAGGATGTTCTTTCTCTTAACATGACAACAAAGTCATCTTCAAAGGCCTTTGAAAATCTAACCTTAGTTGCTGCTACAGGAGGTTTACAATCAAGAGGCATCTTGTGATAAATTTTATTAAATATTTTTATGAAATCAACAATTGGTTCTCCATAATTTCTTTTAAGTTCTTCAAATTTAGTTAAGAAATACACAGGGTCCTTTTTCACTCCCCATTGGATTTTAAAGATATTAGTTAATTCCTACCAGGATCTAATAGAATGAGCTGGTAGTTGTCTAAACCAAATCCTAACATTTCCTTCTAGAGATTTCATAAACAATCTCATATAAACATTTTCATGTTCTATGTTCATGTTATCCGCAAAATGTAGAAATGTTGTCAGATGATCATCAGCTGATAAACTAGTTTCTCCATTAAATCTAGGGAGATGCTTTAGATATCCAGGAGGAAAATCATTAAGAATTTTAGGAAGTAATAGGGGAGCATATGTTGCTTGTACAATTGGTCTAAAACCAGCCATACTTGAAGATGTAGATGTAGAAGAATGATTATTAGTAGTTGAAGAAGAAGAAGTAGAGTTTGTAGGTGAATATGGAGAAGAAGGAGGTGAGGAATGAGGTGGAGAATGAGGAGGAGAATGAAATGAGATGGAAGACCTTCTCCGAGATCTTAAAGGAGTTTTAATGACCAAGTTTTGAACCTCTTCTTCTCCTTTCTTGTGTTCAAATAAAGGATTAGAATAAAGTGAAAATATATCTTCTGGTTGGTGTGAAGTAGAAGGTGAAAAATATGTAACAGGGGAAATGAAATCAACAGGTTTGAATCCAGGTAAGTTTAGATCCAAATCCCGTTCTGATATAGGAGATTCAGAAGGTTCCTCGGGTAATTTCTAGGATTCTAAAGAATGAACTAACAAGGATGATTGAAAATCCACTCCTTTGGATACTAACTCATGCACTCTAAGAGGTACGTCTTCTTATTCTAAAGGAATAGGTCCAGATCTGAAAGGATCAAGAATTATATTGATCTCCTGTTGAGGGGTAGAAGAAGGGTTTTGATGCCTTCTTCTGGAAGAAGCTTGTCTTACCATTCTCTTTGGGTCTATTAAAGGTAAGACAATTTCAGAGTCAGAATGAGACCTGGTATGCTTTGAAGGAGCCAGTTTGGTGACAGTGAAGTCGCCAGATGAAAATTTTTGACCTAACTAAACCTTTAATCACCTTTAAAGGAATAAGGTTTTATCGTTGTCCCAGGGAAAACAAATCAAATCTGTTCCCCGACAACGAGGCCAAATTGATGTTTTCCTTTGAGATAATTGCGGTCAATAATTATGCCAAAGCATCTATAATGTTTTATTGTGTTTTGAAATTTTTGGATGACCAATGTATAAAATAACTTTTGCAAACAATTATTGATTAAATATTTCAGATAATATAAAAAATATGAATAAGGGTTGCGTGTTTATCTCACACAGTGATTAATATTTTGTAAATGTTTAAGTATACTTATGTAAGAAGATATGATAACCAAATATTCAGATTGAATTCTTTAATTAATCATAAGTTTGAAAACCTTTAAACAATGTCTAAAGTTCAACATAATACATTTAACATTATCAGGTTGTTGACAATTTATAAATGAAAGGGATTTACATCAACAAACTGTTTAGTAAATCATTCTTTATATTAATAATAACTTCAGGAGGAATTGTAAGATAATTGAAACACGGTTAATCTCACCTAATTATCTTGATAAAAATTAAACATATGAAGAGACAAAATGTAATAAAAACAGGAAAAACTCACAGAAGGAACAAAATTTTATGAGACAAATTCAAAATCCTTCTTCTATTATTGATGATTGAAAAAATTGTACAATTCTGCTTACAAAAAAATTCTTATCCAAGGGTGCAACCCTTAATAACTCGAAATGAGAGTTATTTATGCTAATTTCTAAAAATTAGAAATATCTTAAACTGATTACAATAGTAGAATAGAGAAGAATAGAAGAAGAAAATAGATAGATGATGTGTCTCTGTTTTCATGGAAGTTTTTGATGACTTGGCCCTTTTTTATGGAAGTTGTTGATGACTAGAACCTTGAAAGTCTGTTGTGTTGGCACGCTGTAAACATCATACTTTTACTCGATGGTTTCACAAAATTTATCTCATTTTTATTTACTTGGGATTTCTACACTCATCATTTTTCTGAAGATTTCATCTACCTCAGTATATCTCTCGAAAATAGGCTTATGAATGAACAAATGTTTGATTTGATGTTGAATGATCAAATCAAACTACAAAGCTTCTAAAAATGTTTTCCCTGTAATATGTCCTTTAATACCTGCAAATTTTGACTTATCCACTGCAATAGTATATAAGTTTTTACATTAATCTTCTAATTTAATCAATTTTTCATCCAATCCTACCAATCCTGGAAATACTTTATGATTTAAGACATTAAACTTTGTATGAAACCTTCAAACAACAGTGTTTAAAGCTTCACATTTTTTTTGCAGTTGGTTGATTAAATTCCTCTTTTGTAAAACTTTCTTGATCTCTAAAATTGTTGCAGTTCTGTCCAGTATGTTTATTTCTTCCAACTCTTCTTTGTTCTTTGAGTTCAATACCTTGATCATGCCAGTGGCTTCACTTGGCTTTTTCTTGAGATGTTCTTTCTGATCTTCTATTACTGCTTTGCACTTGGTGATGAGCTCTTGCTGTTCAAAAATAATTTGTATGGATGGCCATACCTCTGTCATGGAATTGTTGATGTCTTTCCAAATGTTTTGCTTGGCTTCAGCCAATGTCCTTGCCATTAAAGATTCACTTTCTAACTCTTTTACCTTAACTCCCAACTTGTGAGACTTTTTCATTTCCTCCATATATAAGGTACCATTTCTAATCTTCTCTAGTTCTAGAATTTGAAACCTTTGCTGCAACTTCTCATGTTCCGGCTTCTGAATAGCCAAATCCTGTGTCAAATTTGCTGTATCAGTTGTTGTCAAGGATGTTGAAAGATTTGTACTTGCAGAAGATGTTTTAACTGTTGTATTTGGATCAATAGCCACCTGTGATGTTGATTTCTCCTTTAATAATTCTTCAATCTGTTCTTCCATATTTCTTATTTGAATTTTTTGCTCAATGATCAATCTGAGCATCTCCTATTTTTTGTATTCATTTTCTGTAATTTCCTTTGTCCGTGGATCTTTAGTTGAAGGAAATTTGAGTTGTTTGCACATAGCAAAGATGTATGCATTATTCTTTTCAATAATTTCTTCAACTGCCTTGTAGTCTTTTGGATCATATCCAACTTTCACTACAAGATCCTCCAAATACTTCAATCAGTTTTCTTTTCCCAATGAAGACAACTTTTCAATCTTAAGCTGAGATTGGACATTTGACAATGCAGTCTTCAGTTTGGAGAGTGACATGGTTGTTGTTGTCATTGTTGAAAAGAGCATCTCCCCAAATTGTCTATGCATGTCCATCTGATCTATAGGATGGATCTGACTTGCATAAAAAGAAAACACTGTCTTTTTATATTCATCATGATTCTTTGGAAAAGGAACTGTTGACTGCAAAAGGGCCATTTGCATCCTTCCTTTCTCACTGTCAAAGGCAGTGAGACGCCTGTGCTGGGAAGTTGATGTTTGTTTCTATAAATTACTATAGACATCAGATTTTAATGCCTCATTATTATGCATAATGTCTAAGAATCTCGAGAAAATATTATGCTCTTCAAAAGAACTGGAATCTGAGTGTTGGATAATCTCCAGAGGTTCTCTAGCAGTTGATGATGATGGAGGAGTCATAGGAACACTTGTTGATGTAGAAACTTCAATCTCCCCCAAATCAATAATCCCTCTGAAAGTGAAGTTGAACCAAGCTTTGGCTTCTTGAATTGCAAGATAAACTCCTTCATGATTTCTTTGGCAGGTGGAAGCTCTTCTCTGACTCTTTTCTGCTGCTTACTCTCAGGGACTGGGGTCTGCACATTAGAAGTTGAAAGAACTTGTTCATCTGCCTCCTGAGGAGTGCCTTCAACCCATTCATCTTGATTCATATATATTTTTATTTCTGCTCTAGAGGTATGAGTATAGGAGGTTGTTTTTGGTTCGACTCTCAGAGCAGAAATAATTCCATGTGGGTAATAAGACCAAGTGAAACTTGGTTGGAAACCCATTTTCTTTAACATTACATCATCTTCAACACCACTTGATCTGGTATTACAGATGAAGGATCCAGTGCTTACCTTGAGCTTGAACTAATCTTTCCTTTTCCCTGAAACAAAATGGAGGTCATCCATATTTATCATTTGTCGAATATACTCTAAGGAAAAGACTCTCATAGGGACATATCTTGGAAGCTTATATGGTGGGAATTCACAACCATATACTCTAATTTTTGTGTAGTTTTGGTATAAATACCAATCCCCAGTTTTGGCTTGCTCACTCAAGTGTAAGATCCTTTTGATCTCTTCTCCAATTTGGGGTTCTGTCTGACTGGTAAGCAACTGCTTCACTGGGTGTATGAAAGAGTCTATGAACTTTGCAAAAGTAGTAGTTGTTGATGTAACCTTGACTAACTTTGTCTAGTGAATCACTAATTGATTCACTCCTTGTGCATGTTGTTTATTGAAGTGGATAGGGAGCATCTCTGCTTGTTGAAAAAGAATCATGTGAATAATAACAGAGGTGTAATTAAACACACCCTAAGTTGTAAAATTCATGAATTGCTCATGTATATTTTCAGCCAATAATTGGTTGCAATTATATATAAAAAATGGTGCTTTGTCTTTGCTAAAAATTGATATGAACCCCATGATGGGTTCATCAACTGTTTGGTCATCTGGGTATCCTAGCAGGTATGAAAGAAGTGAAATATAGTGTTTAGAGGCTTCGAGAAAGATTGAGGATGAGTATGGTGGATTTTTCTTAGGCAATTTTGCATCCTCGGGTAAGAATATTTCAAATATTTGGGCTCTCTATGGGAAGTTTAACTTATGGTAGAGGTCCATAATAGCAGTAGATGAAAATGGGTTAGAGAATCAGATGAAGGGATGAGGAGCATTTGGTTTATGGTCTCTCGATATATGGTGATCAGAATGTTTCCATTTTGAGCCACCACTGCTCTCTTTATAGGATCATACTGTGTTTGGCACCAAGAAATAAGGTCAGGGAAAGAATGGGTTTGTGGAAAGGCAAATAGGGGTAACATTGATTCCCAGAACCTAATAGGGTCTTAATTAACAGTGTGTTTCTGTCTGAGCCATAGATATAGCTCATGAAAATCAAATTCGCAGTGAGCATCTAAGACCTTAAAGAAGACGTCTGCGAGGGGTATCAGATCCAGGTTGAGATGTGGTGTAGGAGCGGGGATTTCTCCTGCAATTGGGTTGGTGACCTGCACCTCTTCAACTACCTGTTTCTTTACTTTTCCTTTAGGGGTCACCTGATTTTTGGTCTTGGATTTGGAGGCCATTTTAGACAGGGATATAGAAGGGGAGAAATAATTCGAAGATTAGGCGATTGCAGAAAGGGTGACAGTAGTCACAGAAATGGTGACAGGGAACGAAATGCAGAGTTGGTGACTTGGAACAGGATGCAGAGATGGTAGGCTATGGTGAATAGACAAGAAGGTAAAAGTGAAATAGGGAACTCCGCAAACCATTTTATAAGTGGCAATCTGAATTTAATGGCCTAGATAGTGACCGTAGCAGTTTAACGGTTCAGGAGCGGGCTTTTAATGAGAAACGATGAACCAAACGGTTAGGGAACGATCATGTGAACGGAGGAGTACAAATGCTTAGGGAGCGAAGGCGTAGGAGGGTTGTTTGGTCTCAACCTAGTCTCCTAAATTGAGTTCATTTAATTGTCAACCAGGGTTGGTAAACTGCTGAAGTGAAGTGTACTGTATGTACCTAGGTGTTTGTTTCTTAATGCGTTGTGCTTAGTGTTTTATGATGTTTTTGGTCTTTTGGTAGTTTTATGTTCACAAGGAAAATGACTAGAAAGCTAGTGGAAGGAAGCTAATGATTAAAAACAGAGTGAAGCCTAGTTGGTTGATGACAAATGACAAATGCAATTGCAGATATTGAAACAGAATCAAATCCAAACTATGACTAAGCAAAAACAAAGCTTGATAATGACTTTAAGGAAATGAATCAAAACACAAACTTAACTTGTCCAATTCTTTTATCAAAGGTATTTTGGGAGAGTTTGAGAAATGATCAGCTAAGTATACAAATTCTCCTAATCTAAACAATTAAATCATCAGCTTATAATGAGACAATATTTTATCCATGATTAAAGATTTGTAGAAACATATTTGGAGAAAAATATTGTTGACATCATAAGATCTTCTACTCTAAGACTAGTTCCTGACTCTATTCTGCAACTTAGTTTGATACCACTACACTTCACTCAAGGTTATAGATTTTTAAATTAGTCTTTTGAGGAAATGTTTGTTTGTGAGATGATAAGGAAGTTGCAAAAGTACTTCAGACCTTGAAATGATACTGTCTTCTGTTCATATGGTTATGAATCAATTATAGATTTGGAACAAGAAGAGGTTTGTAAATAATGAAGGTTGTTTTGTTAAGTTTAACAACTGAAGTAATCTAATATGCAGTGGATGACAACTAAATGTGGAGTGCAAATGCAATGAGTTAAGCTAAAACTGAACTTAAGATGTCACTAGTCTAAGACAGTGTTGAACTAACAAGCCATTATCAAACTTTAAAATAAATAACAGAGCATGAGTTAAATGCAATTAGACTCCGGAGTATCCTAACTAAGCTATCATGCATTATTCTATGGAATTATACAGTCTGTTTTGTCCATCATGATTGGTATTTTGGAAGAGTTTCTTAGAACAATCCTAACTATACAATTCAGTGCAAATGCAAACATAAAGACTGAAAGCTATTAAAAACTAAGATATCATAGCTATCTCCTACCCATCATTATGATATTTTGGAAAAGCGTTTTAAGAGCAAGAACAGCTATGGTACTTAGTGCAAACACACAACTGAAACGTTCAAGATCACAATCATGCTTAAGACATCATAAGGATTTTTTGGAAGAGTTTCTTCTTTTGGAAGAGTACTTAGCATAAGTATAACTGTGATGGTGAACAAAAGAAATTACAATTAAATCCTACAACACTATAGCCATTTCCCATTCATTATCATGATATTTTGGAAGAGCTTCTTCTTTTGGAAGAGTTTTTAGAACGAGTATAACTATAGTAGCTAATGAAAACAACTACGAATTCAACTTCAAAAACGTAAAGGCAGCTAGGATACTTATCTAAATTATGCAAATAAATCCGTACAG
This sequence comes from Pinus albicaulis, assembly GCA_034641835.2. Taxonomy (NCBI): domain Eukaryota; kingdom Viridiplantae; phylum Streptophyta; class Pinopsida; order Pinales; family Pinaceae; genus Pinus; species Pinus albicaulis. Next base: position 139,461,671 of record CM076570.1, on the reverse strand, counting down.
GGGGCAGGGGCCCTCTACCACCAGACGGAATCTAACTCCAAATCAAATCAACGCTTTCAAAACAACACTGTCTGCTTCATTAAAAGAGAAATAACTTGAACAGAGCACTCTGCGTCTTCAGAAATGTAGCACATAATCTAAGCAAAATCTAGAACAAAATCTAGCCTAGCTCTCGGTTTCCCAAGTGTTTATATAACAAATGTACATAACAAGACTTGCAACAATTCCAGGATCATTGTCTTTCCTTATCGAAATCACATTAGGACTCTTGAAGTGGCAACGTAAAAAGAAAAAGGACATCTGGACTAAGACAGTCCTATTAGAAGTCTGCCTTCCTAAATGTGTTCCCACGTACCAAAACCGTATCCAGAATTCGGTTTTTCCTTCATGGTGAGCAACGAACAATGTAGACATGACGTGGAATATACCCATATGCGGTTTTTCTTAAGAGGCCACCTGGAACATGCCTAAACGTGAAGATAGCTGCAGAATTGCCGGTTAGCTGCGGAATGTCTGCATTCTGCAGCTAGTTCTGGTCAAAATGCATTATAATGACAAAAATCACAAAACTTAGCAAGTCAGTCATGTTAATCATTCTAAAAGTAATTTTAACTAAATTCATTGATCAATTGGGTCTGGAATAACAATGGACAAAGGAAAATGAGGTAAAGTAAGATGAAAGAAAGCACAATCTTGAGGCTCAACATACCCTCACTGCTGACTTCTTGCATGTCCTCATGCAACTTATTCCATAAACTCAGAGGCTTCTGCAAGAACATCTAATCCTCTCCTTCTCCTTTGCCTGGAAGCTAAAGATCTTCTGGGTTTTCTGATGACAAATTTGAACCTTAAGTTGGTAAGTGCCCTGATTAGCTTCTTGTTCCTCTTTTTAAACTTTTCATTAGCCTTTTCCACTTTGTCTATATGTAGAGATAAGGTTGAGTTCATATCGGTTTTGAGTTTGACTTGTTCCTTCAGAATGTCATTCTCATTTTTGATGTGTCTATTAAGTATTTCCAGCTCATACCTATCCCTTCTTAATACATCTATTTCGGACAGTGGAGGACTAGGGGTTCTCTCTCTACTCTCTGAAGCTTTCATTTCCAAAGTTTCAACATAGTCATAGACTTCTTGCTGAGCAGGGTCAATTTCATGGGTTCCTTCATTAAAATCCTCTTCAACATCTTCTTCAATAGATGTTTCCTCATCTTCTATATTTATCACCCCTGTTTGTTTGATTTGAGTTTTCCTTAATTTCCCCTTTAGTCTATGGCTTCTTCTTGGCTGGGAAGATCCCTCTCCTTTCTCTGTGGCAGATTTCCTGATTACCTTCTCTTTCTTAAGTTGTCTCTTGATTTGAGTCAACTTCTCTGAGATGATTTCCTCACTACTTTCCTGGACTGTTTTGTCAATTTCAATTTTTTGAAGCTCTCCATTTTCTGCTTCTCCTTGTAGGCTGTTTTTCAGGTGAGGGTTCTTTTGGCTCTTCAAAATGATTTCTTATCAAGAAATTATCCCAAGTATCATTTGTTTTGGCTAAATGGTGTTCAATTAAAATCTTAACCAAGCCATGATGGTATAGAGTTGTCTCTAAAAATTGAACCCTTCTTTGAACACAGGAAGCCATCTTTTTCAAAATTTGAAGCAAGAAATAGGGTAGGTTTAAGTCTTCCCCCAGAAAATGCATTATCAGTCTAATGTGGTAAACATAAAATGTGCCATATCTACCCTCACATGTAATAATTTTTTGCAGAATAAGCAGTATGTTTCTCCATTTATTTTTCAATGCAGAACTTGGAATTCCCTTCTTAAACACAGTGATATCCATACCTGGTGATTTTAGAATTTGCTTCCAGGATTCATTATGGAATTCTTTGTTTTTGAACCATCTCTCTCCATTTCTAAGCAATCTCGTAGCTTCTGCAATGAAAACTTCAGTGATAGTGAATTTAACATCCCCCACTTCAACTTCAGCGCCTTGAAATGACCTTGCAAATGTTTTAGTGACTTCTTTGTGGAAGCCATTAAATTTCTCAAGAAATTATAGCCATCCTACCTGTTGCAACATTTCTTTACATTGAGGGTATCCTTCCAAGTATTTTGTACCCATTGGTTCGGTTCTTACAATAAGACCCATAATTGCTTCTTCAATGTTCAAATCAATACTCTTTCTGCCCACGGAAACAATAACTTTCACCTTCGAATGGATATACCTCTGATTCTTGGTGATAATGGCTTCAAACTTCGGACTGATATGCCTCTGGTTGACAGTGACAAATGGCTTCAAGCTTCGAGCTGATATGCCTCTGGTTGACAATGAAATTTCAGACTGATATGCCTCTGGTTGACAGTGACAAATGGCTTCAAATTCTACACTGATATATCTCTGTCTCTCGGTGATAAATGGCTTCAAATTCCACACTGCTATACCTCTGTCTCTCGGTGGCAAATGGCTTCAAATTCCACACTGCTATACCTCTGTCTCTCAGTGGCAAATGGCTTCAAATTCCACACTGCTATACCTCTGCGTTTACAGTGATAATGCTCAATCTCTGCTCACGGTGATAGTGCTTTGATATTCAAACTGATATACCCTTTGCTCTGCTCACGGTGATAAGGATATCTCTGTTTTGTGGAATGAAGGGCCGGCTACAGAATGGAGTGATGGAAGTAGTTACGGAATGAGGTAATGGAGTGAGGTGGAGAAAACGAATTAATGAATGAAAAGATGGCGGAGATTTTTACAACGGAAAAGAAAATCATCATTGAATGATTTGGTTGGGTGACGTGAGGAATTCAAACACTGCAGCCTTTTTAACCGCTTAAATGATGTCGGGTATAGAATTTGAAATGAGAGATTTTAATACAAAGTTTGTGGAGGGTATTTTGGACATGATCAATAAAAATAATCAAAATAACCTTTTCGAATGTTTCATAACTAAAACTATGCTAAACTTTATGAAATGCCATTATAATGAAAAATTGTTACCTCTGCTTTCATTTACTTTTTGTGGTCTTTGTCTTCTTTGTTCTCCTTTGGAAGAGTCTTCATAATCTTTCTTGATTCTTCTTATTCATGGATACACTGGATCATTTTGTTGCAATTCAAATGTCTGCTGATTGGTGCCTTCAGGATTTGTAGTTGTGGAATGACTGTCTGGCTGCGGAAAGCCTGATCAGCTGCAGAATGTCTGTTAAGCTGCAGAATGTACCTGTAGAGTATTTCAATCATGGAATGGAGTGGTTTGGGATATAAGTGAAATGTTATATGGCATGAATGAAGATGGATGATGAGTTATGATATGTATGAAGTGGATGATGAAATGGAATGGATTCAGTTTATGAAATGGAGTGAAAGAACATAAGAACTGCCCTGCAATCCATGACATTTGTTATTCATTTGCAGCAAGACATCACACTTTGAATTTTGACATGGAAATGAGGTGGATGGAGTATGGAATGAGATGGATGATATATGGAATGAAGTGAAGTATGAATGAATGAATGGAATGGAGTATGGATGGATAAGTGAATGGAATGAAATGAAATGAAATGGATCATAAGTACAATGGATCTGAACTTATGATTTTGTAACAGCTGCTTGCAAAAACAAAATGGGAAAAGTTAGAGTGTCAGAAAAACTCTGATTTTCACCCTATCTTTTCTGTATAAACATGCCAATCAATGATTGGTTTTCATGTTTATACCTTTATTTTTTTATTTTTATTTTTATTTTTTATTTTTTTTATTTTTTATTTTTTTTCAAGAGAAATGCTTCAGAAAATTTAATCAAGTTGATGAAGAAGAGAGATTCTTCTTCATTAACTTCACATCACTGCTTTCTTGGAACTTCTTGACAAATTATTCTCTTGAGAGTGGTTTGTGATACAGCTTCAATCTATGACCATTCACAAGAAAAGTGACCTCTTCTTCATCTATAGTTCTGATTTTTACTGCCCCATTATCAAAAATTTCAACAATTTCATATGGCCCAAGCCAATGTGTCTGAAATTTACCTTCAAAATCCTTGAATTTTGAATCAAACAAGAGAGCCCAGTCACCCTCTTTGAATTTCTTCTCCTTGATGTACTTGTCATGCCATCTAGCCCTTTGCTGTTGGACTAGACTTGTTTTCTGAACTGCATCTTGTCTGATCTCATCCAATTCATTAATTTGCTCCAGTCTATGCTTTTGTGCCTCCGTTAGATCAAGTCCTAGCTGAACTGCCATCTTGAATGTTTGAATTTGGAACTCTATGGGAAACAAAACTTGCTTTCCATAAACAAGCTCGTAAGGAGTATGGCCTGTTGTGTTTCTCCATGTAGTTCTATAAGCCCACAAGGCTTCAGGAAGCCTATCTACCCAATCTCTTCTATGTAGATGAACAGTCTTTGTTAGGATTCCTTCAATGACTTTATTAGTGGATTCCACTTGACCATTTGCTTGTGGATGATAAGGAGTAGATGTTCTATGTCTGATTTTGTACTTTTCCATCATTTTCTCCACTAGCCTTGATGTAAATTGAGCTCCTTGATCTGTAACAATTTCCCTTGGGACACCAAAACGAGTAAAAATATCCTCAAAAAGAAAAGTAACTACAGATGATTCATTAGCAACAAGTAATGGTTTAGCTTCTACCCACTTAGTAACATAATCAGTGCAAACTAATATGTATTTCTTTTGTCTTGATGGAGGACTTATAGGTCCTACAAAATCCAAGGCCCATTTTTCAAAAGGTTCAATGTGTACCCGAGGTTGTAATGGCATCTCACCTGAAGGAGAAGGTTTCCCTACCCTTTGGCAACTGTCACACCTTTTGACATACTCCCTTGCATCTTTAAACAAAGATGGCCAATAATATCCTAAATTAAGGATCTTATAAGCTGTCCTCTTATCTGCAAAGTGTCCGCCACAAGGTTCATCATGACATGCCTTGAGAATCTCAGGCATCTCATCTTCACGAACACACCTTCTAATGATCAAATCTGGACCTGTCTTGTACAACTCATTAGCAACCCATGAATATTTTGCACTGTCATAAATGATTTTTCTTTTATCCCTTGCATTCATTATTGAAGGAAATTTTCCTGAAACTAAATAATTAGCAATATCAACAAACCATGGAGTTTGAGTGGAAATTGCAAAAAGATATTCATCAGGAAATTGATCTTCAACTGGAGTGTCATCTTTGATATTTTGGAGTCTAGATAGGAAATCAGCTACTGTGTTTTGTTTTCCAGGCCTATCTAGAATGGTAATGTTAAATTCTTGTAAGAGCAATAACCATCTTATGACTCTGCCATTAGTAATTGATTTGTTCATTAAGTATCTAATTGCAGAATGATCAGTGTGAACAAAAGTTTCATAGCCTGTTATATAGTGTCTGAATTTGTTTATGGCATGAACAACAGCTAAAAACTCTTTTTCAGCTACAGTATAGTTTAACTCTACAGGAGTCAAATTTTTACCGGTATAATAGATGGCATAGGGAATCAAATCTTTTTGTCCCAATACTGCTCCTAGAGCTGTATCGGAAGCATCTGTTGAGATATGAAAAGGTAACTTCCAGTTAGGTCCCCTTAATATAGGTGCTTCAGAAATTTTGGTTTTCAGGGTTTCAAAGGCTAACTGGCAATCAAAAGTCCATTTGAATTCACAATCTTTGGTAAGTAATTTGAAGAGTGGAGATGCTATCTTGGTGAAGTTTTCTATAAATCTCCGATAATATCCTGTAAATCCTAGAAAACTTCTAACATCTCTTTGACAACTTGGAATAGATAAGTTAGATATGACTTCAACTTTAGACTCATCAACTCTAATCCCATCCCCTGAAATGTGATGCCCTAAAACAATACCTTCAGTAAACATCATAAAACACTTTTCATGACTAAGTGAAAGATTTTTTTCCTGACATCTCTTTAAAACTTTTTCCAAGTTTTCTAAAGCTTCTTCAAATGAGTTTCCATAAACTGTGAAATTATCCATGTACACCTCTACACAATCATGTATTAGATCTAAAAAAATTCCTAATACTGCCCTTTGGAATGTTGCAGGTGCATTGCATAATCCAAATGGCAATACTCGGTAAGCATAGGTACCCCAAGGATAGGTAAATTTGGTTTTGTCTTGATCTTCAAGTGCTACTTGGATTTGATTGTAACCACTAAACCCATCTAGGAATGAAAAGTACTTTTTGCCAGCTAATCTATCTAATACTTGATCTATGAAAGGTAAGGGAAAATGGTCTTTAAGAGTAGCTTTGTTTAGTTCTCGGTAGTCAACACATACCCTCCATTTTCCACTTTTCTTTGGCACAATTACCAAAGGAGAAACCCACTGACTATCTGAAATAGGATAGATGAAATTAACATTTAACAATTTTTGCAATTCTTCTTTAACAATTTCCCTAAGATTTGGATTCATCCGTCTTTGAGGTTGTCTGATTGGTTTGCAATTTTCTTCTATATAGATGTGATGAGTGCAAGTCTTGGGGCTTATCCCTTTCATGTCAGTGTATTCCCATGCATATGCAGAAGAATGTCTCTATAATACTTTGACTAACTCTTCTTGTTGAGATTTTTCTAGGTTCTTGTTTATGTTCAAAGTTTTGCCCGGAAAAATTTCACTTGTAGAGCTGCCAAATTTATCCATAGAATGAAGAGACATCTGCCTTGATGAAAAAAACTCAATATTGGATCCCTCTTGAAATGATTCATGTTTGTGTTCTGGAGAGGATTCAAAGTTTTCTAGAGTATTCAGAATTTGATTATCTTCACTAATTTCGGAAATTGTGAAGAGAGGTTGTAAATCTTCCTCATCCTCTATCCATTGAGTGTCATCTAGATTTGTAATTGTCCTAGCTGGAGGATATAAAGTGAAATTCTTAGTTGAACTACCATCAGAGATGTACATATCACCGGATCTACAACTAATAAAAGCATCAGCTGTAGCCAACCAAGGTCTTCCTAATATAACAGGATGGCCTCCTAGATTATTCTTAGGAGTTAGGATCATGAAATCCACAGGGTACTCCCAAGAATCTAAGGACACTGGAATGTCTTCTATTACCCCATCTAGTTTGATCACAGATCTATCTGCTAATTGTAATAGTGTGGGTGTAAAGAGAAGATTAGGAAGTTTCAGTTTATCCATGATTTGTCTACTCATGATATTGATTGCTGCTTCTAAATCAATGAGTGTGTTTTGGATTTCAATTCCATTGATGTGAATTTTGACAACTGGATTTCCTGGGTCAAGATACTTTGGAATAGAAATCTTGCCCATCATAATGTCTGTTATTTGTCCTACCAGTTGAATTTTATTTGTTTCTCTTATTCTTTTTCTTGTTGTCTTCATACTCAACTCCTTTATTGTTTTGGCTAAAATTGGAATTTCCTTGATGGCTTGTAATAATGGAATTTTAATGCAAACATTTCTCAGCTCATCTAGGAAATCATAATTAGGCACCATGATTTGTTTTTCTACACCTCTATCAATTTGTAATCTTTCCGGAAAGGGAGGTATAGAAGTAGATGTAGATGGTTGCTCTAATACAAGAGTTGAATTTATTGAATCTTTTTGCTTTAATTTTTCAGTGTTTGGGTCTTGAAAGGATGTATCTTCCTCTCAAGACTTTTATTCACCCGTAGAGAGTCTTCCTCAGAGTTATCTTGTTCTTGTATGATCACAGAAGGCTTCCTCTTTTCAAGTATCCTTCCAGACCTAAGTTGAACATCACTAAGGTCTAGAGGAGTAATTAAATAAGTTGGAAACTGTTGGCCTTCTATCATGTATGTGTTCTAAGGATTTTTATTATTGGGGTTTGGTATGGGTTGAGCAGGCAATTGATTTGATTTTTGAGGGAATGGTAATGAAAGTGGTTGATTTTGATGTGGTTGGTTTTGATGATGTTGTTGAGGATTTTGTTGAAGATTTTGAGGAAAATTTTGTTGAGGATTTTGAGGATAAAAATGTGGGTATGGTGGATAGGATGGTGGATACTGATAATATGGGGAGTATCTTTCATAGGGACTTTGTGATCCTTGTGCCCAGGCTGGAGATTGATTTTGAAATTGAGGCCAAGGTTGCTGCCAAGAATTCCAAGGTGGAGGTTGATTATACATTTGATCATGGAATCCTTGTGTTTGAGGTCCTTGCCAAGGCCTTCTAGAGAAAAAATTGAGAGATTCTACGGAATCTGTAGGAGTTTCCTCTTGAAATAAAGCCTTGAGACCATGAAGAGAAGGACAATTCTTGGTCTCATGTTTTTCAGAACAAATGACACAGGTTTCTACAACTTTTACATCCAAAGGACACTCTCTCAAGGCATGTTTCTTTCTACATTTGGGACAAAAGATTGCCAAGGCATCAGATTCAGCCTTTTGCTTGTTTTGTATCTTAAGGGTGTCTATTTGTTCACTAAGAATCCCTAAGATGTCAGATTTAAAATCATCAAGCATGTGTCCTATTTCTGATCTACTTACTGTCCCAGAAGTAGACTTACTTGCCCTTGCAAGAGCGGGATCTCTTGGACCTTTGACAGTTTTAGATTTCCCTCTTGAAAGGTTGATACATAACTCATATATTTCAGGTAATGTGCACTGTGATATATCCCCTTTTCTACTCTATGTTAAGGATATCCAACCATTCATCCCTGAAATTGTTTTCAATAAAGAGCTTTTTTAAGGTGTCTTGATCTAGTGTTTTCCATTTTTGCCCTTTTTTATGTTGTAATTAAATCCTCCAACAAATCTTCCAAATTTTCATCTTCTTTTTGTAACACATCTTAACACTTCTTTTCCTTATGATTAACCGGCATACAATAACTAAATACCTCCCTCTAGAAATGCTTGTTTCATGTCTTCCTCATGTTCTAATAGAATCGCCGATCGTAATTTCATAAACCACTTCAATGTTGCTCCTTCAAAGTTGATGGGAATAATTTCAGCTTTGAGCATCTTGTATAGTCATAAGTTCTACAAAGGAATCAATTCAGCAGGGAAGGTTTCGTGATCTTCTGCCTTTAAGTCCATAGAAGTTTGGAAGGACAGAGGGTGAAATGTTTTCTATGGTTGTATTGGTTTATCTATCAATTATAGGAACCCAAAAGAGCTTCCTATTTCTCTTCTACCTCTTCCTCCATCTGCACCTCTACCTCCTTCTCCTCTACCTCTACCTCTACCTCCAAATAATGTGTGCTCTCCATTAAAGACTCCTCCTCCCCCTTCTTCTGCCATGATTGGCTCTCCTGTGGAAGTGGAAAGGTCTGTGTCCCTAACAGGAGTCTTTAGATCTTCTTCTAAGGCAGGTTCAGTGGATGAAGTGGAAGGTTTATCTAATGGAATAGATGACCTTAGATCTTCTAAAAGTCCAGGATCAGTAAAGGATGGAATGTGGGTCCGAGTTGAAGGTGTACTAGCTCTTGGTCTAGGTGAAACAAGTGGTGTTTTAGGAATCAAACTTCTGTTTCTGCTGCTTATGAATCTACCCCTTGAGTCTCTCTCTCTACGCATATAATTTTTTTTGGGAGTTAAGAAACAAACGTTACCTAGTTTTCACTTCCCTGGCAACAGCGCCAAAATGTTTGGGCTCAACCTAGTCTCCTAAATTGAGTTCATTTAATTGTCAACCAGGGTTGGTAAACTGCTGAAGTGAAGTGCACTGTATGTGCCTAGGTGTTTGTCTCTTAATGCGTTGTGTTTAGTGTTTTATGTTGTTTTTGGTCTTTTGTGATGATTTATGATGTTTTTGGTCTTTTGGTAGTTTTATTTTCACAAGGAAGATGACTAGAAAGCTAGTGGAAAGAAGCTAATGTTTGAAAACAGAGTAAAGCCTAATTGGTTGATGACAAGTGGAAAATTCAAAGGCAACTACTGAAACAAAATCAAATCTAAACTATGACTAAACAGAAACAAAGCTTGATAATGACTTTTAAGGAAATAAATCAAAACACAAACTTAACTTGTCCAATTCTTTTATCAAAGGTATTTTGGGAGAGTTTGAGAAATGGTCATCTAAGTATACAAATTCTCCTAATCTAAACAATTAAATCATCAACTTATAATGAGAAAATATTTTATCCATGATTAAAGATTTGTAGAAACATATTTGGAGAAAAATATTGTTGACATCATAAGATCTTCTACTCTAAGACTAGTTCCTAACTCTATTCTGCAATTTAGTTTGACACCTCTAGACTTCACTCAAAGGTTGTAGATTTCCTTGAATAGTCTTTTGAGGAAAGGTTTGTTTGTGAGATGATAAAGGAAATTGCAAAAGTACCTCAGGCCTTGGAATGATATTGTCTTCTGTTCATATGGTTATGAATCAATTATAGATTTGGAACAAGAAGAGGTTTGTAAATAATGACATTGCTGTTAAGTTTAACAAATCGAAGCAATCTAATATGCGTGATGATAACTAAATGGAGGGCAAATGCAATGAGTTAAAGCTAAAATCAACTTAAGATATCACTAGTTCAAAATGCTGTTGAACTACAAGTCATTATCAAACTTAAAACAAAATAACTGAGCATGAGTTAAGTGCAATTAAACACCGGAGTATCCTAACTAGGCTATCATGCATTATTCTATGGAATTATACAGTCTGTTTGTCCATCATGATTAGTATTTTGGAAGAGTTTCTTAGAACAATCCTAACTGTACAATTCAGTGCAAATGCAAACATAAAGCCTGAAAGCAATGAAAAACTAAGATTTCATAGCTATCTCCTACCCATCATTATGATATTTTGGAAAAGCATTTTAAGAGCAAGAACAGCTATGGTACTTAGTAAAAACACACTACTGAAGTTTTCAGGATCACAATCACGTTAAGTTGGATGTTAAGCATTTGAAGAGTTTTTCCTTTTGGTATACTTAGCATAAAAGAGAATTGATGTGAACAAAAGAAATTACAACAAATCACAACAATTATAGCCATTTCCCATTCATTATCATGATCTTTTGGAAGAGCTTTTCTTTGGAAGAGTTTTAGAACGAGTATAACTATAGTAGCTAATGAAACAACTACGACCAATCTTCAAAACGTAAAGGCAACAGGATACTTATATAAATTAATGCGCAAATAAAACTGCAGAGGCGTGGCTCTCTACCACACTGCACATAATCTAACCTGAAATCAAATCAAATCTTTCAAAACAATACTGTCTGCTTCATTAAAGGAGAAATAACTTGAATAGAGCAATCTGCGTCTTCAGAAATGTAGCAAAGAATCTAAGCAAAATCTAGAGCAAAATCTAACCTAGCTCTCGGTTTCCCAAGTGTTTATATAACAAATGTACATAACAAGACTTGCAACAATTCCAGGATCATTGTCTTTCCTTATCAAAATCACATTTGGACTCTTGAAGTGGCAACGTAAAAAGGAAAAGGACGTTTGGACTAAGACAGTCCTATTAGAAGTCTGCCTTCCTAAATGTGTTCCCACGTACCAAAACCATATCCAGAATTCGGTTTTTCCTTCATGGTGAGCAACGAACAATGTAGACATGACGTGGAATATACCTGTTATCCCTGTTATGGTTTTTGAGAGGCACACTGGAACATGCCTCTCCTAAACGTGAAGACAACAGCCAATTGCCTCGTTAGCTGTGGCTCACGGATCCTCTCGTAGCCAATTCTGGTCAAAATGCATTACAATGACAAAAATCACAAAAATTAGCAAGTCAGTCATGTTAATCATTCTAAAAGTAATTTTAACTAAATTCATTGATCAATTGGGTCTGGAATAACAATGGACAAAGGAAAATGAGGTAAAGTAAGATGAAAGAAAGCACAATCTTGAGGCTCAACAAGGGTAATGTTTGGATGACGTGGCGGGATGTCATTGGTTGGATGGACAACGGTTATGGCACGGAGGGAAGAATTTGTTGGCTTGAGGCACGAGAGGAAACAAACGTTGGAAGGGTTTTACCACCAGCGGATTTCGGGGGGGAGGGGGGGGGGTACCTCCCAGTTTATGGTTTTGGGTGGAGGGGGTGCGAATTCGCATGGTGTTGACATGTTGCAAAAAGCAGCAGCCATTGAAACCGCTTTATGGACCCCCACCCCCTCGCGTTAACGAGAAATGGTTTAAGGGGGGGGGGGGGTTGCAAAGTGATCCTCCACCGTCGATTTCGAGCGGGTGAACGATCGTCCGTTGAAACTTTCCATCCCTTTATTCAATGTGATTTGACCTTTTGTCCTCTAATGAATTGTGATAGAAGTAAAATATGCGCTATATGCTTTATTTAATAAATGAAAATATAAACCCCTTTTTAAAGAATCAAATCATCATTAATTAATATTTAATCTTTTTGGTAAATCAGTGCATTTAAATAGGCGCCCATGATTTATTTTTTAAGACTAAAGCATTTACATTTTTTGTCTTGCTTGCTTCCCTAACATTTTTTTCTTTTTGCCTTATTTCTTTAGGGAAACTAACTCTAACATTTTTATTTGACATGGATGCATAAAAACATAAATTTTCCTAACATTTTTTTATTTTTATTTTTCATCCATATCCTAACTTATCATTTTAAATTTATTTTTTCAACTAACATGCTAACTTATCAAAACCAAATAATGTTACAACAGAAGGAATGCACCTGGGCTTGCCTTTTCGGAAAGTGTATCAAAGCCCAGGGGAAGCAATGATGACCCAAAAAATGTCCAACTACTACATTGCGCTGCCCCAACAATTCTCTATTGTGTGCTACAAAGATATGGCTGAAAACCCCACCTTCGGTGATTAGAAAATTCTGCAAAATTATTTCTAGGCCCTCAAGCCAAACCCACCAAAACCTAGAAATGATTTGGCTCGGTTTTGACCTTCCAAAATAGACCCCCAAAAGCCCTATGCTCTCCAATAGTTGTTGAAGCATGTTGTCTATCCAAATACCAGCAAAATCCTCCCCAAACACTTCTGAAATGTAGCAATCAACTCCACCAACACTTCCCTCATTTCTCCTAGAAAGAAATAACCCAATCGCTGAGACTCTATCTCCCACGTGTGCCCAATTTCTCTCCTTTGCGTTGGCCCTAGAGACTGCAAAATCAATTCTGAATATTGATGCCACTTCCATCCCTCAAACTCACCAGATGACCAACAAATCTCCTGAGTTTTCTTCTCCTAATTTCTCCAGGAAATAACTCTCTAGAAGAATGCTGAAATGGCCACACTAGATGTCCTACTGCATCCTCTAAGAGTATGCAATTCATGGGAAAACTGAATGCAAATGCCGGAGATCTCCCTGCAAAACCCCTCCGAATAATTATGGATAAACCTCTCTAGGGTGGCACTCGAAGTCCCCCGAAGAAAGGGTGAGTTCTCCGCTTGGAAGACTCTTGCTAAACAACAAGGGACCCGACTAAACAACTCGATCAATGGAGTCAAGTTTGATAAGCCAAAGATGACCAATGAAGTGTGTTACCTTCCTTTTATAACTTTCGTGGAGCCTTTCTTCCCGCCTTTTCTTCCTTCGTGGGTCCCTCACCAAGCCTTCGATTTACCATCTCATGCATTTAGAATCATTGGCTCAGGGAGTGCATATTTCTTATGTGGGTGGCCCCAACATACCATTAACAAAATAAAATAAATTAACCTACCTCTAACTCCTAAGTCTTCTACAAAAAATCAAATGGGCCCTGTCTTCACCAAAATTGGCCCCAAAATGTAGAAATTAATCTTGTTCCAAAATAATTTAGGAATGGACATTACATATAATATAACATATATCATTTTTAATATGCATCTTTGTCAAAAATTTATGGATAATGTTGGAATGCACATTAATGTGTTCCTAGAGAGTCAAACATTGTTGAAAAATAATGTGATGCTTCCACAAACCACATTCAAAAGAGAGGAGCAATGTGATTGGCTTCGTACTCAACAATTGTCACAATCTTGGGCCTCAAAATATTCTTTCAAAAGAGAGCCACAATATGGTTGGATTTGCGCTAAAAAATTGTCATAATCTTTGTCCTCATACTCTCACTTGGGCACAATGTGTTAATTTTATTAAAACTCTGCAACTACTTAGATGAATTACTGAAAACAAGGCAACTGAAAACTAAAACCAAATTTACTTTCACCAAGATATAAAGTTTCTTAACAATCTATAAGCATCGAAAAAACACTAGAGATAAAAACACATGCACACAAAATTGACACACTTGTTTTACTCATGAAACCCAAAAGGAAAAACCTACTTTCTTTTTTGTTGTATATTATTGATTGTTCTTTAAGCAATTAGATCTATTACAATTCATGTTACTACTACAACCGACATTTTGTCTTTGAGAAAGCGTTAGGCTTCTCGTCACTAATCTTAACTTCTACAATTGATCTCGGCCTACCTTGATCTCGGTCCTGCAGACAATTGTTCCCTTGCTAAATAGCCTTGACCTGCTCTGTGAATCCTGATCTCGTTAGCTCCACAATCCTTGTGCACGAGCTGCTATTTCCTTGTGCACAAGCTCCTATTTCCTAGTGCAATTGTGGATCTTATTTCCTTGTGCACTTGATCCCTATTTCTTTGCGCACAATTGCTCCTCAATTATGCACACTCCTCACACAAAGAATGATCTCAATTGTGCCTTCATCCTTCTCTTATACATAAAATTTGAACCATGCAAGGATTTCTAGTTCGGTTAGCAGTTCACTCGAGTTTCCTTCAGTTGTGATTATGAGTTAACTGAGAACTCAAATTGTTCTCTCTCCAATCAACACTGCATTCTTAACTCGTTCTCTTTCCAATCTGACGCAGCCAAACGCTGCTACACCCACTATTGCATTCCTAATACAATCTCATGTAAACAAAACTTATCACCCTAAAAACAGAGGCTTCTCCATATGCGGAAGCTATTTCATTTGTTGATAATTATGGCTACCAACCATATAAAAATACCCACCTTGACCTTTCATATTTCTGACTTTGACTTTGGTTCAAAACCCAAATAGTAGAATTATTTAATTCGGAATTAAATTCCTTTCTCACAACTATGGTTTAAACCCCAATTTACCAATCGTTAATCATATCTTCTTATGATTTTCAACTCTATGGGTTAAACCCCAAATAAACCATATAGATATTTACGGGCCCACAACTTTATTTCAACGTACCTTTACACTGACAATCAGACACGTCAGTCCATCTCGTTGACCATTCAAATCTTGTAGTTCAACCAATCCATCAACCCTTCATAAATCGAATGATCATCACATTACATTTCCCAATCCGACTACTATCGGATAACAAAAATTCACAACTTTTAATGTTTCAAATTCACGTGAAATAAGTGGTTTTAAGATACCACGTGTCAACTCCTTAACGCTATCGCTATTGCTTCCCTAACATTTTTTTCTTTTTGCCTTCTTTCTTTAGGGAAACTAACTCTAACATTTTTATTTGACCTGGATGCATAAAAACATACTTTTTGCTAACATTTTTTTATTTTTATTTTTCATCCATATCCTAACTTAGCATTTTATTTTTATTTTTTGAACTAACATGCTAACTTATCAAAACCAAATAATGTTACAACAGAAGGAATGCACCTGGGCTTGCCTTTTCGGAAAGTGTAGCAAAGCCCAGAGGAAGCAATGATGACCCAAAAAATGTCCAACTACTGCATTGCGTTGCCCCAACAATTCTCTATTGTGTGCTACAAAGATATGGCTGAAAACCCCACCTTCGGTGATCAGAAAATTCTGCAAAATTATTTCAAGGCCATCAAGCCAAACCCACCAAAACCCAGAAATGATTTGGCTCGGTTTTTAACTTCCAAAATAGACCCCCAAAAGCCCTATGCTCTCCAATAGTTGTTGAAGCATGTTGTCTATCCAAACACCAGCAAAATCCTCCCCAAACACTCCTAAAATGTAGCAATCAAATCCACCAACACTTCCCTCATTTCTCCCAGAAATAAATAGCCCAATGGCTGAGACTCTATCTCCCACACGTGCCCAATTTCTCTCCTTTGCGTTGGCCCCAGAGACTGCAAAATCAATTCTGAATATTGATGCCACTTCCATCCCTCAAACTCACCAGATGACCAAAAAATCTCATGAGTTTTCTTCTCCTAATTTCTCCAAGAAATAAATCTCTGGAAGAATGCTGAAATTGCCACACTAGATGCCCTACTGCGTCCTCTAAGATTATGCACTTCATGGGAAAACTAAATGCAAATGCCGGAGATCTCCCTGCAAATCGCCTCCGAATAATTATGGATGAACCTCTTTAGGGTGGCACTCGAAGTCCCCCGAAGAAAGGGTGAGTTCTCCGCTTGGAAGACTCTTGCTAAACAACAAGGGACCCGACTAAAAAACTCGAGCAACGGAGTCAAGTTCGATAAGCCAAAGATGACAAATCAAGTGTGTTTCCTTCCTTTTATAACTTTCGTGGAGCCTTTCTTCCCGCCTTTTCTTCCTTCGTGGGTCCCTCACCAAGCCCTTGATTTACCCTCTCATGCATTTAGAATCATTGGCTCAGGGAGTGCGTATTTCTTATGTGGGTGGCCCCCACATACCATTAACAAAATAAAATAAATTAACCTACCTCTAACTCCTAAGTCTTCTACCAAAAATCAAATGGGCCCTGTCTTCACCAAAATTGGCCCCAAAATGTAGAAATTAATCTTGTTCCAAAATAATTTAGGAAGGGACATTACATATAATATAACATATATCATTTTTAATATGCATCTTTGTCAACAATTTATGGATAATGTTGGAATGCACATTAATGTGTTCCCAGAGAGTCAAACATTGTTGAAAAATAATGTGATGCTTCCACAAACCACATTCAAAAGAGAGGAGCAATGTGATTGGCTTCGTACTCAACAATTGTCACAATCTTGGGCCTCAAAATCTTCTTTCAAAAGAGAGCCACAATATGGTTGGATTTGCGCTCAACAATTGTCATAATCTTTGTCCTCATACTCTCACTTGGGCACGATGTGTTAATTTTATTGAAACTTTGCAACTACTTAGATGAATTACTGAAAAAAAGGAAACTGAAAACTAAAACCAAATTTACTTTCACCAAGATATAGAGTTTCTTAACAATCTATAAGCAACGAAAAAACACAAGAGATAAAAACACATGCACACAAAATTGACACACTTGTTTTACTCGTGAAACCCAAAAGGAAAAACCTACTTTCTTTGTTGTTGTATATTATTGATTGTTCTTTAAGCAATTAGATCTATTACGATTCATGTTACTACTATAACCAACATTTTGGATTTGAGAAAGCGTTAGGCTTCTTGTCGCTAATCTTAACTTCTACAATTGATCTCGGCCTACCTTGATCTCGGTCTTGCACACAATTGTTCCCCTACTAAATAGCCTTGACCTGCTCTGCAAATCTTGATCTCGTTAGCTCCACAATCCTTGTGCACGAGCTGCTATTTTCTTGTGCACAAGCTCCTATTTCCTAGCGCAATTGTGGATCTTATTTCCTTGTGCACTTGATCCCTATTTCTTTGCGCACAATTGCTCCTCAATTATGCACACTCCTCACACAAAGAATGATCTCAATTGTGCCTTCATCCTTCTCTTATAGATAAAATTTGAACCATGCAAGGATTCCTAGTTTGGTTAGCAGTTCACTCGTGTTTCCTTCAGTTGTAATTATGAGTTAACTGAGAATTCAAATTGTTCTCTCTCCAATCAACACTGCATTCTTAACTCGTTCTCTTTCTAATCTGACGCAGCCAAAGGCTGCCACACCCACTATTGCATTCCTAATACAATCTCATGTAAACAAATCTTATCACCCTCAAAACAAAGGCTTCTCCATATGCGGAAGCTATTTCATTTGTTGATAATTATGGCTACCAACCATATAAAAATACCCACCTTGACCTTTCATATTTCTGACTTTGACTTTGGTTCAAAACCCAAATAGTAGAATTATTTAATTCGGAATTAAATTCCTTTCTCACAACTATGGTTTAAACCCCAATTTACCAATCGTGAATCATATATGCTTATGATTTTCAACTCTATGGTTTAAACCCAAAATAAACCATATAAATATTTACGGGCCCACAACTTTATTTCAACGTACCTTTACACTGACGATCAGACACGTCAGTCCATCCCGTTGACCATTCAAATCTTGTAGTTCAACCAATCTGCATCAACCCTTCATAAATCTGACGGTCATCGCATTACATTTCCCAATCCAATGACTATCGCATAACAAAGATTCACAACTTTTAATGTTTCAAATTCACGCAAAATAAGTGGTTTTAAGATACCACGTGTCAACTCCTTAACGCTATCGCGTTCATTTCAGCTTTTACCACTTACCATTCTAAAGCTGCGCGAAAACCCATTTGCTGGTTTTTGAAACCGTCTTCATTATTCCATCTTTGCTATTGATTCATGGTTCCACACTCCGTTGACCAAGGTTCCTCTCGTTTATCCTTTCCAAACTTCTGGTTCCGTTATAACTCCACACAAATACAATTTATCTACTTTGCAATTTTGCTTTCTCTAGTCCACTATGCCATGAATTATAGTTTCTTCTTTCGACAGGTTCATTCAGGTTCACCACTTACCTTTTAAAGGCTGTGCGAAAACTCCTTTGGTGGTTTCCAAAACCACTCCTCTATTCCTCTTCATCCCTTCTAATCTTTGTTTCTGCTGCTTCTTCCCTCCGGTTCCATGCCGGAATATGGGCTTTCAAAACATGTCAATGTGAAGTAAACAATTAGAAATTTCTTCTCTATTGTATTAAATATAAATTTCAATCAAACCTTTGTTCCAGTCCTCATCTGCATGCACTGATCGATCGGATGTACTTCTGATACATATGGTCCAATGTATCCAAATGCTGAATTGAAAATTCAGTTTCTCTTCTGTGTCCTCGATCCTTTCAATGATCGATAACTGAATTTAACACACATCAACTCATACGTCTTCTCATATGTGTATACAAACATTTTATGCACTTCGGCTCAATTCATAATTATAACCCTAACTCGGTATTTCCATCAAAATTTTCAATGGTATGCAGAACCACCATTTCAAACCCTTATTGCAGAGTTTTATCACACACCTGTTCATAAACTCTGAGCATTTCTCACACATAATCTATAATTCAATCAATCAATGCACACATAATCACTCATTTTAGAATTGAATTTTCTCTGTATATAATAACCAAATAATTACAAAAACTACTTCTTCTCTGACCTGATATTCTAATCAGTGGCCTTCCTGTCACTTTTTCCCATAGGCTTACAACAACAAACTCCTGTTTGTCTAAAACCTAAATCTCTACCTCTACTCTCTTCTGCCTTTGGGGCTTTACAGTTTATACAAAAGTTTATGAGCCAATTTAGGTTCAGATCCTCCATCATCTCAACAAAATCCTCCAAATCCTCTAAGTCCTAAAATCTATCCTTCATCCCTAAGGATCCTCTCTAATCCCATAAAATCATGAAACTAATTCTAACTTAAGATTTACAATTAATTCCTAAATCTCTCAATCCCTATGAAATCTCAACTATCCTAATTCTCTCATGTTCTCCAATCATTCAGGAACATTTACAAAATTCCTCTCAATATTTAATTAATTCTTATTCTAAATCACTAAAAACATCAATAATTACATTAATGAACCAATATTATTTGAAAACACTAAATCCCTATGTCTATTAAAATACAAAGGATTTTTTGAGCCTAATGCTCTCGCATCAGACTCCCAAGGTTAAAAAATAATCATGATCTCCTGATCATGTGCTTTTAATCTTTGTCTTCCTGGATCCCATACCTTGTTCTGTAATTTGCCATCTATTTTTGTTGTTGTTTGTTGCTTTTCTCCAGGTCTCCACACTTTATGCGGCTTTGCTCCACTGGCTATACTTTCACAGTTTGTTACTGTCTTCCTTTTTTTGTCGCTGCTTCTTTTCTTTCTTGTTGATGTCTTCCTCACTTTCATCATTATCCTTCTTATCAGTTCAATTTCTATGTTCAATAGATCTTCTGACTGCTGATTTCTTCCACCCTTTGATTGCTGAATCTTTATTCTTACTGTCGCCCTAACATCCTTACCCTCTTGTTTACTGTTGTCTTCTTTCTCTTGCATCTTCACATTCTGCATTTCCCAATATTGAAATTGAGATTTCTCTTCCTGTATTGAATCCTGATTCTTCAGCATAATTTCCAGCAATTCAATTTCTTTATTCCATGGATTAAATATTTCCATAGAATTTTCTTCCTTTTCCTTTACTTGACTGCCCAACTATGTCAAATTTTCTCCAGCATCTGCAACAAAACCTGCATTCACAAAACAATTATTAAAATAAAAACCATAAGGACTCAATGCCTCTTTTCCTTCTGGCAACATTTCAATATGCTGCTCTGAAATTTCCTCTTCTATTAGCAAATTAGTATGTTGATTCATTCTACCTAAATCATTCTCTAAAGGCATCTCAAGACTGTCAACAAGTCTCTCTTTCACCCTATCTGCTCTCATGATGTATTTCTGTTCTTGTTCACTGTAGTGAACTTTGTCTTCTGAAATCTCCCTGTCATACTCTGAGTTTTCCAGCAAATATTCTAGCAATGCAATGTATTTTTGGCATTCCTTAAGTACTTCATCATCACTGAAAATTCCTTCATTTATACATTAATTTTCAGTTTGAAGATTACAAGGTTCAACAATCTCAACTGTTGCTTCACATATCAGTACTTCAAACTGAATCTCTTCTCCTTCTTCTACAAGAAATTCTTCATGTGTTGTAACAACTTCAAAAGATTTTTCATCCTCTGCAAAACCTATAATCACATCACAATTATTAGATTAAAAAATACAAGGCTTTACATCATCTGGCTGATCTGAACTTGTCCACTAGTTCAGGAAATCATCAATAATTCCCCCTTCAGCAAGGTAAATTTCTTGTTGTCTTGAATTCTCACAATAATTTACAAGATCTTTCATAGATCTCCATTCTTCATCTTCACCCATAACTTCATCCTGTTCTGCTTCACAAATGGAAATTTTCATTTTCAATTCAACTTCTTTGAGTTGTTCACATCTCAATTGCACACTCATCATATGTTTCAGCTTTCTCAGCTCTTTTGCTAACTGCATATTCGTTTGCTATTCTCTCTTCTGTTGTAGCCTCTGCCACTTTACTTTCTTCTTCATGATCCAACCATATCTCTGGTTTTCTTCTATCATCATTTTCAATTTATTAAATTGTCCTCTTATCTCAGCTAACTCTTTGTCATATTCTTCATCAGTCAACTGCTTCCATATGCCATTTGCCTTGGCATATTCTTTCTCCTTTCCTCTGTTGTAGTCTCTCTCAGAACCTCTGCTATCTCTTCTATGACTATCAGTAGTCATCTTCTTCTCCATTTCTATCTTCAGGAGTTCCTCACTCATTCATCATGAGTTGTACTAAAGCCTCTGCAATAACAATTCCTCCTTGTTACAACTTACCTCACCAATCCTTTTCTTTAGATTTGGTCTTTTGGCAAGCACTGGTTCTCTATCTTCTGGAACCTCTTGAGCATTCCTCTCTGCTCCTTCTAGGCTTCAACTCATATGCACCTTTTAAGAACACAATTTTCCTTTTTATCCAACCTCTCTTGGAATTATTCAAGGTTCTGTTCCACACTTTATTCAGAAACTCTTACCAGTTTCCTTTATCACTGCTCTTAAAGCTGCGATTTTCTTTTGCTGAGATTTTCTTCAACTGCCTGCAACCTGAATTCTGCAAACATAATCTTCAAATCAGAGTTAAAATAACACTTATCAACTCACCTTAAAGATCTATGTGTGATCTTGTTTCACCTCTCATCTGCACTGTATCTCTATGTGTTGCAATCTATCATATTCAAAATCTAATCTCTTTTTATTTTCTCCATCACACATGCATTCATTCTAATTCCAATTTAGTTAAAACAAACTTGAACCTTCAAAAGAGCTATTTCCTGCTTTGATACCAAAAATGACACAGCTAAATGCTGCCACACCCACTATTGCATTCCTAATACAATCTCATGTAAACAAATCTTATCACCCTCAAAACAGAGGCTTCTCCATATGTGGAAGCTATTTCATTTGTTGATAATTATGGCTACCAACCCTATAAAAATACCCACCTTGACCTTTCATATTTCTGACTTTGACTTTGGTTCAAAACTCAAATAGTAGAATTATTTAATTCGGAATTAAATTCCTTTCTCACAACTATGGTTTAAAAACCCCAATTTTCCAATCGTGAATCATATCCGCTTATGATTTTCAACTCTATGGTTTAAGCCCCAAATAAACCATATAAATATTTACGGGCCCACAACTTTATTTCAACGTACCTTTACACTAATGATCAGACACGTCAGTCCATCTCGTTGACCATTCAAATCTTGTAGTTCAACCAATCTGCATCAACCCTTCATAAATCAGACGGTCATCGCATTACGTTTCCCAATTCAACGACTATCACATAACAAAGATTCACAACTTTTAATGTTTCAAATTCACGCGAAATAAGTGGTTTTAAGATACCACGTGTCAACTCCTTAACGCTATCGTGTTCATTTCAGCTTTTACCACTTACCATTCTAAAGCTGCGCGAAAACCCATTTGTTGGTTTTTGAAACCGTCTTCATTGTTCCATCTTTGCTATTGATTCATGGTTCCACACTCCGTTGACCAAGGTTCCTTTCGCTTATCCTTTCCAAACTTTTGGTTCCGTTATAACTCCACACAAATACAATTTATCTACTTTGCAATTCCGCTTTCTCTAGTCCACTGTGCCATGAATTATAGTTTCTTCTTTCTACTGGTTCATTCAGGTTCACCACTTACCTTTTAAAGGCTGTGCGAAAACTCCTTTGGTGGTTTCCAAAACCACTCCTCTATTCCTCTTCATCCCTTCTGATATTTGTTTCTGTTGTTCCTTCCCTCCGGTTCCATGTCAGAATACGGGCTTTCAAAACAACATGTCAATGTGAAGTAAACAATCAGAAATTTCTTCTCTATTATATTAAATATCAATTTCAATCAAACCTTTGTTCCAGTCTCGATCTGGATGCACTGATCGATTGCATGTACTTCTGATACATATGGTCCAATGTATCCAAATGCTGAATTGAAAATTTAGTTTCTCTTCTGTGTCATTGATCCTTTCAGTGATCGATAACTGAATTTAACACACATCAACTCATACGTCTTCTCAGATGTGTATACAAACCTTTTATGCACTTCGGCTCAATTCATAATTATAACCCTAACTCGGTATTTCCATCAAAATTTTCAATGGTATGCAGAACCACCATTTCAAACCCTTATTGCAGAGTTTTATCACACACCTGTTCATAAACTCTGAGAATTTCTCACACATAATCTATAATTCAATCAATCAATGCACACATAATCACTCATTTTAGAATTGAATTTTCTTTGTATATAATAACCAAACAATTACAAAAACTACTTCTTCTCTGACCTGATATTCTAATCAGTGGCCTTCCTGTCAAATTTTCCCATAGGCTTACAACAACAAACACCTGTTTGTCTAAAACCTAAATCTCTACCTCTACTCTCTACTGCCTTTGGGGCTTTACAATTTATACAAAAGTTTCTGAGCCAATTTAGGTTCAGATCCTCCATCATCAACAAAATCCTCCAAATCCTCTAAGCCCTAAAATCTATCATTTATCCCTAAGGATCCTCTCTAATCCCATAAAATCATGAAACTAATTCTAACTTAAGATTTACAATTAATTCCTAAATCTCTCAATCCCTATGAAATCTCAACTATCCTAATTATCTCATGTTCTCCAATCATTCGGGAACATTTACAAAATTCCTCTAAATATTTAATTAATTCTTATTCTAAATCACTCAAAACATTAATAATTACATTAATGAACCAATCTTCTTTGAAAACACTAGATCCCTATGTATATTAAAATACAAAGGATTTTCTGAGCCTAATGCTCCTGCATCACAATCAACATTGAAGTCTTATCTCGTTCTAACTAAACTCTAATTGAACTTGTCACTACCAACCTGTCTTGTAGTCTAATTGAAGAAGACTCCACTTAATTGAAGCTCCAACAGTATGCATGAAATCTTCATGACCATTCTAGTAAATTTGAAATCAACTCATCATACCTGAAGTTTATCTCATGAAATCACACTCATGCTAGAGAAATATAAATTCGTAGTCTTCGCTAGCTAAGGCGCAAGCCAAAAGACTTTCCATTGCTAAATTTTCAACACGATGTGAAGCCGTAGTCTAACTCTTTCACTTTTTGGCATTTTAATTTCTTTTTATCCAATATCGGGTAGGATTGATTGGACTAACAAGTTTGAGTTATGAAATTTACATAATACGAGTGCTACAAGGGTTTTCATATCATTGAATCCATTTATGTAGTCAAAAATACATTTTAAAAAATAAAAAATCACAAATCTGCCAAAAAAAAATATTGCTAGATTCCAATCCAAAAAAATCTAACAAAATCATTTTAAACAAAAATAAAAAAACACAAATTTTCTAAAAAAATTATTGCTAAATTCCAGCCAAAACCTAAAAGAGCTACATCAACTATGGTTGATCAATACCCCTCTAAAATTGAACTCTACGATGATTAGTATGTTCAATAATTAACTTAGTAAAGTAATAGTGATTAGTTTACACGTAAATGCTAAAGTTGAGAGATGAGATAAATGGCCATTAATATAAATCATAACTATTTAATTGTCCAATGACATTCGTTGGAACTATTGAAGGTGAGAAAAGCATTCCACGACTATAATAGTATAATCGCCTGATCATAATGATGTTATTTGTGAATGTGAATTTAGTCTCACATTTCTCAAGGACGCGAAGCCACTTTTCTTTTCTTTTTCCAGTGAATATCATGTTTTGGTCATAATTAATAACTAGCTTAGATCCATCTTAACCCCAGATTTATGAAGTTCTGAGGGGGATCAAATCTCTCTAAGTGCAAATTTCTTTTTTGAGTGCACCTCAAGAGATTTGATCTCTCTCGACGCTTAATAGATCTGGGGTTAAGAGGGATCTAGTATGGTTTCATTGGTGCGTGGTCACATAAAATTTGTTGAACATCTAATTATTCTGATAATTTTAAATACGGTAAATATGTCTTAAGATTAATTTTGACATTTTAATTTTAAATTTGTTGAGATACCTCAGTTTGTTGAGATGATAAAGATTGTTAATAACTTGAATGATGGAAATGGTGAAATATTTTTTTTGAATCCAAAGTAACATTTTATCAATGTTGAATGATAGAAAACGTGAATAACAAGTGCTACATAGCAACTAGTACCTGCCACTTAGTTTAAATGTATCTAAATTAAAGTAATAATTTTGTGATGGTGATGGTAACCAATTGATAATTACTAGGATAACCCATGCTCAATTGCATTTGAGTGTTTAGATTACATCTACTACATATGCTTAACATATTATTGGCATCAGAATGGGTATGACACTAAGTAAAAGTATGATATGCATGGATATTGTATTCTACTACTACCTTTGTTTAGATATGATTCTCTTGGTACTAGTAATTATCATGTACATTTTAGAAATGTTCTCTATATAGTGCAGGGTGTTAGGATTGTTATGGGGAATCATATTTTCTTACATTTTATATCAATTTAGGTTAAAAAAGAAATTTAAATAAAGAAATATATCAAATTAAACCATTTAAATTATTAAATAAATAATTAAAAAATATTAAAATTTTATATAAGAGTATATTTTTTTATTGAAATAGAAATTTAATTATTTTTATTAAAATACAATTAAAAAAAATGAAATTTAAATATTTAATTAAAAAATTAATTTATAATTATATAATTTGAATAAAAAATTTATGCTAAATTGTATACATAAATTATGGTAAAATAAATAATTATTAACTATTTTTTATATGGAATTAATTACCTTTTAAAGTAGAATTTTAGGTTAAATATTATATGTACTAATGTGTAAATGATATGACTACATACCGTAACTATATTAATAAAATAGTAAATAACATTACATAAAAAGTTATTTATTAACATAATTATGTTAGCATTTAAAGCAAAACACCTTAAAAAAAGCATTTCTTAACATAATTATATTAGTATTAAAAAAAAAAAAAACAAAAAATTACTAATGTAATTTTACTACTATCAAAAAGCAGGATCAAATAATACTATGTCCAACCTATCTTCCAATTTTTTTATGGACCATACGCAAATTCAATATTTACGCATTTTCGTTTATAGCACACCGTCCAAGAAATTTGATTTGATTTTAAGATAATATAAATTGTATTGCAATACAATATAACCCTACCTAATCCAATACATTCCGCAATCCAGGATTCTTTGCCATACTCTAAACTCTGAAGTACAACAGTTGTATACCCAGTTGGTGTACAACCTGTGCAAAAATTGATGTATTCATTTTCGTTTAGTGAGCTGATTTGATATTTTCTCCTGGGAGACACTACCACTTTTTTTGTTAGGGTCCATTTAATTGAAAACCATTGATCATATTGACTGTGAAATGAGAAGTTGAAATGACAACATGGGTAAGGCTTTAATTGTCCGAGGAAGTATGTCAGACTTTACAATGATTACGAAATACGAGGTTATATAATAGAACCAATAATATTTTAGAAAAATAAATTTAATTGCTATTAAAACAATAATAAAAATTTATTTATAAAGTTAAATTGTGGAGTGGTTCTAAAAAGTTTTGGCCAAAGATAAACTAGCAATTGCACCGGGAGGTGCAAAGGAACGCTGAAAGGAAACCTCCCAATGATGTAAGAGGGGCAAAACAGGCAGATGTTGAGTTAATTCTTCTCCAACTCCTCCTAGGAGAACAGAGGGAGAAGAATAAATGGCCTCCAGGGACTGAAATCAACCGAATTCACTATCATGCCGTCTCTGGTAACATAGCAATGGAATGTAGGCTTTCGGGAGGGCGTATACTTGTTATTGCTTGGGGTTATGGTCCAAGAAGTTCGAACATCAAAATATAATGAGAGGATATTGCCTTTTAATACAGTTTACAAGGGGAAGATTTATATTAATATTCAAGCACTTTATAAAAGAGAGAGATAGCCTCTGTGCATTATTCAAAGGATATTCAATTGTTTTTATTATTATCGAATAAATTAAATGTTAAAAGTAATTAAATAATATTTAAAGTTTGAATTTATACATTTATTTTATTTTTAATAATTACATGCTATGATAAGAAAAGATTTCAAAACCAATAAAAAAATAAGGAAAATAAAAGTAAAAATTAATTAAATAAATAAATAAATAGGAATAAAATAAAATAAAGATATAATTAAAAATAAAAATAAAATAGAAAAAAATAAATAAAAAAATAAAATAAAATAAAAATTAAATTCTTAATTACAAAAACAAGAATAAAATAAATAAATAAATAGAAATAAAATAAAATAAAGATTAATAAATAAATAAATAAACAAACAAATAAATAAAATGAAATAAAAAGTAAAATTACATAAATAACAAATCAATAAATTTAAAATTTAAAATCAATAATTTTATTAAAATAAATATAAATATTTAAAATTCAAATTATAAAGTTTGATTATTTGGTTTACTTTTCCCTGGCATTGTGTGATCAAAATGGAAGGCATATCTCAATGGATTTAACAAGCGCATCTCAAATAAAATGCATAATTCATGAATCTTACAAAGACAATGGCTCCATGAACCAATATGGACCACTTGCAGACTCAATTGGTGGACTTGTGTACAAGAGAAATCCAAATAAAGGAATATTCCGTATAAACAAGAACCAATTATGAGAAAGATGATCTTCTTTAACATGTGGCTGAATTATATGATTAAACAATTAGATAGGTATTTGTTATATTGATAATTTGAGATTACCTGTAGGCCTAGCTGCATACACACCATTTGTGGCAGTCTCAATATCATCGAACATTCAATCCTATGGCATGTTAACCTCTGCTCCAAATTCATGCTGCTTGTAAACATCTTGCTCCTGCATATGCAAAGTGTTTCTTGGGTGAAACTCCGTTGCTGAAATAGATTCATAAATCCTAAAGAAGAAAAGATTTTTAAAGTTCCTGTAGCTTATAATCTGATTGTGCATACTTCCAAAAGAACCAAGGAGAATGATTCCTTTCTACAGTACTTTCACATGAAGTATGCAATTCATGTAGAATATTAGAGCCATGAAAAGGGAATATGACTGCTACCATTATGGGGATTCAAACAACCTACTTCTGATATTACTGAAATTCCCCATCGTTGCATGTTAAAACAAATGCTGAAATAAAAATACAACCTGGATTTTCCATTTCACCTCCATGGCATAGATTGAATATTGCAGAGTAGAATAATGATGGTCAACGAACACAAGATAGTTGGATTGCTGAGAGCTAGGATCTGTTACAGCGTACATACGGGTTTGATACTAAGAAAAAGTAGTCCATAACCTATCCACAAGGGACCTTAACCTGTCTCAAGGTAGCAGGCAGTAAGTAGTCCAAAGCTTTTGTTAGGTGGGGTATGGATGCTAGGTAGCAGTCTAGTATCATCACCATAAAGTTGGAAGAGAGTTTGAAAGTTCCAATTTAATACCGGCCTCTATTCCATATGGGCTTTTCAAGACTATGGGCTTCGATTGGATCTAATGCTCTGGTTCGAATGTAGGAGCAACATGAACTGAAATCCAAGCAAGATCATCCAGGCAAGATCAGCAAGAGTGCCCTATCAAAATCGAAGGTTAAGGAAACAACGAATCGAGGAGGAGAAACAAATTTGTGAAATGAGAGGGATCCAAACACAGGAGCAAGTTGGGTTGAATTTAAAAACAAAGCGGACCCTCCAACCGTCACCGTAGCACGTATTTAAAAAGAA
Organism: Pinus albicaulis; assembly: GCA_034641835.2. Taxonomy (NCBI): domain Eukaryota; kingdom Viridiplantae; phylum Streptophyta; class Pinopsida; order Pinales; family Pinaceae; genus Pinus; species Pinus albicaulis. The sequence goes on along the minus strand of CM076570.1, from coordinate 139,432,738 downwards.
ATGTAGAAAGGGGTAGAAAAGGGGGAAAATTAAGCACCGAAGCATATTTATTCACATTTTTTTCAATGCCCAGCTCTGTTCCTTCGTGACCCACTTCATATATCTTGATTTCTTGCGCCGAGTTAGATTTAATAGCCAATTAATCACGTTCTATCTTTCAGCGCAGAGGTTCACAGGGTCAGAGATTGAGATGCTCGTGATCAATGAAGCATGACGAAGAAGAAGAGCAGGAGAGAAACCTAAATTGTATTGGTGCAGGGATTGCATTGCGCAGGAATCCCAATCATAAACATTTAGGAGTGTAAGGCGTGAATGGTTAATGCATGTGGGGAGATGAAAGGGCGATCTGTGAAGAAGGGAGGACAGTGAAGTTCATCCAAAAGGAATTTCAACCATGCCCCGATGACATTTTCTTCGCTTCCCTTCCCAAGACTGGAACCACATGGGGTAAGGCGCTGCTCTATACCATCTTGGAATTTACTTCCGCAAGCAATAAGCATCCAGCAGACCCGAATGGTGATTCTGCTGTGGGCGAGAAATTGTTTGTTGTGGATGAGAAAAATCCCCATGTTCTGGTCCCAATCATGGAAACTTATCTCTTCAATTCAAGTGACAGTGATCAGTATGACATTTCCTGCTTCTCTGATTTTCCTTCCCCGCGTCTGCTACACACTCATTTGCCAATCTATACGCTGCCTCTTCTTGTGTGGTCGCAACCCCAGAGATTCCTTCGTTTCTCTTTGGCAATTCTACGCCAGACTTCGTGGAGCGGGGTCTCATTATTTGGACGGAGATCTCGGCAAGGAAACGGTGTTTGATGCATTTTGCTCTGGTTTCTATTATGGCGGCCCCTTTGCTGAGAACGTCCTGAGTTACTGGCATGAAAGCAAGCGCAATCCGAATCAGGTGATGTTTGTGACGTACGAAACAACTGCGTGGCCAATAGATCAGCAGGCAGATGTCAAATTTTGAGTGGCGATGAGAACGATGAGAACGCGCTCTCATTGGCTCAGCGAACAATGACATTCGGAAAGCCAACAAAGGGAACGCTTTCAGCGTAATTATTAAAAATTCAACGCATACGCTGCGTTATACTTGCGCGACAGGGATAATAAGAATGTAAACAATTACAAATAGTCTTCATTGTGATAAAATCTCAAACTATTTTTTTCTACTATTATTATTGTCACACCTATTAGTTTTTCCATCTTCTCATTTGGATTATATGAAAATGATGGTTGAAATAGTGGACCATTCAGATCTTTACCTCAAGCTATTATAATAAACATCTTATCTCCTCTCTCTTGCTTTCCAATATTAATAGTAGTTCCAATGTCACTCATTGTGACTTATGAAGTGTTAAACCCCAAGTAAGTTTCAATAGTAGTAGTTTTCTATTACCTTGCTTGAATGCAAATTGACTAACAATGTTGAGTGATGGAAAATGAGAATAATAAGAATGTGGTTAATTACAAATAGTTTATAGTTTCAAGAAGCAAACATTTTAGGTAAGTGAACATTTTATTTAAGATGGAAACTCAAGTATTTTATTTATGGTTGAATCATTGTAACACAAAAATCAATGCATGTGGTCAATAGTTTTTTTTGTGCTTACACTAAAATCAATGCACACTATCAATTTGATTACTTTGAAATTAATGTACATCATACATCTAGTTACATCAAATTAGAAATAAATATTCTCATTGAAATCAATGCATCTAGCGCAAACAATCAAATAGGATTAAAAATCAACAACCACACAAAAATCAATGCATCTAGTGCAAATAATCAAATAGGATTAGAAATCAACGTCTACACTGAAATCAATGCGTCTAGTGCAAACAGTAAATAATATTAGAAATTATCAACTACATTGAAATCAATGCATTCACTGCAATTAATTAAATATGATTAGGATTCAACATCTACACTGAAATCAATGCGTCTAGTGCAAGTAATCAAATAAGATTAGAAATCAACGACTACATTGAAATCAATGCATCTAGTGCAATCAATCAAATAGGATTAGGAATTAACATTTATGTTGAAATCAATTTATCTATTTCATTGAATTACATTATATCTCACCCGCCCTCTCTCCCCCCCCTCTCTCTCTCTCCACCTCTCCCTCCCTCTCTATGTCTCTCTTCTTCCGACTCTTTCTCCTCGTAATCTATATCTGTATCTGCCTCTATCTCTACGTTTTCTCTCTATGTCACCTCCCCAAACACACACACATTATCTCTCTATCCATATCTATTGATCTCTCCCTCCCTCCCTTTCTTTGTCTCTTTGAGTCTTCCCTCTCCCCCTTCCACCTATATATCTATCTCCCTTTGTCTCTCCTTCTTTGTCTCTCTATCTCTCACCCCCAAAACACAAAAACTCTCACCATATGTATCTATCTCTCCCTCCCTCCCTCTCTCTCTCTTCCCCTTCTCCCTCTCTCTATCTCCTTCTCACTTTCTTCCCTCCCGCTCTCCTCTCTCCCTCACTCTCTCTCCATATCTCTTGTCACTCGTTCTCTCTCTCCACCTTTCTCTCTCTATTTATTTCTTCTTCCCTCCCTCTCTCACCTCCTCCAACTCCATCTCTCTCTCCCTCCTTGTATCCTTCTCTCTCTCAAGTCCTTTCTCTCTTCCTTTCTCTCTCAAGCCCCCTCTCTCTTCCTTCTTCTCTCTCCCTTTTTGCGCACCTCCCTCTGTCTCTCTCCCCCCATCTATCTCTCTCTCTCTCCACCCTCCAGCTCCACCACTCTCTTCCGCCTCCAACTCCAACCCCCTCTCCTTCTCTATTGCCCCTCCTCCATATTTTCCTTCCTATCTCTCCCTCTCTCTCTTCCCTCTAGAAAGGCTCTCAAACCAACTAGGTTTCTTAATGTAGTTGGGAGACTCAGATTGATCCACTTCGTCTTCAATTTCTACTAATTTGAAAACTTTATCCTTTAAATAAACTCCCTCAATGTTAGAAAATTTTCAAAATAATTATCAACAAATTGAGGAAATGAGTTATACGGTAAGGAGTAATAAATTTATCCGGAAGCACAAACAATCCCAACTTATTAGGCAAGACTACTTTTTGATATGGACCTAGAGAGAAATAAATTAAAGTTGTCCCTCATGCATCCAGTTGTTCAATCTATCCCTTAGGGGCCTAATTTCAAAACATTGGACCTATCTATAAATGTGGCTCACATTCCATTTTCTGATAAAATTAATTTGCATAGACAATTAGGGGAAATGCTATATAGTGACTTGGGAAAAAATTCTTTGACGTTTAATAAAGAAGAAAAACTCTTGGAGAAATTTTCAAATCAGCTTAAGCAAGAAAAAACAAACTCTAGAGCTTTGCATATTAAAAATAAGGATTATAAGAGGTTGGTTATAAAATTAGGAATAAATCCCAAGGACAAGGAAGCTATCAAAACTCCATTACAAAATACATAATTTGAAGTAAAATCACTAAGAAAAAAATGAAAATGCCTGCTACAGAACATGTTGAGACAACTCAATTATCACAAGTGGAAAAAGAAAAGAAGTGTTGATGAAAGAATTAGTTGACAGAAATAAAGAGGTTTTTATTTTGCAACAAACAGTAAAAAGTCTACGACAGTTAATCGAGAGTCGCACTTGTACTATTGTTGTTTCAACTGAATCATATGACCCTTTAAAGAAACTAACAAGGGTAATGATAGAGCTCAATATTTTTAGAAGGTGAGTTGAAGAAAACTTAAGATGATTTGTCTGTGATAAGATAATAATTAAGAATAAAGGAGATATAGTTGAATATAACAAATGAAAACAATAATCAACTGACTAACAAGCATAAGGAAGCACAAGATTAAATCAAGGAGTTGAAAGCCAAAATGAAGGGTGACATTCCCCTGATTGAAGCTAGGAAATACATTTGGGATAATATTATTCAAAAATTTCGTTCTATATGTAAATGTTTCCATATAGTTGCACAACAGAAAATTATGATCAAATGATGTTAAATATCCCTTCATACATGCAAGAAACAAGTCTAGAAATAAGTGAAAAAAGCTAAGAAGATGGGTAGATATCTGAATAAAATGTTTGCAACATAATTAAGGGCGTTAGATATCACATACTGAGTTGCAATGATCATGGAAGTCAGTAAGATGAATGACAAAAACATTCTTCGTATTCAAGAAGCTAAAAGAGGTCCAACGATCAATTTCCTTATTTGATTCTAAATTCAATCAGAGAACTAGAGATGGCTTACCTAATTGCTAGGATCAACAAGGAAAGTTTTGTTGAAGAATGTAAGTAGGTTTGGTCTTCATTATTAATATATTTGTCAAAATAATTTATTATTTTTTTATTTACTTATTAAAGCATGGGTTTCATGCTTGGGTCAATTATAGTTCAAGCCCCCATTGTAGGCTTTAGGTTGTTGTCAAATTCATTTATTATTTTGTCAAAGATTCCTCCATCAAGTCATCCTCTTCAACAAAGTCATCAACTCGGCCTCTTCATCAAAATCTACATTTCAACTTCCCTAAATATATTCATTCCAGCCTCATACAATGACAAATCTCTTAAATATTGCATGTCATCTCATTTATGATGGAAAAACCACTATATATACCAAACTGAGGATTTCACATTACCACGAACACAAAATTTCGGATAACAATTGCAGAAACAAGTTTGGGCTAATTGCGGGCTCAGATGGGTGACTTCAGGAAGAGGTTTCGGTGCCATTGTAGTAGGACAAAATTTCGGGCTAAATTCATAGATGCAAGTTCGGATGACTTTAGTGATACAGTCTCGGTGCTATACAATTACGGTTTTATCTCAAACATATACAGTCTCATTGCTATATTAGTCACGATGTCTATACAATCTCAGTGCTACAGTCAATGTACTTAGTGTTACAGTCAAGGTCTATCACAATCAAGATTTCAGTGTCACCACATAGATGAGGTCTCGGTGTCTTGACAATGTTGATGTCTTGGTGGAATCACAATTAGGATATCTTAGTGCCATTACAGTGATGAGATCTCAGTGGTGATGATGTCTTGGTGCCAACATAGTGAAAGGAAGAAAAAACAAGGATGAATTGATGGATGGAGTCTCTAGTCTAGGTCTTGGTTGTCTCATCTTGAATCTATTGAAGGAATAAATTTGACTAGGTTTTCCCCAAAGAGTGGGATTTTTCCCTGATAATGTGCCTACATATTGTGTCCTCTTCTATTTGTTGATTGGAATTAGGCTTGATGATAAGAAAATATGAATTGAAAGAACATATAATAATAATGAAAACATCACAAGACAATGTCATAATAAGAGAAATTGATTAACGACCATCCCTTTTGATTTCTCAACATGTTATCGAAGCTAAGGTCATTATAAAAGGAAGTTTGAAGATCACCTATATATATTTGAATACCACTCAGTGAAAGGTTATGTTTACATTTGTCTTGAAGATTATTTCTGGGCCAATAGAACTAAGAATACAGTGAGCTAAAAGAAGAAGAAGGATTTCACTATACCTCAAGGTGAACAAGTTAAAACATTTTAGAATGGGTTAGTAGGTTGATATCACAGTCTAAAAGGAAATATAACTACAGGAATATATCATAAAAACTAGTATTTCAAAGTGCAAACCTCAGCAAGACAGTTCAAATATTACCACAGTGAGATACTTCGATCATATCAAAAAATGAGCTTGTATAATTTCAGTGAATACACATTACAACAAAATAATAGCTTCACTGCTAATCACAGAAAGATTCTCGGCATATCAAGGTGGATTGAAAGTGAAAACAAGAGTCAAAATCTCAGTTTATTACATTGAAGAAAACTTAGTCATCACAGGACCGAAGGCTTGTGTGCATGGACAATCATAATTTTTGGTTATTACAGTGGTATTAAAGTATGAAAGGCATAATCATATTGAAGTCCTGATCATATTTGTTTGGGCTATCTTCACGATACCATTCTACAGTGTCATCATTGAAGAACTGTGCCACTCCTACAACAACGAAGATTGGGATGATTCTACAAGTTTATACTATGTGTCTATCACCCATACAAAACCAAAGTATGAAGCATTTTAATGAACTATGTAATCACATAAACTATTCGAAGTTTGTCCTATACAAGTCTTATATGAACTCAAGCACAAAGGAAGCACTTTTGGAGGATCTGAGTACAAGGAACCAAGTAATTATTGTCACTACAACAAGGTTAATAAGCTCTCAGGAATAAGAGGTATGTAAATAAAAGGTTAGTATAAGCATAAAGATTTTCAAATATATCTAAATTGTTTCATAGCTAGTCTAGGATAAAATTGTGATCCTTAGATAAAATACATGTTAGAAACATAATCCTTATCCTCTAGGATTTAAAAACAATCTAGGATGTCAAGTGAAAGTCCTGATGTTGGTTGAAAGAATTGATCTTCAATATCATAGGATTCCATCCCCCATGGTTATGTAGGAGACCTAACTTGAGAAATTAAATCATGTCTTTAGTATCACGTGTTTTTCTTGAAAGTATGTAATATAGGTATAGAATACCATGGCTTACACTTCAAGGAATTCCTACAAGGTTTGTCAAGAAACATCTCCAAGTATGTCTTAGACCATACATCTTATAAAATTGTCTTCATTTTATTTTGAAATTTGTGTTACTAACATCGTTATGTCCATCTCTCTCAAATCTTAAAGATTTGGGATGATTCATCATCTGATAAATCTACCCACCTTATATCTCTAATTCTGTGTATAAAAGAACCATAAAAAGGTTCTCTGGAAAAACCTAACCTAAGGGTATGCTAATAATGTCTAAAACCATAAACCTACTTAGGGTTATTAATGAAGAAATTGCTATTTTGGTTGATATATTGATGATGTCATGTTTGGGGTTTTGATATGATCACGGAAACTCTAACTTGTTAGGGTTGAAATGGTGTTGTTCGAAATCCCTAACCTTTAGAGTTTTGATATAATAAGGGTTTTCTTTGGTATGAAGTGAAGCCCTAAGTTTTGTTTGGGTCTATAAGCAACACTCTTGTTATGTCTTTATAGTAATATCCCAAGAATGAATCCCCAGGTATGTATTCATTTGATTGAAACCCTAGCTTGGTCTAGGTCGGTATATGTCTAATATGTTAATGTTATCTATCATATGATATGCTAATGAATTCCTACATATATGTGTTGACCTAATTACTAATGATCTTAAGTCCTAGGGTTTGGAAACAAGCCCTAGTCAAAAGTTTGAATTTCTAGGATGTTGTTATTTGGGAAATCTAGGGTTTGTAGCTAAACCCTAGTAGTAGTTAAATTATCTAGTATGTATAAATTTGGAATCTATAGGTGGAAAATATAGGGTTTACATCAAACCCTAGTAGAAGCTATTCATGTTGATTAAGTTGTGATTGATTGTTTTTTTTTATTGCAGCTCATGTATGAAATCTAGGGTTTACATGAAATCTTAGTGGAAAGTATAACATATGAATTCTAAAAGTTTTTAGATACTTTTATTTTCTTTTGACTTATTTCTAGGGATCGCTATATGTCAGAACTTGTCTTCTGACATATTGACTAAACTACTGATGTGATTGATGGGTTGTAACAAACACTGAGCTAGAAGTTGAAATATTGAAGTATAATATCTTGTTGATTATATAAAGTCTAATGCTTATGCTACTATAAGATTTCATTATGGATAAATTCATGATTCTATAGATTTGGTTGTACTTGTTGTCTAAGTTGTGTATGTACATCATATTCAGTATGGTGAAGATGTCCGTAAGTGAAAGTTGATATGATAAGCATGATGAGAAGGATGGAAAGCATGAAAGACTCTTTGATGTCGCAGTAAAGAAATTGAGCCCCCCTATGTTAAGGGGTATCTTGGATGAAAGGAATTTCTCTAAGTTAAGAAGTGATGGGTATGGTTCTCTACTTCATGTGTCATTCACTAGACTAGGAATAACAATCGTAAGTCTTAGTGAAGGCCATGAGTAAGGACACATCACTCCTGTCTTCATGAAAAGAAGTCTAAGTTAAGAGGGAGGGCATATCATATTCATGATGGTTACCTTGAAAGAAGAAATTGGAGAATTATTTGTTGAGGTGTTGTTGTAAGAAGGAAAGCGGGATCTAATTGAAGAATATGTTGCTGCATGTGAAGTAGGAAAGGAAAGTGTAAGATTGGGGAATATTTTGTCAAAGATTTAGTTGATAGTCCTACTTTGTTGAGAAGAAAAATCAAGTTTCTTGAAATACCCCAGAGGTTTGTGTTTTCTTATGAACATGTGAAAGTATATTGGGGTTGTGATTGTATAGGTGAATCTCTCAAAAGTTTGATAAGCATAATAATTGTCGATTAGTTTGATTGTGAGAGATTTGTTGTTGAGGCTTTGTGAGTGAAGAATTGCCTGGAAATACATCAGGATGATACTTTGTATTGATGTCTGGTAGGGAGGGTGGCATTTGGTGGATGCACACCTAGTTCCCTGGGTTGATGGTTAGTAAGTAAACCTAGTGGTATCTATAGAGGTTGAAAGCTTTAGTCCATCTTAGTCTCACTCAGATAGATTTCCCTAGTCAGGAATCTAGTCCATCAAATTGTGGTGCCTAAACTGTTGAGAGACCAAATGGATATATTACCTTGGTTAGGAATCTAGTCTATGGCATTGCAGTGCCTAAAATGTTGAGAGACCAAATGGATAGATTACACTAGTCAGGAATCTAGTCCATGGCATTATGGTGCCTAAAATTCTTCATAGATAAAGTGAGATCTTCCATGTACCTCTTTGATTATATGTAAATATGAATATCTCCCCTGTTAAGAGGGAGTGTTGAAGAATGTAACTAGGTTTGGTCTTCATTATTAATATATTTTTCAAAAGAATTTATTATTATTCTATTGACTTATTAAAGCATGAATTTCATGCTTGGGTCAATTATAGGTCAAGATTTCATAGTCGAATTTAGGTTTTTGTCAAAGTCATTTATTATTTGGTCAAATACTCCTCCATCAAGTCATCCTCTTCAACAAAGTCAACAACGCGGCCTAATTTATAGAAGGACGAAATTTTAGGCTAAATTCAGAGATGCAAGTTCATATGACTTCAATGATACAATCTCGCGCTATCTCAATTATGATGTCTATACAATATTTGTGCTACAGTCAATGTACTTGGTTCTACAGTCAAGATCTATCATAGTGAAGGTCTCAGTGTCACCACAGAGATGAGGTCTCAATGTATTGACAATGTTGAGGTCTCGGTGGAATCACAATGAGGAGATCTTGGTGCCATGATAGTGATGAGATCTTAGTGGTGATTATGTCTTGGTGCTAACATAGTGAAAGGAATAAAAAACAAGGATGACTTGATGGATGGAGTCTAGGTCTTGGTTTTCTCATCTTGAATCTATTGAAGGAAGAACTTTGACTGAGTTTTCCCCAAAGAGTGGGGTTTTTCCCTGGTAGTGTGCCTACATCTTGTGTCCCCTTCTATTTGTTGATTGGCAATAGTCTTGATGATAAGAAAATATAAAGTGAAAGAAAAAATAATAATAATGAAAACATCACAAGATAATGTCATAATAAGAGAAATTGATTAACTGCCATCCCTTTCGATTTCTCAACAATTTTCTCTCTTGGGAATTATATGAGAAATATTTGGTAGCAACCAAAAGCATAGGAGATACTACTCATGAGAAGATTGCAATATTCTTAGCCTCATACTCACATAAAAAATTAGTAAGTCCAAGTATTCACAAAATAATGAAATTATTAATCATGAAAGTAGACTTACTTTAGAAGTCTACGTTTGATCAAAGATGAGGATAATGAGAGAAGTTTGGGATGAAATCACACAAAATCAACTTAGATATTTGTGGAGACATACATGGATATATTGTGGAGGAATTTATGGAGAAGGTTCAACCAATTAGCCAAATTGGTTGTTTGTTATGAGAACCTCAATTCTATTATAGAAGGTGTTAGACTCCTGTATTTCACAGTATCACTAGGTGATTGATTATTTTCTGAGGTATTTCATACTGAAAATAATATTCCATGGCTATCATTTATTTTCAGAAAAATAAAGGGATATCCTGGCTATCAAGAGCATCAAATGAATATATCTTCCTTTCAGCTCAGTTGAAAGAGGAAAGTGTTACTGATTAAGTGTGATGGTGAGAAAACTCCATACTGCTCCCATTCATGCCATCTACCCTCTTCCTACCCTTCATTTTTCCTAATTCTAACTCCAACACTCTAAATCCCATTTAAACCCCCAAGACCCACTTACATAACCTTTCGGGACTTCATTAGTAGCTCCGCACCCCCCCCCCCATCAAACAACCGTGGCATATAACATTACACCATAAACCTTACGTCCTCCTTACCTTTTCACATTCACACTCTTTATCGTTTCGTAGCCAAGTTTGCCGCCTTTCAACTTTGCCGAAGCAATATAGTGGGACCCTTCCAACCACATCAGCCTTTTCCCGCATCACATCGCAAATAAAATAACTTACCGCATTTCCGCCCGTCGTTAAATCCTACGATCGCCAATGTGCAATAAACTTTAAATGTTGTGGTATGAGATAAACCCCAAAATCTACAGTATGTGATAAACTCCAAACTTTGCGATGTGTGATACGTGTGGGACCCGATCACATATCGCACTTTGCAAGTTTAAAGGTTTAGCAATAAGGAATATGATAAATTCTACGATCTACGGGCTGCGGGCGGGCCCACCTCTCTTTTCCACATCAACTCCATTCTCACCGCACGTCGCACTTCACAAGTTTTAGAGTTTACCTCCGCGATTTATAAGCTAAAGCTTTCGACTTGCAATTTGCAATGCAGGTCAGGTCCCACCTGTGTGCCACGTCACTCCACCTCTAATCGCCCTCCACCTTTCCTCCTTCTCCACTCCTCTTCTCTGCATCTGACGATCCTTAACGCTTTTCAAACCCCCCTCAGTCTTCAACCATGGGGGGGGGGGGGGGTCCGAAATGGGCAGTATCCATTACCACCCACTCCTCCACGTGTCGTACCCTCACAATTTCACAACTCCCTCCCTATTACTGCTTACCACCTGAGACCCCCTCTGAAAAATTGTTTCAAACCTGTGGCATTCTGCACTTTGTTTGTTTGAGTCATTACCATTCCCTTCTTTGTTATATGTCACAAACATCCCTTCACGCCCGGGCTTATGAGGTTTGTGCGCCATTCTATGAATAGATAGGCTAAACACAACATAAATGACTTATGTTAGAATAAGACCCAACAAGGAGGGCAAGCAAAGGAAGTCGAGTTGGGCAAAGGGTGTTAATATAAAACACATCAACATAATCACCCAAATAATGAAAAGTGGCTAGCGTTGCACCAAATATAATTACCCAACGCTGGTTTTATGAAGGGCAGGGCTAGATGTCAGACCCACCAGCGTTCTCTTCGAGACTACCTCAACCACCTCCAGCCTACCTTTTTGCTTTACAAAGAGGTGTCTGATTTAATTCCAGAGGCGGTGTTTTTTTCAGATATTTTTTCAGGCCTGGCATGGCCACACTTGTCCATTTTATGCTTAAATTTTAATCAATGAAAGGTTTCCAAGTAGGATAGAGCAACCAACTTAGTCTTTAGATAAATATTTCTTACATTAGCTGTAGAAAGGGGGCCCGGAAGGGGAAAAACCATTGTAATAGACTCAGCTGTTTGCAAGAACTCTCTATTGAATGAATGAAAGATGATGTTGTTTTCCATATTCTTGTGTTAAGATATGTGGTGAAGTGTTTTCCCATGTAATTTGTTATTCTCCTGTTTTCACATATTTTTGTTATTTTCTTTACCGTGGATAGAAAAATTTGTGTAGGATTTATCATGGGGTACCCTGCTCAGACTTGAAACAGTACATTATGTTTTCCTCTGAGACCTGAATGCAGAATTCAGAGACAATCTACTCTACATTTATGTTCAACCTTAATCTCCTCCTCCTTTCCATATTACCAGCTTTTAATATCCATTGTCATGGCTAGCTTTCCTGGTTGCACCTGACCTCGGTTATTCATCCATTTGAATATGTTTGCACCTATTTGACTCCATAGCTCAATGGCCCTCTTCTGTTGCCTCAACCAAAAATCTTCAAAAAAACCCCTATGCACTAATAGCTAGCCTAAAATGACCCTATAAACAAAGCTATATCTAACAGAGAGAGCCCTCTTTGAATCTAGGAAGGCTAGGTCCTGGATTCCAAAGCGGTTTGATGTTTCCCTCTGTGGTTTTGTCTTCAGCCTTCAGAAATTTACAGGGTGACAACATAATGGCGATCATACTGGGGAACGAAATTTATCTTCCTCAGTAACACTTATCAAGTTTAGTTTTAAATTTAATGGTGAATAGAATTTAAAAACCAAAAGGTTGTTCATTCACCCAACGAATCCATTGGCAACAAAATCCAGAAACAGAGATTCACTGGCGACTCCATAGTTTTCAGTTGACCTAAAGGCTCCATTGGTAGAAGAATCCAGATCTGTTGCGGACATGCGGTGAATCCATTCTTTGATTGATTGAAAAGATGAATCCAAGAATACAATGCAGGTATGCTCCAATGAACAAAGATCACATTCCTGGATTCCCACACAAAATTCCTCAAGTAGATTGGGAAAGAAATCTTCCTATTTTTCAAGATGAGAATGTTGATGATGCTTTGTTACATCTCATTAAATTTCATATACATTCATGGAGGTTGAAATTCGAATGGCACGAGAATTTTCTCATGAAGATGTTCATGGTAACATTAGAAGGGAAAGCGAGGGAATGGTATGAAAATCTAAACCCTGGTAGTTTGTTTTCTTTAAAATATTTCCACAAGGTGTTTTATGAGCATTATAAAGAAAATTATCCATCTTTATCATTAGCTGGAAATTGTTGTGATCAGTCTGAGGATCTCATAAAATACCTTGTAAATATTGATGAAGATATAAGAAATTGGCATCCTGAGGATCTGTTAGAAGCAATTCATGAATTTCATTCTCAATTTAACTGTCATGATAACCAAGAAAAGTTAGTTGAAAATCAAAGCCATCAAGAAATGAAAATAGATCCACAGGATCTCTCTGTAGAGACAAACGATAATTCATCTGCTCTATTGTGTGAGGCTAAAGAAGACATTCAACCTCATGATCAGTCTTCACAAGAGAAAGAAAACAATTGTTGTTTAATCCAAAGAAAACAAAGACTACCTCCTCCTTTAATTGAAGAAGAAATTAATCAGATTCTAAGCACGCAACCAGCCTCTCAAGTTTTATATAATAAGGAGAATATTGCTATTTTTTCTACTATTGATTTATGTACTGAAGTGTTTTCTCATGAAGAAAAAGATGTAGAACAGATTGATACTGATGTTGTTTTACCTTCTCAAGAAGGCTTATTGCTAGAAAGTGCTTCTGCTCATCAAAATGATGGCCTTCGAACAAAATTCAACAATCTCAGTCAAGACATACCAGTTTTTCTTGAGAACAATATATTGGTATACAATGAGGATGCCATGTCAGATGACCATGAAGAATGTGTAGACATTCTCTTTCAGAAGGATCATGACTAGGGCAAATTGGAACAAAGAGCAGTCCTAGATGAAGCTTGTTATTTCAATCCTCAGGACCAGGTATTTTTCCAAGATCCTTTTGCTGGCCTTTTAGAATCATCTAAGGAAGGAGTATGTTATGCCATGAATGGTTTTCTATAGAGTTTAAGGAAAATTTTGAACATTGTTGTTCAATGGCAAGTAAGATGGGAATGGCCCTTTTGTTTTCTTGGCCTACTCAAAAAAGTGAACAAGAATCATCATGTAGTCATTTACTTGATTGGCTACATTGGAAAAAAGAGTTCACTTAGTGTATATATCATCTCCAAGTTAGAGTAGGGTAGGTAGGTGACCAAATAAGCTCATTACTCTGAGCATCTTTCTAGTTTTAATTTCAGAATACTTTCTAGTTTTCGGTACAAGTATATTCTATACTTTAGTTTGCAGAGAGTGTTTATTTCAGCTTTAAGATTGTCAGCCACAGAGGTTTTGTAGCAGATTAAGTTGCGGATTTGGGATTAGCCCAATGGATTAGGCCACTAATATACGATTTTCTTGACACCTCCTGAAGGAGTTGTCATTCGCAGCTAGAGCCACTGTTAGACTCCTGGATTTCACATTATCACTAGGTGATTGATTGTTTTCTGAGGTATTTCATACTGAAAATAATATTTCATGGCTATCATTTATTTTTAGAAAAATAAAGGGAGATCCTGGCTGTCAAGAGCATCAAATGAATATATCTTCCTTTCAGTTCAGTTGAAAGAGAAAAGTGTTACTGATTAAGTTTGATGGTGAGAAAACTCCATACTGCCCCCATTCATGCCATCTACCCTCTTCCTACCCTTCATTTTTCCTGATTCTGAACTCTAACGCTCTAAATCCCATTTAAACCCCCAAGACCCACCTACATAATCTTTCGATACTTCATTAGTAGCTTCACCCCCCCGTCAAACAGTCGTGGCATATAAAATTACACCATAAACCTTACCTCCTCCTTACCTTTTCGCATTTGCACTCTTTATCATTTCAAAACTAAGTTTGCCACCTTTCAACTCTGCCGATGCGATTTAGTGGGACCCTTCCAACCACGTCACCCTTTTTCCTGCATCACATTTCAAATAAAATAACTTATCGCATTTCCGCTTGCTATTAAATCCTGCGATCTCCAATGTGCAATAAACTTTAAATGTTGCGGTATGCGATAAAATCTAAACTTTGCGATGTGCAATATGGGTGGGACCCAATCGCATATCCCACTTCGCAAGTTTAAAGGGTTAGTGCTAAGGAATATGGTAAATTCTATGATCTGCAGGCTGCGGGTGGGCCCACCTCTCTTTTCCACGTCACCTCCATACTCACTGCACATCGCACTTTGCAAGTTTTAGATTTTACCTTTGCCATTTATAAGCTAAAGCTTCTAACTTGCGATTTGTGATGCGGGTCAGGTCCCACTTGTGTGCCACATCATTCCACCTCTAATATCCCTCCACCTTTCCTCCTTCTCCACTCCTCTTCTCTGCATCTGACGGTCCTCAACGCTTTTCGCACCCCCCTCGGTCTTCAACCATGTGGGGGGGGGTTGGTGTCTGAAATGGGAAGTATCCAGTACCGCCCACTCCTCCACGTGTCGAACCCTCACAATTTTTCACCCCCCACCCTCTCTATTACCGCTTACCACCTGAAACCCTCTCCGAAAAGTTGTTTCTGTTGTCCTCCAAATTGCCGCCGCATTCGTTTGATCATTACCATTGCTACTGCGCCACGTCCACCGTCATCCCTTCACGTCGGGGCTTATGAGGTTTGTGTGCCATTTTATGAAGAAATAAGATAAACATGGCATAAAGGACTTATGGTAGAATAAGCCCAGACAAGAAGGGCAAGCAAGGGAGGTCAAGTCGGGCAAAGGGCGTTCATACAGAACACATCAGCATAATCACACAAATAATGAAAAGTGGCTAGCGTTGCACCAAATATAATTACCCAACGCCAGTTTTCTGAAGGGCAAGGCCATATGTCAGAGCCACCAACTGTTATGAATATAATTCATAACAAATAGAATAAATAAAAATAAGTGTAATTACTAATAGTCAAATAAGGATTAGGTTAAGTAGTCATTAGTTAATTGAAAAAGCATGTCTAAAAGACATGCCTAGTCATGAAAGGTCACTTGCATAGCTATATAAGTAGGGCCTCATTGTAACATTTTATAAATCACATATACATTTTATATAATAAGTTATTACTACAAGTACCTCTTGTGTATTTTTACATTAAAGTCAACAAGCATATAGTTTTTTTGCTTCAGTGGTATCAGAGCCATCAGAGCCATGTCGTACAATATAGTCTTACAAGCCTATGAACATAGCTTACCATACAATGTGCCATTACGTGGAGATCCTAAGCAATTAGAAAATTCATGTGAAGAAGCTACAAGTTGTTTTAGGAAAAGTTGTGCAAAAATCTATAATAAGGAAGATGATAGCAACAGTGATAGTGAGAGTGAAGGTAGTTCTAGCAGCAGTGAAGAGTCTAATGTAGACATTATGTGTGATAATGATATGTCGGACAATGAAACTGAGACCATGAAGGATCTCAATGATTCAAAAATAATTCCCTCCCATATTGACAAAGACAAGTTTGGTGAAAGCTATAAGCAAAAGGTGATGATTGAAAACAAAAATAGTGCGCAACCCCCACAATCACAAAGGAACTCAGAAGATATTGATGTTTGTGATGATATAGTTGAGGGAGAAGAGATCAGAAAAATTGCCCAACATTACATTGGAAAGAAAACACTTGATGGTGAAGATGTCATTAACATGCCTGTAGATATTGAATTGATACATTATGAGGGTGAAATCAAATCACCTGACGGGAAAATAACCATTTCTCCAGAACATGGTAAAAGAGGAGATATACAATATATATATGATGTCGATATAAAACCAATTTCCACACCTTGCTTGATACAACACTTATCTTTAATGATAAAAACACTCTCGCGGCTTCTGTCTTAGTCTCAAGCAGTAGCAATGGCAGTGGCAATGCCACAACTCAATCACAGTCATTTCAGCAAGAACAGTATCTATATCCTTTGTTTAAAAAAGATGTATGACCAGAACAAGGTTTTGGAAAATTCTCTTGCTGTCAAACGTAAGAACTATTTAGCAATACAGGAACAAGTTTACAACTCTGAACATAATGCTAAGTTTCTAAGGAAGTGGATTTATGTTCCATCAGAAACATATGAAAATGGAGACGTTACCCTCTTTTTCACTTCAGATGGATCCTCGGTTACTACACACTCCTTTTTTCTCACAAGTAGATCAGATGTTTTTCAAGAAATGTTGCAACAAGTAGATATGAAAGAAAAAGAAATAGAACGAGTGGAAATTCATGAAGCTGGAGGAGAAGGTGTGAAAGCGTTTTTGAAGTTTTTGTACAAATCCTACACTCGTGATATAGAAACTGAAGAATCGGACCTCATTCACAGGGAAATTCTCAAAACAATCCGTGCCCGCGACTTGACTACACATCAAGAATGATATCAGTTAAGGCCCGACACTCCATTTCCATGTGCTCGTTTTACAGGATTTTTACTTAGATTTTTAAAGATGGGGGAAGAAGGATTGCAACATGTAGTCCTTGGCCTCCTCTGGTTCATGGCGCAAAATCTGGAACCCGATGAGATATATTCCATCCTGGAACGCCTTTCCAAGGCAAAACCCATTGCCATTTCATCGAATGACGACGCTGTCAAACACAGTCAAACACCCACCCGCAGCTTTGCCGTTGTGACTGTCCTTCTTCTTGCTTTTCAACTCGGGTCTGCGGCCCGTCAGCATGACTGCATGACTGCCCAGTCGTCGTTACACCCCCAACCACTTCGGACTGCGAACGTCGTCCCAGGACAACCCGAGACTATCCATCGCATATTTGTCGACTGTGCTCGAAATAAACGAAATAAACGTTCCGCCAGTCAAGGGTGAAACGTTGTGGTCGCCGATCGATTAGGAATCCATTTCAAATTAATTAATTAATTTATAAAATTTAATTATTAAAATAATAATAATAATAATAATAATAATAAAATAATAAAAAAATAAAAAATATATATGAACCCATTGATCCATTCACCGTTGCTCTATCGACTCAATAGTGGAGCCATATATTGTTTAACTATTTTGTGAAAGTTATAATTATATAAATGCATCATATAGTTAATTTCATATATATATATATATATATATATTATTAAAAAAATAAAATCAAGGGAATGTTATTGACGAGCTGCATTTCAATACAAGTGACAAACTATACATAAATAAATGAATGGATAATGCCTCGATGACAAACATGAAGAAATTTGTGACCGCTCAAATTTATTAAAAAGGTTTGAGGAGAGTGAAGGCAATTGTTTGAGATCAATCTGAAGTAAAATTCCTGTAATTAAGCTTTGAGGACAAAGCTTTTCGAAGAAGGGGAAAATGTTATGAATATAATTCATAAGAAATAGAATAAATAAAAATAAGTGTAATTACTAAAAGTCAAATAAGGATTAGGTTAGCTAGTCATTAGTTAAATGAAAAGGCATGTCTAAAAGACATGCCTAGTCATGAAAGGTCACCTGCATAGGTATATAAGCAGGGCCTCATTGTAACATTTTATAAATCACATATACATTTTATATAATAAATTATTACTACAAGTACCTCTTGTGTATTTTTACATTAAAGTCAACAAGCATATAGTTTTGTTGCTTCACCAGCGTTGTCTCTTCGAGACTACCTCAACCACCTCCAACCTACCTTTATTCTTTACGAAGAGCTGCCTGATTTAATTCTAGAGGCGGTGTTTTTGTCAGATATTTTTTCAGGCTTTGCATGGTACTTGTCCATTTTCTGCTTAAATTGTAATCAATGAAAGGTTTCCAAGTAGGATAGGGAAAGTGACTTAGTCTTTAGATAAATACTTTCTTACATTAGTAGTAGAAAGGGGGCCTGGAAGGGGAAAAACCATTGTAATAGACTCAGTTGGTTGTAAGCACTCTCTATTTAATGAATGAAAGATGATGCTGTTTTCCAGATTTTTGTGTTAAGATCTGTGGTGAAGTGTTTTCCCATGTAATTTTTTATTCTCCTATTTTCTCATATTGTTGTTCTTTTCTTTACTACGGATTTTAAATTTTGTGTAGGATTTACCATGGGGTACCTTGCTCAGTCTTGAAACAATACGTTATGTTTTCCTCTGAGAAATGAATGCATAATTTAGAGACGGTTTGCTCTGCATTTACATTGAACCTTAATCTCCTCCTCCTTTCCATCTCACCAGCTATTAAGATCCATTGTCATGGCTAGCTTGCCTAGTTGCACCTGACCTCGGTTATTCATCCATTTGAATCTGTTTGCACCTGTTTGACTCCATAGCCCAATGGCCCTCTTCTGCTGTCTCAACCAAAAATCTTCAAAAAAAACCCTATGCACTAATAGCTAGCCTAAAATGCCCCTATAAACAAAGCTATATCTAACAGAGAGAGCCCTCTCTGAATCTAGGAAGGCTAGGCCCTGGATTCCAAAGCGGTTTGATGTTTCCCTCCGTGGTTCTGTCTTCAGCCTTTGGAAATTTACTGGGTGACAACACAAGGCCTCGTCTTGTGAATTATCTATCATCATCATTCTTTGTGAATATGCAATCATGTTTAAACCCTTTTCTGCCATGTTTCTATCTCTTGACTTATTTATTTGTTTTCATTAATTATTTTCAATTGGTATCAGAATTGCCATAGTTATTTGGGTCTGGTAATTCAAGGTAGTTTTGCATGAGATATTCATGACAAGAGTGGTTAGTTGAACGCATCCAGACATATTTTGAGTAATATCTGGGCATGAGGAAAGACACTACACACTGGATCCAATGCACAACACACAAAGGATAGATACCATGCAACTGGAGTTCACATCTAATGCTGTGAAGACGAAGATCAAGGGAAGTGGTCTTTTACAGTAAATTTCCCCAATTTCTATGAGAAATTTTTTGCTGGGACTTTTGAAGAACCTTTCTTTATTTGTACTATCTAATTGATGTGTGAAATCGATGGATTAAAAAGCTGTTATCGTTTCTTGGTTAAGCTCGGTTCGTTTTTATTCAAAGACAAATATGATTTTAATGGGGATTTTGAGTTTTTATACACAATATAGATTCATTTTTTTCTCTGGTAGTTTGATTAAAATCCATCATTTGCTGGAGGAAATAGACAATTCATGCATGTTTTCCTGTGACCACACACCAAGTGGAAAAGGTGAAAGGAAGGAAAATCTTGACTGTCAAAGAGCTTCAGAGGAACCAATCTGCATTTCAGTTCACCAAAAAGGAGAAAGTGTAGTTGATAAGGTATAATGGTGAGAAAACTCCATTCCCTCCCTCATTCATCTCATTTATCCTCTTTACCTTCATTTACCCTCCCTTACCCTTCATTTTCCCTTCTATAAAGTCCCGCGCTACATTTATTCATTTTGCACCACCGCTCCCTGTAAGTATTAACCTTTACATCTTAAAGACTCACCGAAACTTATGTTGTCGCTGATGCGACTTGGTGGGACCCATCAAACCTTGATACACCACCCAAATCCACATGCAAACCCTCATATTCCACACTTTCCTTGCCTGTCGCCTTTTCACACTTTGTAGCAACTAGCGCATCACATATCGCATATCACACACTTTACAACTTACCTTTTAAGCGTTCGCAGAGTTTTTGTTTAAGATGCAATGCGGTTGGGTCCCACTTTCCCTCCATGTCACCTCCTACCATCGCACATCACTCCCCGCAACTTTTAACATTTACCACCCACTTCTCCCAGCTAAATCTTGCGACTTGCGAGCGCGGTCTCACCACTATCTGTGCCACCTCACCTCCTCCTCGCACTCCGGCCATTGTAGGTTTTAACAATTAACCTCCGCCTGCTCGCACATAAAATTTGCGATGTGCGATTTGCGGTTGGGTCCCACCTTCCTCCACGTCACTTCCTTTCTCCCCGCGCTTCGCACTTCGCACCATTTAGGGCTCATCTCTACTACTCCATGGTAAAGACTTGTGATTGCGATGCAGTTTGGCCCCACCATAATACTCTGCTCACCACGATTGCACCATTCCTTCACTACTGTTACCATTCCATTACTCTCGCCATTCCCATATGTTGGCACACATCCCATTACCGCTAAGCCTCTCGCATTTCTCTATCCTCCATCCCAATAGGTCTAACAGTCCTTAACACATTTCGGAACCCCCCCCAGCCTTCAAACTTTAACTATGGTGGGGGGGGGGGGAATCCGAAATAGGCAGTTTTCATTACCACCCACTCCTCCACTTGCCCTCCTCTCATCATTTCACAACCCCTTCTCTGATACCGCTTACCACTGGAGACCCCCTCCGAGATTCAAATCCTGATTTTCAAATACAACGTTAGTCTTTCATTGGTGGAGCACACGGTCACAGTCTAGGCAGTCCCTCCAAGAGCTCCATACTAAAGAATTTAGTGTACATAGAGAAACTGACCATTCTGCAAAGGCGAGTGGAAATCATGAGAGTCAGAGAGTGGAGGATGCTGAACAACAGATCCAATTACATGATGAAGTCTAAACCATCCTCCACTTCTCACCACCCCTTTGAAGATTCTGGGATTTGGCCTCCGTGGCCAACTTTTTTGATTATTTTTACTGTTAGATAATGACGTTTTGCTGGTAAAATTCTGATTTTACCCATTTTTGTTTTGATTTTTTTGTTGCAGGAGCGATTGCTTGAAGTACGCTCTAATAGTTTGTTAAGATATTTTGATTTCACCTGTGTGTGGCGATCATGAAATAATATTCAATCATAAACCCTCAGGGAGAACTCTATATATAGTGAGTTCTTAGATGAAACAAAGGTTCTGGAATTTTGAAGAATTTTGTTGTAGTTTTGTATGATTGTGCTCCATGTGCTGTGAGATACATATTTGGGAGAGTTGTTTGAACTCAATATAATACAGAGTTGATATTTGGATTCCAGATGGAGCAATGAGAAGTATGTATTTGTTTTCTTTTGTTATCAGTAATATCCTCTTCATGTGTAACCATCTTTCATGCTATTATTCTTTGATGGTTCATGTAATGTAGTTATCGGTGATCTGTAATTTTAATCATGAATTCGTATCTGCATAACGCTCAGGTGTTAACGCTCATGTATTAAGCTTCCTGAATTCCCTTAATTCGTGCTCCATGAGCCTCTGTTGTTGTCCATATTTCATTTATATATGTTTCCTCTAAGTTCATAGGGGACATATTCCTAAATCTCTTAAGCATGTCTCTCATGGGTTCCTTCACTGTTCTCTCTCAATGTCTCTGCATATTTTCAAAATTTCTGCTCATTGTTTAATATTTGGCCCACTTAAAAGCCACCAAGCCTCGCAGCCTCTTGAGCCCTCTCACAATATAGGGAATTAACATGAATCGACTCCAAGGTCTTCTCAATCCATGAACCACCAAAACCATTGTTCTCTTGTTCCATATTTTTTCAGAAGAATTTTATACAATTGTCCACATTCAACCTCTTTCTTTTAAGATTTCCTAGGCACTGGTCCTTTGCAACTCAAGGTTTTCTCTAGGAGCTGCAACATATTTTTGGCACTGCTGTAGGGGAAACAAATGAAGAAATATTTTCACTGTGATACAACATTATCTTCACCCTTCAATTAGGTGAGCACGAAGGGTTGAGAGTTGTACATTCCTCACCTTGGCAACTCCATTGTAAAATAGTCCTAATTTGAAGTAATCTTGGCTTTCATTAGGCCTCACACCAGATTCAGATCCAGCATCTACCTCCCCCTCTAAATCATATGGTTGTGCCAAGTTTCCTTTTGAATAAGTATGCCCCCTTGGCCCTCCCTCAGCCTCTAAATGATATGCCACAAGACTATCTAGAGTGGTTGCCTCGGTTCACTGGGGAAGATAGTAATTCTGCGCAGAAACATATTAAAATCTTATGTGCTTTTTCTGAGAATGTAAATGTAGAGCACCTAGATGTGGTGTTGAGGCTTTTCGTCCAATCCTTGGATGGAGAGGCTCGAAAGTGGTTCAAATCTCTTG
This sequence comes from Pinus albicaulis, assembly GCA_034641835.2. Taxonomy (NCBI): domain Eukaryota; kingdom Viridiplantae; phylum Streptophyta; class Pinopsida; order Pinales; family Pinaceae; genus Pinus; species Pinus albicaulis. The sequence goes on along the minus strand of CM076570.1, from coordinate 139,410,028 downwards.
CTAATAATGCAGTCACCACTTGGGGAGAATTTCTTCACACTAAAATGGGGAGAGAAGAGGGACCATGGATATGTCCTCACGGAGTTCAACGATCTTAAAAAGAGACAAAATGAGGATGTAACATCATTTATAAAGAGGTTCAATAAGCTCTATAATAATCTTACTGCTGAAATAAAGCCTCCCCAAGAAGCTGCTAAGGTGGTCTTCGCAAGAGCTTTTGAACCAGAGTTTGGGTTCACCTTAAGAGAAAGAAGATCCACATCTCTGGATCAGATCCAGACTGATGCATTGGAGGTAGAAGAAAAATTTGATTTTACTGGTAAGTTCAAGCAGAAGACAGAACATGAAGCTAGAAGAAAGAAGGGGCAGGAGGCTTCTACCTCAAGTCAGGAGAGGGAATCACAGGAGTATAGACTTGAAGAAATGAACAAGCTGATAAATAACCTCTCAAATAAGTTGGTTAAGCTTGAATCAGAGGCCAATAATTCCCCTCCTTGTTCCAACCAAATGATTCCTAACCAGGGGTTTAATCCTCAATATCGGAGGCCCCCTCTGCAGCTGTTGCAACAGGTCGAGGAAGTCACAAACAGAAGACGAAGTCCCTATAGAGGATCAAGAGATTGACAGTTACCACAGAAAGTTTTTGGATTTCATGCAAGCTCAACTCCACGAAAAATATGACTTCAGGTCCTCCAGAAAGAGAACCCAAGGGCAGCAACAAAGTGAAGAATCGATATCAAGAAAACAAACCCCTCCTAGTCCTCCTAGTAAAGGGAAGAAGCCATTAGAAGAATCAACCTCTCTTAAGGCCACTGCATCCTCTTCCACAAAGCGGGAAGCTGATGCTCCCAAAGATAAGAAGCCCTCATCTATACCCTTGAAACCTCCTAACCCCCCTAAAGAGCAGTTCAAAGAAGCCATTACAGAAAAAGGACTCACACCCTTCAATCTCCAAGAAGAACAAACCGTGGTGGTTTTTGCACCGAATGTAGAAAACCAGCTTCTAGCCTATGTTGAAGAAGAGGGAGGTGAGATTAACCTCCATGAAGAAGGAGAAGAGCGAGAGTATTTCCCAGATGACAACACTAAAAATCAACAACAGTCTAGTGATCCAGAAATAGAGGCAGCAGAGCTTAATTGTCTAGATCCACAAGAGCATCTTCAACCAGTAATGTTGTATTCAGAGATTGAACACCAATCAAGTGGGCCCAATGAAAGCCATGAAAGCTTGCCAAAAGAAGACCAATCAGGTTTGTTGCTTAAAGACTAATCAAATTCTCTTTCCAAGTTTGCTAACCTTGAAGAAAATCTTAAAAGTTCTCCATTATTAAGTTCTTCTTGGGGTGTTAAAGAAGAAACACAACATATTGTTACTAGTTATGATCCTCTACCCAAGGTGATTGAGAGTTTGCAGATCCCCTGCAAGCTTCTGTATGACAAAGAAAATGATGAAGATCACACCAAACAGTTGATTATAATGGAAAATGAGAAGAAACAAGATCCATCCTTGCTGCTTGAAGATAATCACTGACAACACAGAAGCAAAGCAGCAGTTTGGAATGAGGTTTGTTTTCTTTTTGCAAATCCTCTAGAAAAACTCATGTTGCATGTTTACCATGATCCTTTTGTTAGTATATTGTATTCATCAGTAAAGGCAGAAGATGAGGTATGTAGCAGGATGTTTGTTCCACCATGGCAAGGTAAAGTTAAAAATTGGTTTGAGAATATTTCAACTGCTAACATGAGAAATTTCCATCAATTCATACAAGTTTTCCTAGGTCGATGGGTAATCATGGTAAATGTATTTCTTATCATAGAGGAGTATGAACATTTAAAAAGACAGCCAGGGGAGACAGGACAATTTGTTTCAGAAAAATTCAATAAGGTGTATCATCCAATGCCTACTGATATAAGTCCACCCCCAGCAGTAGCTCTCTTGCAATACTCAAATATCCTTAATCCAGATATAGCATTCCAAGTAAGAGAAAGAGACACGACAACCCTTGAATAAATTCAAAATATTGCAGTTGATTTGGAGGTGAACCTGCTAAATAGAGAGGCGAAGCTTAAAACAGAGGAAGAATTGACTCAGTTTGATTCTCCTCCACCCTTATGCCCTAATTCCTCACATGAAATGCAAACATGTTCTGAGTTGTTTTAAAACATGGAGGACACATGTGATGTACCAAGTTGTGAGGTTGGATCGATTGGGTCAGAATATTCAGAAACAGGTCAAGTGTATCTTGATCTAGTGGCTGTCTATATTGAGAAATTATTCATCAAAAAGCCACCATACCTTTTTATCATTTCTGTTGTTGTTCAGGTTTTCCAAGCCCCTAGCGATGAATACTAGGCTGGGACTTGCCATCAAATACCAGTAACAGGTTTGTTCCCGAGTCTGGTGGAAAACAATGAAAGAACAAAATTATTAGAGCAGTTGCTTGCCTAGTTACACTGGCATTATTGTATCATTTAGAATAATAGTAATTCCAGCAGATTAGGGTAGGTAGGTGTGCAAATAAGCTCAGTTATATGAGCATATTTTTAGTTTAGTTTCAGATTGCTTTGCAGTTTTCAGTTCAAGTGTGCTTCAATTTCCAGTTTCAGCATAGTTCAGATTTCAGCATTCAAAATTTTCAAGGTGCGGCAATGATTTTTGTTTTATATAGTTGGCAGTGCACAACTCAGTTGTAGTTCCACTTCAGGTTTACAGTATGCATTTGCGACTCCATGAGCCCAATAAGGCACAACCATTCAGGCCTATAGGTTCTCAACGCACTGAAGAACAACATGTTGTCCCCAGATGGAGTCAATGTTGGCCAGTAACCACACACCAAGTGGAAAAGGTGAAAGGAAGGCAAATCCTGTCTGTCAAAGAGCTTCAGAGAAACCAATCTACATTTCAGTTCAACAAAAAGGAGAAAGTGTAGCTGATAATGTATAATGGTGAGAAAACTTCATTCCCTCCCTCATTCATCTCATTTATCCTCTTTAACTTCATTTACCCTCTCTTACCCTTCATTTTCCCTTTTCTAAAGTCCCGCACTACATTTCTTCATTTTGCAACACCACTCCCCGCAAGTCTTAACCTTTACATCTTAAAGACTCACCGAAACTTATGTTTCTTCCCATGCGACTTGGTGGGACCCATCCAACCTTGATACACCACCCAAATCCGCATGCAAACCCTCATATTCTGCACTTTCCTTACTTGTTGCCTTTTTGCACTTTGCAGCGACTAACATGTCACATATCGCATATCGCACAATTTACAAATTACCTTTTAAGCACCCACATAGTTTTTGTTTAAGATGTGATGCGGTTGGGTCCCACTTTCCTTCCACGTCACCTCCCCGCCATCACACATCACTCCCTGTAGCTTTTAACATTTACCACCCGCTGCTCCCAGCTAAATCTTGCAACTTGTGGGCGTGGTCCCACCACTATTCGTGCCACCTCACCTCTTCCCCGCACTTCGCCCATCGTAGGTTTTAACGTTTAACCTCTGCCTGCTCGCACATAAACTTTGCGATGTGCTATTTGCGGTTGGGTCCCACCTTCCTCCACATCACTTCCTTTCTCCCCGCACTTCGCACTTCGCACTGTTTAGGGCTCATCTCTACTGCTCCATGGTAAAGACTTGCGATTGCAATGTGATTTGGCCCCACCATAATACTCCTCTCACCGCGATTACGCCATTCCTTCACTACCGTTACCATTCCATTACTCTCGCCATTCCCATCTGTTGGCACGCATCCCATTACCGCTAAGCCTCCCGCATCTCTTCATCACTTCCACTCCACCCCAATACGTCCGATGGTCCTTAACACATTTCGAACCCCCCACCTGACCTTCAAACTTTAACTATGGGGGGGCGGGGGTCCGAAATATGTGGTTTTCATTACCACCCACTCGTCCATGTGCCCTCCTCATCATTTTGCAACCTCCTTCTCCGATACTGCTTACCACTGGAGACCCCCTCCGAAATTTAGATCTCGGTTTTCAAATACAACACGAGTTTTTCATTGATGGAGCACGCGGTCATAGTCTAGGCAGTCCCTCCAAGAGCTCCATACTAAAGAATTCAGTGTACACAGAGCAACTGACCGTTCTGCAACGACGAGTGGAAATCATGAGAGTCAGATAGTGGAGGATGTCGAACAACAAGTGGAATTACATGATGAAGTCTAAACCGTCCTCCACTTCTCACCACCCCTTTGAATATTTTGGGATTTGGCCTCTGTGGCCAACTAATTTGTTTATTTTTACTGTTATATAATGATGTTTTGCTGTTAAAATCCTGATTTTACCCATTACTGTTTTGATTTTTCTATTGCAGGAGAGATTGCTTGAAGCATGCTCTGATAGTTTGTTAGCAGATTTTGATTTCCACTGTGTGGGGAGATCATGACATAATATTCGATCATAAACCCTCAAGGAGAACTCTATATGTAGTGAGTTCTTAGATGAAACAAAGGTTCTGGAATTTGGAAGAATTTTGTTGTAGTTTTGTATGATTGTGCTCCCTGTGCTCTGAGATACATATTTGGGAGAGCTGTTTGAACTCAAGATAATACAGAGATGATATTTGGATTCCAGATGGAGAAATGAGCAGTATGAATTTGTTTTTTTTGTTCTCAGTAATCTCCTCTTCATGTGTAATCATCTTTCATGCTATTTTGCTTTGATGGTTAGCGTAATGTAGCTGCCAGTGATCTGTAATTTTATTCATGAATTCGTATCTATATAACGCTCAGGTGTTAACACTCCTATATTAAGCTTGCCGCATTCCCTTAATTCGCACTCCATGAGCCTCTGTTGTTGTCCATATTTCATTTATATACGTTTCCTCTGAGTTCATAGGGGACAGATTCTTAAATCTCTTAAGCTTGTCTCTCGTGGGTTCCTTCTCTGTTCTCTCGCAACACCTCTGCATATTTTCAAGATTTCTACTCATTGTTTTATACTTGGCCCACTTAAAATCCACCAAGCCTCGTAGCCTCTTGAGCCATCTCACAATATAGGGAATTCACATGAATCGACTCCAAGGTCTTCTCAATCCATGAACCACCAAAACCATTGTTCTCTTGTTCTAGATTTTTTCAGAGGCATTTTAACAAGTGTCCACATTCAACCTCTGATTTTTAAGGTGTCCTAGGCACTGGTCCTTTGCAACTCAAGGCTGTCTCTAGGAGCTACAACAATGCCTACCTTTTGTTGCTTATGCCCAAACCCTACAGACATAGTTCAAATAGAAACTAGTGGCATAATTCAAATAGAAGCTCCAGAACCTAAATCACCTGAAAGAGTGGTCGAGACAGAGGTAATCAGGATCCCAGATCAGGGAAGCGTTGTAAAGCTTCCACCACATTCACCTCCCAAACCTCCCAGGATCACTCCTCCAGAACAAGAAATCCCTGAAGATTTCTAGCACCTCTTCGATCAAGTGGAAAATAATCAAAATCAAAATCAGGGGCAGACATCAACATTGGAATACCCCATTGTTGATCATGTTGCAAACGCCCCTATGAAAGCCATTCCCTTGCACAACATTCCCACCTTCCATGGTTTGACTATAGAAGATCCTGATGCATTCCTATTTGAATTTGATGTCTTATGTAGGGGGTATGACTACACCATTGATCCTCAAAAAGTGAAACTATTTCGCTCTACCTTAAAAGGAATAGCACTACGCTGGTTCATGGGACTAGGTGGGGGAACCGTCAATAATGGGACCAAATGAAGAACATTTTCCTTAAAAAATATCAAGACTATTGCCGAACCCGAGACCTAAAAGTTGAAATCTTTAATATTTCTGAAAAAGACAATGAAACATTAGAAGAGTACGTAGAAATATTTCAATAAAATTTACAAAGGTCTCCATAGACCACGCTATCCAAGGACATCTTAAAAGCCACGATGATTAAAGAAATGAAGGAAGAATGGGTTGAAACGCTTAACATAATGGGAAAAGGAGATATTTACCAGGAATAATATGATGAGATTATTTCCTTATGTATTAGATGCTCTCGGGGTAGTGCGTGAAATCGACCAATTGGGCACGATTCTATGAAAAAAGATCTTAAGCAGTCCAATGGCAATGTAACTAGAGCGGAGTTTGGCAATCCGTTGGAAGATTTCAAAACTGAAATTTTGGGTACCTTGACAACATAGCTTGATGTTTTACAAGCCAAGAAGAAATAAGCTATAGCAAAACAAAACTTGGCCATCTTTTTCCCACAATTTCGGAAGAAGCACAACCAAAGGGAATGCCCTTTATACATGGTTCATACTTGTGCCATCTGCACTAAGGATCATACCACGGACCAATGTCCTTCACTTCCCAGGCTGAAATAAGTTTACAAGGAAGCAAAGGAAGAAACATAACCCGTCTACCAAATGAATCAGCATCGACAATGGCAGGCACGACCAGGTCTGCCACAAGACCTGCCTCAGTTATTTTCGTCTCTGCAGTTTAGCCAGCAAAACTCTGCAGCAACTTGGCATAATCAAAATCCTTTTTCTACTTGGCCAAAACAATCATTTCATATACCACGCTGGCCTACACAACCGTCATTAAGGAACAATTGGCCAATATTTCCTTGATCTCCCCCTTATTGGGAAAATGTTCCATATCAAGCCCAGTGGCCAAACTGTCCTCCTCAAAACACTAATTGGAATTGGTAGCGACTCTTGGGAACGACCAACCTACCAATGGGGGCAGGAACTCAAAATAAACCTACGTTTCTAGCTCCATACCCAGTCCAACATAACCCGCACCCTGTCATACGCCCCCAATTACCAGCCCAACCCAATCCTAATCCCAACAACAGACCGATTCAACTAATTCAGATCATAGAAAATCCAAATTTCGGCACTGAAAAAAAACAGTGCAACGAACTAAGGTTGACATCAGGACGCACTATCTTACCTGTAGAAGCCACGACTCCACCTCAGTCCTGAATTAAGACTTCAACAGAAACTAGCCAAGCAGATATAACAGGGAAAGAGGTAGGCAAAGAAACAATTGACCAATAGGGACCTGAAGAACTTAGGATGTCTCCGCCTCCATTCCCTGAAAGGTTAACTCTGCCCAGACCGATAATCTCTCTAGACTTTGACATCTTGGGGGAGTTGAGAAACCTATGTATCAAAATTCCTCTCCTCTAGGCCATCTAAGACATTCCCATCTATGCAAAGACAATTAAAGAACTATGTGGGAAAAAGCAAGTAAACAAAAAAAATGTTGTGCCCACCGTTCATGTGGTAGGGGCGCTATTTGATTTGTTACTAGGTAGGGAACCACCCGTTAAATATGAAGACCCAGGAAATCCCATTGTGACTGTACAAATCTCGGGCCACTCATTTCCAAACACATTGGTTGATTTAGGGGCATCCATTAACATCCTAACTACAGGGGCCTGCGAAAGACTGGGCATATCAGCTTTAGAACTACTATGTTGGAACTGGCTGACAGGTCTATTATCAGACCACAAGGAATAGTACAGGACATCCTAGTCTTTGTGGACTCATGGGCATATCCAGCTAATTTTTTAGCTATTAATCCAAAGAATAGGATGGATGGGCACCCATTAATTCTTGGGCGACCTTGGTTGGCCACAACCAATGCTTACATAGGTTGCCGAACAGGGAGCATGACTATCACTAGAGGGGATTCTATAAAAAATATCATTATTTATCCGCCTGCCAAACCAAGCTTACCCACGATAAAAATTGACAAGCATCCATGTACATACTAGGAGAAAAACATTCGTTCACCTCTGACACTAGTGGAAGCTCTTGAATTTAAGGATAAAATTGAAGATGACATAATCAATAATTTTATGAGTCAACCACCCACATTTGGAAATTTAAAATGCCAAATGTTGAAAATAGTCCTCGAAGACGAATCTCAAGGGGATCCTGTGACAGACCTTGAGGATCAACATATTCCCACGACCGCTGTACGTAACAACATACCTATTGAGATTGAGCCAGGAAAGATTCTGAATATTAATGGCAATTTAGATGATGACCAAAAAAAAGGCTCTTAAAAGTCCTTCGGAAGTATCAAGGGGAATTTCTTGGGATTACCCACACATGAAGGGTTTAGAACCTCAGCTATGCACCCATCACATTTATATCGATAAGGAAATCCGTCCCATTAGACAACCTCAGCAACGGCTAAACCCGCACTTAAAATAGATCTTAAATGAGGAAATGCAAAAGCTATTAGATGTAAATTTAATTTATCCTATTTTAGACAGCAAATGGGTCTCCCCTCTGGTAGTCGTCCCTAAAAATAATGGGAAATGGAGAATCTGCACAGATTACAGAGAATTGGATAATGCAACGCAGAAATACCACTTCCCCCTCCCCTTCATTGACCAGGTCCTGGACACATTGGAAGGGAAATAGTTATTTTCCTTGCTTGACGGGTTTAGTGGTTACAATCAAATCCAAATAGCTCCCGAAGATCAGGATAAGACAACCTTTACCTACCCATGGGGTACTTTTGCTTACAGAGTTTTACCATTTGGGCTATGCAATGCCCCAGCCACATTTCAGAGGGCCATAATTAGCATTTTTTCTGACTTAATAAATGAGGAGCTTGAAATATATATGGATGAATTCACACCATATGGGGAGGACTTTGATCAAGCTCTAGAAACACTAGAAAAGGTGTTAGAGCGATGTATTGCTAATAGGTTATGTCTAAGCAATGAAAAATGTCACATGATGATGACTGAGGGGGTGATCCTAGGTCACTACATTTTTGCAGTTGGAATACAGGTAGATCCGGCTAAGATAGAGGCAATCCTTCTATTAGCCACACCTTGTACATAGACAGAGGTACGCAGGTTTTTGGGATATGTAGGATATTATCGCAGATTTATAAATAATTTCTCACAAATAGTCTCACCTTTGTATGCCTTAACTGGAAATGTTGAATTCCATTGGATCGAAAAATGTGACACCGCTTTTACAGATTTGAAGAGACTGGTCTTGAGAACACCGATTCTATGAGGATCTAACTAGAAATAGCCTTTTCACATCTCTTCAGATGCATTCAAAACAACAATAGGAGCAGTCCTTGGCCAAGAAGAAGATAGAAAACCTTATGCCATCTATTATATCAGCAAAAACCTCACTCCGACCGAATTAAATTATACCATGACTGAAAAGGAGTTCCCAGCTGTCATTTATGCTATTAATAAATTTAGGCACTATATAACTGGTTATCAAGTACTCCTATATATTGATCACTCTGCCATTAGATATTTAGCCAATAAACCAATCATGAATGGGAGAATAACTCATTGGTTGCTATTATTACAGGAATTCGATATAACAATCAAAGTTCGTCCAGGAAAATAAAATGTAATCGCAGACTTTCTGTCCATGGTTCCAAAGTCGGACGACACCTTAGCAGTGGATGATCAGTTCCCTGATGAACATATGTTTACTGTAGCAGTAAAAGCAACATGGTATGCAAACGTGGAAAATTACCTGGCAATAGGGAAGATGCCCAAACATTTAACATCAAGAGAACAAAAAATGATTTTACAACGCAGCACAAGATTCTCTTGGATCAGTGGATACCTCTTCCATACAGGGGCCGACATGCACATATGCAGATGCATAAGAGAGGACGAAATCTATGACATCTTACGAACCTGTCATGATGAACCTTGTGGCGGCCATTTCTTTGAACATAAAACAGGCATAAAGTGTTACAATTAGGCTATTATTGGCCTATGATTTTCAAAGACGCAAAAAAATATGTCCAGGCCTGTAATAGCTACTAGAGAATGGGATACCCAGGCCAAGCTAATGAAATTCCGCTACAACCACAATTGGTGGTAGAACCATTCGAATGATGGGCATTGGACTTCGTTGGACTATTCAACCCGCCATCAAACCATAAAGTCTACATGTTGGTTGCCACAGATTATGTAACCAAATGGGTAGAAGCAGTGGCCTTGTCAAGAGCCACAGAAGAATCGATGATTAATTTTCTTTTTGAGCTATTCATGCGATACAGTTTGCCACGAGAACTGATAACCGATGGGGGGGCATAATTCATAGGTAATAAAATTACAGCCACCCTAAGGAATCACCATATCATCCATAGAGTTACGTCTCCTCACCACCCGCAGGAAAATGGGCAAGTCGAAAGCACCAACAAAGTTCTGGAGGCAATCCTTACCAAAACGATATCGGCACATCGTCGGGACTAGGCCGCTAGAATACCAGAAGCCTAATGGGCTTATCGTACAACCTGGTGAAACACCACTGGATATTCACCATATCAGCTAGTATTTGGGAGAGAACATATCTTCCCTATTGAATTCGAAATCAAAACTCTGAGAACATCCCAGGAAGTAGGGTTGTACTTAACAGAAGCCCAAGCTAGAAGAATCCAACAAATAAATGAATTAGATGAAATATGACTACTAGCCCTGCAACGCACAAAAATCATCCAACAAAAGCCAGCTAAGTGACATGACAACCTTATCAAGAAGAAGGTATTTCAAAAAGGAGATTGGGCACTCCTCTATGACTCCAAATTCCAAGATTTTCCAGGTAAATTACAAACAAGGTGGCTCAGTCCATACAAGATTCAGGAAGTACACAACAATGGCACACTCACCTTGACCACCATAGATGGGTCTAGTTCAACATTTAGATTCAACGAGCATGAAGTACGCCTCTATCACAAACCTCTCATGAAAGAATATTTTTTCCAACAGGTACGAAACGATCCCACCATCCAAGTTGTGGCACAAGGGGGTGATAACCCCACAAACTCAAGTACATGAGAAGTTTGCTACCATAATATGTAAATAATGTATATAAGTTCTTTACTTTGTTGTACATTCTTCATACTTGCAGTTTTTCTCCTCTCATCCTCTTGAGAGTTACATTTTTTTTTCTCTCACTGTTCAATCTCTGAACGACTGTTGTTCAATCCAATTGAACAACTGCTGCTCAAATGGATTTAACAATCATGTTTTTAACATTTTATTTTTCTTGTTGTTCAATTCTTGAACAACTGTTGTTCAATCGTCGAACGACTACTGTTCAATCATCAAATGACTGTTTTTCAACCGGATTGAATAACCGTGTCTTTGCATTTTTAATTTTCTATTTTTCACCTGTTCAATCTTTGAATGGTTGATGTTCAATACTCGGACAGCTGTTGTTCAATTGGATTGAACAACCGTGTTTTTGGCGTTGTTATTTTTCTCGTTGTTTAATTCTCGAACGATTGTTGTTCAATCGTCGAACGACTGCTGTTCAATCGGATTGAACAGCCGTGTTCTTGAGTTTGCATTTTTTTGTTGTTCAATCCAATTGAACAGCTACTGTTCAATCCTTGAACGGCTCTTGTTCGACCAGATTGAACAACCGAGTTTTGTGTTTTTCCCCTATCGTTCAAACTTTCCAAACGGCTACTGCTCAATCCTATTGAACAGTTGTTGTTCAAATTGAATAGCATTGTTTTTACATCATATTATTCCCTTTATCCAACACCCATTCCCTAATCTACACCTGACCTATAAAGGCATCTCTGAGTAGGGAATGGCTGTTGAAGAAGAGAGGGAAATAGTAAAATTACCAATATGATGACTCCTTAGCACTATAATCCTTAAATAGGAAGCTGACATTGTACATACATGAAATGAAACGCTAATTCATCCCCACTTCAAATATGTTATCATACAATACATGACCTTATGATGGTATATCTTTCTGCACTATTCGAGTAATATTCTCCTCCAATATGAAGAAATGGGAATAAGGGGTATTAATTGTATTGGCATTCTTTCACTTTTCTCACCATCCCTAACCCTTAAGGAGTTAATGAGCCTCCCTCCATGTATAAAGAAACAACTATTATGCATTCATGCAAATTTTTAAAGAGGATAGGGGGTCTCATCATGAGCCAACCTACCATGATCATAAGAATTTAACAAGTGACATGCCCACAATGGCCACCACACCAGCTTAATGACCTTCTCATCTGCTTGAAGGATAGGAGGTCTCATCACGAGCCGGCCTGATCACTCTGTTACAATCCTACTGAATGGCACTGTGACTATCTGGCCATCACACCAGCACAGTGACCTCCTTAGAAATCAAAATTCTATGATTCAAAAAGAATTATTGTTCTTACATGAAAATTTTCAAGAGTGTATAAGGGGTCTCATCACAATCTGGCCTACCACATTCATAAGAGCTTAGCAAGTGACATGCCCAAAATGGCCACCACACCAGGGTAATGACCTTCTTATCTGTTTAAAAGACATGAGGTCTCATCACAAGCCAACCTAATCACTTTGCTACAACCCTGGTGAGTGGCACTATGGTTATCTGGCTATCATACCAGCATGGTGATCTCTCCACAAAATTGGCAAAATAACTATTTTTACATAAGGATCCTGACTCATTCTTTTGGGTTAAAATAACAACCCTGTCGAGGCTATGAATGCCTGTTGGCAGTGATGGCTTTGCTTATAGTATGAAAGTATGCTTCATCAATAGCCAATTACCCTTATATACACTTTATCTTCTATTATTCTTCCATAAGCTATTACTCGAATTAGTGATAATTATAATCTACCACATGAATAACTAACAGAGATATGCTTACATATTTGAACCTCGGGATGACAGCACCAATCATTACTTGTCTTAGTCTTGCTTCTGTCATAACTTTTCATTGAAGAAGGACATCATATCATAATAGTAGTTATACTATTCCCTCTCCCTTTTCGGTCACTTCCGCACAATATGCAATTATGGAAAAACTTCCAAATCTGACCTTTACACTGCGTATGCTAGTAATACTCAACCCCCTGAAGCTTGAAAGCCAAGACCTTCTCCTTCACGTACATGTTATTATTACCAAATCTTGACATTCCCCTATTTGCATGCATGATTGGCCAAATCCCTCTTATACTTGAGAACGTGGGCGCCCTTTCTTCGATGGAGGGGGTATAATTAGTCTTAAACTAGCAAGCATGTGAAATTTCTACACAAATCCTATTGGATACATCGATAAGACCATAGGAACACTCCAATTAAGGTATAAAGTTACCTGCGCAGAACCACAATTTCTCTTTCGCTTGCATACATCATTTAATCGAAACAACAGAGCCGAGATATAATACAATCAAAGGAAGGGACCAAGTAAAGCACCCTAGCTATGGGAGGAAATTCCCTTCGGAACGAGCCTGTAAAATTTCCAATTTCAGATGCAGCTAGCGCCATCCTCCAGCAAGCCGGCTGGCTAACACATGTACACCGATTACAGGGATTTGATACAGAAATTGCAATTGATTTTTTGAAAAATCTGTAAGAAGGCTAGACCAGAATCAAGGGTCGAATTATACCAGTCACAGAGGAAATTATTGCTGGAGTCTTGTTGAGCCCCAAGATTGTGCTTTCTTTCATCTTACTTTACCTCATTTTCCTTTTTCCATTGTTATCCTAGACCCAATTGATCAATGAAATTAGTTAAAATTACTTTTAGAATGATGAACATGGCTAACTTGCTAAGTTTTGTGATTTTTGTCATTGTAATGCATTTTGACCGGAACTAGCTGCAGAATGAAAACATTCCGTAGCTAACCGGCAATTCTGCAGCTGTCTTCACGTTCAGGCATGTTCCAGGGGTCCTTTCAAGAAAAACCACATATGGGTATATTCCACGTCATGTCCACATCATTCATTGCTCACCATGAAGGAAGAAACGAATTCTGGACGTGGTTTTGGTACGTGGGAACACATTTAAGAAGGCAGACTTCTAATAGGACTGTCTTAGTCCAGATTTCCTTTTTCTCTTTACGTTGCCATCTTCAAGAGTCCTAATGTGATTTTGATAAGGAAAGACAAGGATCCCTGTATTGTTGCAAGTTCTGTTATGTACATTTGTTATAAAAACACTTGGGAAACCGAGAGATAGGCTAGATTTTGCTCTGGATTTTGCTTAGATTTTATGCTACATTTCTGAAGACGCAGATTACTCTGTTCAAGTTATTTCTCCTTTAACGAAGAAGACATCATTGTTTTGAAAGCGTTGATTTGATTTGGAGTTAGATTCCGTCTGGTGGTAGAGGGCCCCTGCCTCCTGCACGGCTTTACTTTCGTAATTTAGATAAGTATCTTAGTTGTTTTTACGTTTTTGAAGTTTGAATTCGTAGTTGTTTTCATTAGCCACTATAGTTATACTTGTTCTAAGCACTCTTCCAAAAGAAGACACTCTTCCAAAAGATCATGATAATGAATGGGAAATGGTTATAGTGTTGTAGGATTTAATTGTAATTTCTTTTGTTCACTATCACAGTTATACTTGTTCTAATTACTCTTCCAAAAAATCCTTATAATGTCTAAAGCATGACTGTGATCCTGAACATTTCAGTTGTTTGTTTTCACTAAGTAACATAGCTGTTCTTGCTCTTAAAACGCTCTTCCAAAATATCATAATGATGGGTAGGAGATAGCTATGATATCTTAGTTTTTAATTGTTTTCAGTCTTTATGTTTGCATTTGCACTGAATTGTACAGTCAGGATTGTTCTAAGAAACTCTTCCAAAATACCAATCATGATGGACAAAACAGACTGTATAATCCCATAGATTAATGCATGATAACTTAGTTAGGATACTCCGGAGTCTAATTGCATTTAACTCATGCTCTGTTATTTTGTTTTGAGTTTGATAATGACTTGTTAGTTCAGCACTGTTTTAGACTAGTGACATCTTAAGTTCAGTTTTAGCTTAACTCATTACATTTTCACTCGACATTTAGTTGTCATCCACTGCATATTAGATTACTTCAGTTGTTAAACTTAACAAAACAGCCTTCATTATTTACAAAACCTCTTCTTGTTCCAAATCTATAATTGATTCATAACCATATGAACAGAAGACAGTATCATTTCAAGGCCTGAGGTACTTTTGCAACTTCTTTACTACTTCATAGACATAGCCTTTCCTCAAAAGACTACTTTAAAAAGAAATCTATAACTCTTGGGCGAGGTTTAGTGATGATTAACTAAGTTGCAGAATAGAGTTAGGAGCTAGTCTTAGAGTAGAAGATCTTATGATGTCAACAATATTTTTCTCCAAACATGTTTCCACAAATCTTTAATCATGGATAAAATGTTGTCTCATTATAAGTTGATTGTTTAGTTGTTTAGTTAGGAGAATTTGTATACTTAGCTGACCATTTCTCAATCTCTTTCAAAATACCTTTGATAAAAGAATTGGACAAGTTAGGTTTATGTTTTGATTCATTTTCTAGAAGTCATTATCAAGCTTGGTATTCTGCTTAGTCATAGTTTAGGTTTAATCTTGTTTCAGTATTTGCCTTTGCATTTGTCACTTGTCATCAACCAATTAGGCTTCACTCTGTTTTCAATCATTAGCTTCTTTCCACTAGCTTTCCAGTCATTTTCCTTGTGAACATAAAACTACCAAAAGACCAAAAACATCATAAATCATCACAAAATACCAAAAACATCATAAAACACTAAACACAACACATTAAGAGACAAACACCTAGGCACATACGGTGCACTTCACTTCAGCAGTTTACCAACCCTGGTTGAAAATTAAATGAACTCAATTTAGGAGACTAGGTTGAGACCAAACATTTTGGCGCCGTTGCCGGGGAAGTGAAAACTAGGTAACCTTTGTTTCTTAGCATCCAAAAACAATTATATGCATAGGGAGAGAGATTCAAGGGGAAGATTTATAAGAAGCAGAAGCAGAATTTTGATTTCTAGAACACCACTTGTTTCATCTAGATCCAGAACTAGTACACCTTCAACTCAGACCCACATTCCATCCCTTACTGATCCTGAACTTCTAGAAGATCTAAGGTCAGCTATTCCATTGGAAAAACCTTCCACTTCATCCACTGAACCTGCCATAGAAGAGGATTTAAAAACTCCTGTTAGGGACACAAATTCCACTTCCACAGGAGAGTCAACCATGGCAGAAGAAGGAGGAGGAGGAGTCTTTAATGGAGAACACACACTATTTGGAGGTAGAGGTAGAGGTAGAGGAGAAGGAGGTAGAGGTGTAGATGGAGGAAGAGGTAGAAGAGAAATAGGAAGCTCTTTTGGGTTCCCTATAATTGATGAAGAAACCAATACAACCATGAAAAACATTTCACCCTCTGTCCTTCCAAAATTCTATGGAATTAAAACGGAAGATCTTGAAACCTTCCTATTTGAATTCGAAGTTCTGTGTAGAACTTATGACTACTTACAAGATGCTCAAAAACTAAAATTATTCCCTTCAACCTTGAAAGGAGCAGCATTGAAGTGGTTTATGAGTTTGATTAACAGTTCTATTAGGACATGGGAAGACATGAAACAAGCATTTCTAGAGAGGTATCTGGATTATTGTATGCCGGTCAATCATAAGGAAGAAGTGTTTAAGATGTTACAAAAAGAAGATAAAAACTTGGAATATTTGTTGGAAAGATTTCATTACAACATCAAAAGAGCAAAAATGGAAAACCTAGATCAAGACACCTTAAAAGCTCTTTTGTTGAAAACAATTAGGGATGAATGGTTGGATATCCTTAACATGATGGGAAAAGGGGATATATCACAACTTACATTACCTAAAATATCTGAGTTATGTATCAACCTTTCCAGAGGGAAATCTAAAGCTGTCAAAGGTCCAAGAGATCCCGCTCTTGCAAGGGCAAGTAAATCTTCTTCTGGGACAGTAAGTAGATCAGAAATAGGACACATGCTTGATGATTTTAAATCTGACATCTTAGGGAGTCTTAGTGAACAAATAGACACCCTTAAGATACAAAACAAGAAAAAAGTTGAATCTGATGCCTTGGCAATCTTTTGTCCCAAATGTAGAAAAAAACATGCCTTGAGAGAGTGTCCATTGGATGTAAAAGTTGTAGAGACCTGTGTCATTTGTTCTGAAAAACATGAGACCAAGAATTTTCCTTCTCTTCCTGGTCTCAAAGCTGTCTTTCAGGAGGAAACTCCTACAGATTCCACAGAGTCTCTCAATTTTGTATCTAGAAGGCCTTGGTAAGGACCTCAGACACAAGGATTCCATGATCAAATGTATAATCAACCTCCACCTTGGAATTCTTGGCAGCAACCTTGGCCTCAATTTCAAAATCAATCTCCAGCTTGGGCACAAGGATCACAAAGTCCCTATGGAAGATACTCCCCATACTATCAATATCCACCATCCTATCCACCATACCCACATTTTTATCCTCAAAATCCTCAACAAAATTTCCCTCAAAATCTTCAACAAAATTTTCAACAAAATCCTCAACAACATCATCAGAACCTACCACATCAAAATCAACCACTTTCATTACCATTCCCTCAAAAATAAAATCAATTGCCTGCTCAACCCATACCAAACCCCAATAATAAAATCCCTCGGAACACATACATGATAGAAGGCCAACAGTTTCCAACTTATTTAATTACTCCTTTAGACCTTAGTGATGTTCAACTTAGGTCTGGAAGAATACTTGAAAAGAGGAAACCTTTTGTGATCATACAAGAACAAGATAACTCTGAGGAAGACTCTCTACGGGTGAATAAAAGTCTTGAGGAAGACACATCCTTTCAAGACCCAAACATTGAAAAATTAAAGCAAAAAGATCCAATAAGTTCAACTCCTGTATTAGAGCAACCATCTACATCTACTTCTATACCTCCCTTTCCGGAAAGATTACAAATTGATAGAGGTGTAGAAAAACAAATTATGGTGCCTAATTATGATTTCCTAGATGAGCTGAGAAATGTTTGCATTAAAATTCCATTATTACAAGCCATCAAGGAAATTCCAATTTTAGCTAAAACAATAAAGGAGTTGAGTATGAAGAAAACAAGAAAAAGAATAAGAGAAACAAAGAAAATTCAACTGGCAGGAAAAATAGCAGACATTATGATGGGCAAGATTGCTATTTCAAAGTATCTTGACCCAGGAAATCCAGTTGTTAAAATTCACATCAATGGAATTGAAATCCAGAACACACTCATTGATTTAGGAGCAGCAATCAATATCATGAGTAGACAAATCATGGATAAACTGAAACTTCCTAATCTTCTCTTTACACCCACACTATTACAATTAGCAGACAGATCTGTGATCAAACCAGATGGGGTAATAGAAGACATTCCAGTGTCCCTAGATTCTTGGGAGTACCCTGTGGATTCCATGATCCTAACTCCTAAGAATAATCTAGGAGGCCATCCTGTTATATTAGGAAGACCTTGGTTGGCTACAGCTGATGCTTTTATTAGTTGTAGATCCGGTGATATGTACATCTCTGATGGTAGTTCAACTAAGAAGTTCACTTTATATCCTCAAGCTAGGACAATTATAGATCTAGATGACACTCAATGGATAGAGGATGAGGAAGATTTACAACCTCTCTTCACAATTTCAGAAATTAGTGAAGATAATCAAATTCTGAATACTCTAGAAAAATTTGAATCCTCTCCAGAACATAAACATGAATCATTTCAAGAGGGATCCAATATTGAGTTTTTTTCATCAAGGCAGATGTCTCTTCATTCTATGGACAAATTTGGCAGCTCTACAAGTGAGATTTTTCCAGGCAAAACTTTGAACATAAACAAGAACCTAGAAAAATCTCAACAAGAAGAGTTAGTCAAAGTACTACAGAGACATTCTTCTGCATATGCATGGGAATACACTGACATGAAAGGGATAAGCCCCAAGACTTGCACTCATCACATCTATATAGAGGAAAATTGAAAACCAATCAGACAACCTCAAAGACGGATGAATCCAAATCTTAGGGAAATTGTTAAAGGAGAATTGCAAAAATTGTTAAATGTCAACTTCATATATCCTATTTCAGATAGTCAGTGGGTTTCTCCTTTGGTAATTGTGCCAAAGAAAAATGGAAAATGGAGGGTGTGTGTTGACTACCGGGAACTAAACAAAGCTACTCTTAAAGACCATTTTCCCTTACCTTTCATAGATCAAGTGTTAGATACATTAGCTGGAAAAAAGTACTTCTCATTCCTAGATGGGTTTAGTGGTTACAATAAAATCCAAGTAGCACTTGAAGATCAAGACAAAACCACATTTACCTGTCCTTGGGGTACCTATGCTTACCAAGTATTGCCATTTGGATTATGCAATGCACCTGCAACATTCCAAAGGGCAGTATTAGGAATTTTTTCGGATCTAATACATGACTGTGTAGAGGTGTACATGGATGATTTCACGGTTTATGGGGACACATTTGAAGAGGCTTTAGAAAACTTGGAAAAAGTCTTAAAAAGATGTCAAGAAGCAAACCTTTCACTTAGTCATGAAAAATGTTTTATGATGTTTACTAAAGGTATTGTTTTAGGGCACCACATTTCAGGGGATGGGATTAGAGTTGATGAGGCAAAAGTTGAAGTCATTTCTAACCTATCCATTCCAAGTTGTCAAAGAGATGTTAGAAGTTTTCTAGGATTTACAGGGTATTATCGAAGATTTATAGAAAACTTTACCAAGATAGCATCTCCACTCTTCAAATTGCTTACCAAAGACTGTGAATTCAAGTGGAACTCTGATTGCCAGTTAGCCTTTGAGACCCTGAAAACCAAAATTTCTGAAGCACCTATATTAAGGGGACCTAACTGGAAGTTACCTTTTCATATCTCCACAGATGCCTCCGATACAGCTCTAGGAGCAGTATTGGGGCAGAAAGACTTGATTCCTTATGCCATCTATTATACCAGTAAAAATTTGACTCCTGCAGAGTTAAACTATACTGTAACTGAAAAAGAGTTTTTAGCTGTTGTTCATGCCATAAACAAATTTAGACACTATATAACGGGCTATGAAACTTTTGTTCACACTGATCATTCTGCAATTAGATATCTAATGGACAAATCAATCACTAATGGTAGAGTTATAAGATGGTTATTGCTCTTACAAGAATTTAACATTACCATTCTAGATAGGCCTGGAAAACAAAACACAGTAGCTGATTTCCATCTAGACTCCAAAATATCAAAGATGACACTCTAGTTGAAGATCAATTTCCTGATGAATATCTTTTTGCAATCTCTACTCAAACTCCATGGTTTGCTGATATTGCTAATTATTTAGTTTCAGGAAAATTTCCTTCAATTATGAATGCAAGGGATAAAAGAAAAATCATTAATGATAGTGCAAGATATTCATGGGTCGCTAATGAGTTGTACAAGACAGGTCCAGATTTGATCATTAGGAGGTGTGTTCGTGAAGATGAGATGCCTGAGATTCTCAAGGCATGTCATGATGAACCTTGTGGCGGACACTTTGCAGATAAGAGGACAGCCTATAAGATCCTTAATTTAGGATATTATTGGCCATCCTTGTTTAAAGATGCTAAAGAGTATGTCAAAAGGTGTGGCAGTTGCCAAAGGGTAGGGAAACCTTCTCCTTCAGGTGAGATGCCATTACAACCTCAGGTACATATTGAACCTTTTGAAAAATGGGCTTTGGATTTTGTAGGACCTATTAGTCCTCCATCAAGAAAGAAGAGGTATATATTAGTTTGCACTGATTATGTTACTAAATGGGTAGAAGCCAAGCCATTACTTGTTGCTAATGAAGCATTTGTAGTTACTTTTCTTTTTGAGGATATTTTTACTCGTTTTGGTGTCCCAAGAGAAATTGTTACAGATCAAGGAGCTCAATTTACATCAAGGCTAGTGGAGCAAATTATGGAGAAGTACAAAATCAGACATAGAACATCTACTCCTTATCATCCACAAACAAATGGTCAAGTGGAATCTACTAATAATGTCATTGAAGGAATCCTAACAAAGACTGTTCATTTACATAGAAGAGATTGGGTAGATAGGCTTCCTGAAGCCTTGTGGGCCTATAGAACTACATGGAGAAACACAACAGGCCATACTCCTTATGAACTTGTTTATGGAAAGCAAGTTTTGTTCCCCATAGAGTTCCAGATTCAAAATTTCAAAATGGCAGTTCAGCTAGGACTTGATTTAACAGAGGCACAAAAGCATAGACTGGAGCAGATTAATGAATTGGATGAGATCAGACAAGATGCAGTTCAGAAAACAAGTCTAGTCCAACAGCAAAGGACTAGATGGCATGACAAGTACATCAAAGAGAAGAAATTCAAAGAAGGTGATTGGGCTCTCTTGTTTGATTCAAAATTCAAGGATTTTCAAGGTAAATTTCAAACACATTGGCTTGGGCCATATGAAATTGTTAAATTTTTTGACAATGGAGCAGTAAAAATCAGGACAATAGATGAAGAAGAGGTCACTTTTCTTGTGAATGGTCATAGATTGAAGCTGTATCACAAACCACTCTCAAGAGAAGAATTTGTCAAGAAGTTCCAAGAAAACAGTGATGAGAAGTTAATGAAGAAGAATCTTTCTTCTTCATCAACTTGATTGAATTTTCTGAAGCATTTCTTTTGAAAAAAAAGAAAAAAAGAAAAGAAAAAAAAAAGGTATAAACATGAAAACCAATCATTGATTGGCATGTTTATACAGAAAAGATAGGGTGAAAATCAGAGTTTTTCTGACACTCTAACTTTTCCCATTTTGTTTTTGCAAGCAGCTGTTACAAAATCATAAGTTTTAGATCCATTGTACTTATGATCCATTTCATTTCATTTCATTCCATTCACTTATCCATCCATACTCCATTTCATTCATTCATTCATACTTCACTTCATTCCATATATCATTCATCTCATTCCATACTTCATCCACCTCATTTCCATGTCAAAATTTAAAGTTTGATGTCCTGCTGCAAATGAGTAACACATGTCATGGATTGCAGGGCAGTTCTTATATTCTTCCACTCCATTTCATAAATTGAATTCATTCCATTTCATCATCCACTTCATACATATCACGACTCATCATCCATCTTCATTCATATAACATCTCACTTATATCCCAAACCACTCCATTCCATGATTAAAATACTCTACAGGTACATTCTGCAGCTTAACAGACATTCTGCAGCTGATCAGACTTTCCGCAGCCAGACAGTCATTCCGCAGCTACAGATCCTGAAGACACTAATCAGCAGACATTTGAATTGCAACAAAGATGATCCAGTATATCCATGAATAAGAAGAATAAAAAAGGTTTATGAAGACTCCTCCAAAGGAGAACAAAGAAGACAAAGACCACAAAAAGCAAATGAAAAGCAAAGGTAACAATTTTTCATTATAATGGCATATCATAAACTTTAGCATAGTTTTAGTTATGAATCATTCGAAAAAGTTGTTTTGATTATTTTTATTGATCATGTCCAATATACCCTCCACAAACTTTGGATAAAAATCTCTCATTTCAAATTCTATACCCGACCATCATTTAAGCGGTTAAAAAGGCTGAAGTGTTTGATTTCCTCACGTCACCCAACCAAATCATTCAATGATGATTTTCTTTTCCGTTGTAAAAATCTCTGCAGTCTTTTCACTCATTAATTCGTTTTCTCCACCTCACTCCATTAACTCATTCCGTAACTACTTCCATCACTCCATTCTATAGCGAGCCCTTCATTCCGAAAACAGAGATATCCCTATCACCATGAGCAGAGATTAAAGCACTATCACCGTGAGCAGAGATTGAGCATTATCACTGTAAACGAAAGTGTATAGCACTGTGGAATTTGAAGCCATTTGTCACCGAGAGACAGAGGTATAGCAGTGTGGAATTTGAAGCCATTATCACCGAGAGACAGAGATATATCAGTGTGGAATTTGAAGCCATTGTCACTGTCAACCAGAGGCATATTAGTCCGAAGTTTGAATCCATTGTCACTATTAACCAGAGGTATATCAGTCAGGATTGTTCTAAGAAAATCTTTCAAAATACCAATCATGATGGACAAAACAGACTGTGTAATCCCATAGATTAATGCATGATAACTTAGTTAGGATACTCCGGAGTCTAATTGCATTTAACTCATGTTCTGTTATTTGTTTTAAGTTTGATAATGGCTTACTAGTTCAACACTGTTTTAGACTAGTGACATCTTAAGTTCAGTTTTAGCTTAACTCATTGCATTTTCACTCCACATTTAGTTGTCATCCACTGCATATTAGATTACTTCAGTTGTTAAAATTAACAAAACAACCTTCATTATTTACAAAACCTCTTCTTGTTCCAAATCTATAATCGATTCATAATCCTATGAACAGAAGACAATATCATTTCAAGGCTTGAAGTACTTTTGCAACTTCCCTTATCATCTCACAAACAAACATTTCCTCAAAAGACTATTTTAAAAATCTATAACCTTTGAGTGAAGTGTAGTGGTATCAAACTAAGTTGCAGAATAGAGTTAGGAACTAGTCTTAAAGTAGAAGATCTTATGATGTCAACAATATTTTTCTCCAAATATGTTTCTACAAATCTTTAATCATGGATAAAATATTGTCTCATTATAAGCTGATGGTTTAATTGTCTAGATTAGGAGAATTTGTATACTTAGCTGACCATTTCTCAAACTCTCCCAAAATACCTTTGATAAAAGAATTGGACAAGTTAAGTTTGTGTTTTGATTCATTTCCTTAAAGTCATTATCAAGCTTAGTATTTTGCTTAGTCTTAGTTTGGATTTGATTTTGTTTGAGTATTTACATTGCATTTGTCATTTGTCATCAACCAATTAGGCTTCACTCTGTTTTTAACCAATAGCTTCTTTCCACTAGCTTTTTAGACATTTTCCTTGTGAACATAAAACCACCAAAAGATCAAAAACATCATTCCACTGATAGATTTGGAATGGAGATATATCAGTGTGGAATTTGAAGCCATTGTCACTATCAACCAGAGGCATATCAGTCTGAAGTTTGAAGCCATTGTCACTATTAACCAGAGGTATATCAGTCCGAAGTTTGAAGCCATTGTCACCGAGAACCAGAGGTATATCAATTCGAAGGTGGAAGTTATTGTTTCCGTGGGCAGAAAGAGTATTAATCTGAACATTGAAGAAGCAATTATGGGCCTTATTGTAAGAACCGAACAAATGGGTACAAAATACCTGGAAGGATACCCTCAATGTAAAGAAATGTTGCAACAGGTAGGATGGCTACAATTTCTTGAGAAATTTAATGGCTTCCACAAAGAAGTCACTAAAACATTTTCAAGGTCATTTCAAGGAGCTGAGGTTGAAGTGGGAGATGTTAAATTCACTGTCACTGAAGTTTTCATTGTAGAAGCTACAGTATTGCTTAGAAATGGAGAGAGATGGTTCAAAAACAGAGAATTCCATAATGAATCCTGGAAGCAAATTCTAAAATCACCAAGTATGGATGTCACTGTGTTTAAGAAAGGAATTCCAAGT
The DNA here is from genome assembly GCA_034641835.2 of Pinus albicaulis. Taxonomy (NCBI): domain Eukaryota; kingdom Viridiplantae; phylum Streptophyta; class Pinopsida; order Pinales; family Pinaceae; genus Pinus; species Pinus albicaulis. Next base: position 139,385,658 of record CM076570.1, on the reverse strand, counting down.
TCTGCATTGAAAAATAAATGGAGAAACATACTGCTTATTCTGCAAAAATTTATTACATGTGAAGGTAGATATGGCAACTCTATACCAATCATGACTATTGGATACTGTTGTTCGATTAAGAAGAGCTAAAAATTCCCAAGCAATAGTCAGTCACCACAGGTTAATTAAACTAGTCATCATACATGAGTTGGATAAGCAGGAGATAGCTTGGGAGAATTTTGTTAACCTTGCTGCATAGGAACCTGAAATAAACCCTGGTGAAACCGAAATTGAGCTTCCTAGGGTAAACATACCTAGAATAAAAAGGACCCGAAATGCAACCTCATAACCAAGTAGGAAAAAATGGTCCAAAACACTTTAAGGAACCTCGGACCTCATAGAGGAGGCAGGATCATCCCACCCTCAAAATGCACCCTTACAAGACTTCGATGAAGAAATGGCTCAAGTCCTAGAACAAATGAGGATAGACTATGAATCTAGAAACCCATCGGGAGCAGAAGAGCAAGAGGAACCCATAGATAGGTCTACCATCGCCAGCAGTTCTGGTCACACTAAAGTTCCACCTGACTAAGAAGAACCATAGGACGATGGGGCTCTATCCCCTCTTGAGAATTATGAGGAGAATAGCGAAGGGCAGGCAGAGGAAAGAAGAGAATTAGAAAAGCAGGCAGGTGACACTGTCCCTGTGGAGCAAAATATAAGGATAGAAACAGTCCCTTTGACACCGGGAGGTAGCGCTGCCCCACCCAGTTGGGACCCTCATGTAGAAGTAAACTCTGAAGACCAAATAAGAAACACCATAATAGGAAACCCTGAGGTTGGAAACACCATCCCTGAAAATGGGAATATCGCTCCTCCACCACCTGCTGAAATCAGGTCAGGTGAGAAATCAGCCGAAAAGAAGATTAAGAAACTGAGTAGGGCCTGCAGAAGATTAAAGAAAATGGTGAAATATTTGAGGAAACAACTGAAGGAGGAAAGAAGGGCCCGAAAGCCAAAGAATGAAACCACCAACGTAGGAACTCAAACAAAATTAGCTTCCAACTTGATAAACATTGTTGAAGCCGAGATGCAGACTAACTTAGCTGACATTGTTGAGGTTGAGATACAAACCGGCTTGGTAACTACTTCATAGGTTGAGGTACAGACCAATTTAATCGATACTGCTAGAACTAGGATACAGACCAACCAAGAAGGTACTACTGAGGCCAAAATTCAGACAGAACTAGCAAATACCATTGAAGCTTCTACACAAAATAAGCATAAAACTACATAAGAGAAGGAGACCCAAACAAAGGAAGCTCTTTCCTATGCCCCCCTGGTAGAGAAAGTTGTGAATCAGAAATTACACAATGAACTGGTGCAAACACAACATGAGCTAGCACAATGTAGGAAGGAGGTGGTGCCAACACAAGAATACCAAGCACTACTAAAGAAATTCACATACCTCTCCTCCACAGAAGATGAAACATTTGCCTAGTTCAAAGAAGAACAGGCAAAGGCAAAAAGGGCACAAGAGCAGGTGGAGAAAGCCAAGAAACAAATCACTATGATTTGTTCTCTGTATAATGATGCACTATCATGTAGGGCACCAGCACCGGCCACCAACTGTGCCCTGTTCTTAACAGAATGATAATCCTTCTGAAAGTCAAGGCCATCAGGGCAGGAAAGTCTACAACTTTCAGGACTATAGAAGAGTTTGTCCACTGCTGTAATGATCAAGATGAACAGATACAACGCCTTCTATGTGAACTTTACATGCACAATTTCTTTCTAGAAGAAGACATGGACAACAATCCTGGTCCCTTTATAGGAGATGTTCAGTTCCAAGCCTTCCTCTCATTTGCCAAGAACCAGATTAAGAGGGCCAATGCCTATAACATCTTCCAAAAGAGAGAACATGGCCTAGACTTGTGGGTCAGAGCGGAACCTACAAAACCCCTGCAACTGTTTATCCAACACAAGAGCTTCATGCGAAGGCAAGGTGCAAGGACTAGGCTGGGGCCTATCCATAAGGACATCATATAAAATGGATGGAAATACTTTGAAGACATTCGAGAAGCAGCCTTGGCAGCAACTAAACAAATATGGATGGCCTCCATGAACAACGTAAAGAATAGGGAGCCATTTGGCTACAGGAATTTCAAGGCTACTGCCTCCAGATTCCTCTCATATAGTAACCTGGTCTTTAGCATGGGACCTGCATGGCTAGGATGTAGGTATAGAAGCCCTCTTCTCTGGTATCCTCCTGAGGACAATAATCATAATTATGAGTTACCAGAGGGGCACGCAAGCGCTGCATTTGCAATAATGAGAAAAAAACAGGGTTTCAGAGCATACAAGGAAAAGGTCTACCCTGCCTACACCTTAACACAGTTGTATCTCAACCATTTGTTTGCATGAGGACATGAAATTAGGTAAGCAGGGGAGTATATGTTGGGCCGAAATTAAGGTATGTTTTCACCCTATAACTACTACGAATCATGACACAATCTTAGGAATTCTTCCTCATTTTGACAATAAAGAAATAAAAGATTTATGAAAATCAAAGAAATTGAGCTAATGACAAAAATGAATGTTTCTATAACAGAAATTTGACTTATTGTATCTTTGCATGCAGGAAGGCAGAGCAGCTGAACCAATGGCAAATGGAAGAAAACCAACAGACATGAATGTATGAGTCGGCAAAAGGTAAAGAGACGGATTCAAGCTCGAAGACTCAAACGACAGCCACGTGCAGCGGCTGCTGTCGTTTGGAGAATACTATCTCATTCGATGAAAATTCCTTTAAAAGGGCCAAGGACGAACTAGATAGGGAGTCGAATAGGAATTTTCCCTTTGTAATCAACGCATCAAGATAGAGCTGTCAGATTGTATTCTTGTACTATCTTTTGAGTTAATTAAGTGTTTTGATGTTTTGAACAATTACACTTTGAGGTTTTCAGCGTGTTAAAACTTCTAGTGGTCTGGTCCCAACCCCTAGGAGTTTTCTTGCCAATTTCTATGTTGTGTGTTAGTTACAAAATCCATTTCGAGTTATCTAATGTAGTTGTAAAATATTTTTCTACTCAATAAAGTTATAGTTTTTCTTCCTTCGGAATAGTTTAGCATTTGTACTTCTTGATTTAGAATAATCACACTCGTATATTCTGGTTTATATAATAATGCTTCATAGCTATTAGATGTTTCCATTTTCTTCCAACACCTTTGCAATCGATTTACAAGTCATAGGATAATTACTGTTCAATGATTACTTGTCTTTGCGGATTAAATTGTCCTTTCAACACAATAAGGCGTCCAATTTTTTATTAATGTTAATTAGTCAGTTTACAAAGAGAATTCCATTGCAAAACTATATAAGTAATTGATGTTCCTTTCATTTAGATTGTTGTTCAATTCATTTATATTGTTATTCAATTCATTTAGATTGTTGTTCAGTTCATCAAGATTGTTGTTCAAACCATCACCATGTTGTTCAATCATAGGTTTCTCTTTTCTAAGCTAGAAAGAATAATTAGCCATAATCTACCAAACCATTCCTCTTTAAGTTGATTGAATTTAGAAGATTATATAATCCTTTCTCATAAATAGCATAGAGTAACTATCAGTCGATCTCACTTGCATATATTGTGCTGACACTCTTGAAATAAGAGGACTTACCTCAGGTTGAAAATTAAATGAGAAGCACTAAGGTTGCCTATAATAAGCCACCTCTGTGACACCAACAAGTAACATGTCAAATAACCCATTTTTATAGGAAAAAATTAACAAAAAATATAAAAAATAACAATTTTTATGAATTTTATGTAAAAAATTAATAATAATCACAGTTTTTTTCAAAAATTAAATGATTCACATAAAAAATGAAGTGAAAATCACATAATACAAATATTAAACATATAATAACAATAATTGAATACTTATTATTCTCGTAAAATTCCAAAGTCAAAAAATTCCAAGTATAACTAATTAATAGTTACAAAAAATGAACTTCATTTGCAAGCTTAACTGAAATTTAATCAATAGTATCATGTAACCCAAACTCTTCATCTTCAAGAGTTTCAATGTTGTCTTCTTCCACAATTTTCATTATTGGCTCAAGTTTGGTCATTTTCCTATTCTGATGGATCTCTGATGTCTACGAATCTCTCAAAGTATGTCTTTCCAATCATTCCATCTAATGGTGGTTGATTCATTAAAATCCCCTTTCCTCAAACTGACTTCTTGCATTTGGAAGAATTTGAAGAGCATTAATTCTTTGTTGAATAAATTTGCATTGTATTGGGTGTTTATCAATGGAAATGAAATTTTTTCCTTTTTGTAAGCAACATGATAGTGTTGTACCTAATCATCAAGTACACAAGAAATAATTAAGTAAAATATTATAAAAACATAAAAATTAAAAAAGAAAATATTGAAATTCATTTTTATATAATAAAACTCATCTGAGCCTGAAAATAAATCCAAAGCTCAATATCCTTCATTTAAACATAAATCTAAAAGATAGTTAATCAATGACTGTGGTTTTTAATATATGTTAACTATCTCTCATTTTGCTTCTTTATCTTCATATGTTATTTTTTTTAGAGCAACATCATGGACCAGTACTTGGCTATGACTCTTTCCATCTACTTGATTGAAAAGCATAGACTTATAGCTATCATATTTTGTCCAACTTTCAACATGAATGAACTCACAATCACTTATAATTGGTTTATCTCCGCAGCCAATAAGACTTGAATTTTGTGTGTAACATGAAAAAGTAAAAGTTTAATTAAATTGTACATAAATGATTTTTTTAACATTAATCAAACATACAATTTCAACGTCTTACCATGTAAGTTGCATCCTTGACTTTGCTTTTTCCTTAAAGCTCGTTAATAACATTGCAAATTGTGTATCTGAATGAAATGTCACAAATATTCAAAATGGTGATATTATGACTTCTAGAAATACCGCAACCACTTTACTAAAATCTTGATAAGTATAAGGGTTACTATCATATTCAATGTTTGGGATATTGAAACCATGAGGAATATATGCAATAAGTAGGGAATAATCACTTTTAGGTATGAGTTTTGCAATGTCTTCACAATCACCTAGTATTATTTAATATTGGATAGTGTGGATCCCATTTCAAATGAAATGACTAAGACTGGGATCAAGTGTAACATCACTAAGACGTTTCTTTCTCATCCTTTCCATTTTAATTTTTTTAATAAAGCTTATGAAACAATCCTTCTTCATCTTTAATGAAATAAACAAATATATATAAGTTATAAAATAAAAATAATATACATATGAATAGAAATAAATGTATAAATCAACATACATTTTTAAATGCAAGATATAAATATTTTAGCACTGATGTAGAATTTGAATCTGGGTAGTTGCATACAACATCATCCCAACTATCTTCATTCAACAATTTAACCATTTATTCTTGTATTCTCATATAAACCTTGTGACTGAATAAATAAAGTAAAAAATGTTGATATAGTGATATGTATAAAAAATACCACCAACAACAATATATTATATTTAACATAAACTTATAATCCAAAAATATGTAAAAATAACAAACTTACTTTAGAAATTCTTTAGACATTTCGTCCAATGATAATTCTCCTAACTTTCACTAGATAATATTGTTTTGACGGGTTTTTCATCCTTCACTCACATTTCTCTCCAAGGTGTGATAGTCATATCTTCTGGCAGGAGCTTCATTTCAGGACCTGATTTATTGCTGGTACATTTAAATGGTTTAGACTTTTTGACATTTTGAATTTTTATGCCAATGTTCTCCCACTTCTCAAAAATATCATTAATCAATTCCCATATCTCTCTAGTTCTAAATGCCAACTCGAAAATGTTATCCATACCTCTGAATATTTAAAAATTTACTTTGCCACATTTTGAATTGAAGTTTTCCTCAATTTGATAACTTATTTCCATACAACATTCCTTCTGAAAGGCTAGATAAACCTTTGTCTTATCCCCACCACATTTTTCTTCGAATTCATTATGAATAAATCTAACCCTTTCGATAAAATTCATATACATCCTATACTCATTATCTATATTATGATCCCATGAAAATAAACTATTAAACCAACATAAATGATACATTTCATTGTTTCAAAACGTGGGTTATTGGGATATTATTCCATCAATTTCCTTTGAGCTTATACAAAATGGTTCCCCTGAAGTACATAATATTTGTATTCAAAAAATTTTGACTTGAAAATGTTTCTTTGTTGGGAGCCTGAATTGGATCAACAAAAATAACATAATCAACCACATGTGCATCTGGATTGTACTTCATCAATGTTTCAGGTTATGAACATGCAAGTGGTGTGGCTTTCTAATTTGATATTTGAATTGTCCTTCATCTGGCTTGTAGATTTGACTGAACATGCAAGTTGTGTGGCTTTCTAATTTGATATTTGAATTTTCCTTTCCTTCGGACTTCGGTAAACCTGTGATAAAATCCATTGAAATCTCCTCCCAACGTTGACTTGGAATGGATAAAGGTTGTAGAAGACCTGTGGTCTTAATTGTCTCAACTTTATTTTGCTGGCAAACCAAACATTCTGCCACAAACTTTTGAATATCAGATTTAAGGCCATCTCAAAAAAATTCTTTCTTCACCTTATGGTAAGTTTTTACAAATCCCGAGTGTCCTCCTAAAGGATAAGTGTGCAATTACAAAATAATATTTTTTTTTAGTTGGGAATTCTTACAAAGATATAAGTGATCCGTGTACCATAAGGAATCATATTTCCAACTAAATGTATCATATGTATTAGGATCCTGCTTCAACTTTTGAATGAGTGTTCACACTTCTTCATCCTTATTCCATTCATCCCTTGCTTCGGTTATCCAATCGGTTGGATAATAGAAATTGCACAAAAAAATGCTTCCACCTCTTCGTCCTTTCTTGAGAGTGCATCTGCAACAACATTTAGCTTCCCTTTTTTGTAGATGATTTCAAAATCATAACCCAACATCTTTGTGACCCATTTTTGTTTCTCTTCTAAAGATATTCTTTGTTCCAAAAATTGTTTAAGACTATCATGATCAGTTTTTACCTTGAAGTGCCTTCCCATTAGGTAAGGTCACCATTTCTTTAGTGCATGTAGTATTGTCAACATTTCCTTCTCATAAATAGCTTTCTGTAAATACTTTCCTTTGATTGGACGACTTTAAAAAGAAATGGGTCTTCCTTCATGCATTAAAATAGCACCAAATCCATTTCTCGAGGCATCACATTCCACAATAAAGGTTTTTGTGAAGTTTGGAATAGCTAAGACCGGTGCTAGGCACATTGCCTCTTTAAGATGTTCAAAGGCCTTAGTTGCTTCAGGAGTCCATGAAAAAGCATCTTTCTTCAATAATGTTGTTAGAGGTTCTGCTCTTCTCCCATAATTCTTAACAAACTTGTAATAATACCCTGTTAACCCGATAAATCCTCGCAACTTCTTTATGGTTGTGGGAAATTTTCATTCCTTAATGGATTTAATTTTGTTAGGGTCTACCTTAACACCCTCGTGAGATACAATATGACCCAGATATTCCACCTCTTGTACTCCAAAGAAACATTTGGATGTTTTTGCATGTAATTGTTTCTCCTCCAAAGACCTGCTATAGATTAGTATGTCATCAAAAAATACTAGCACAAATTTTCTAAGGAAGGGTTTGAAAATGGAATTCATCAACTCTTGAAATGTAGATGGTGCATTGGTAAGGCCAAAAGGAATGACCAAAAATTCATAATGACCCTCATGAGTTCGAAATTTCGTTTTCGGAATATCTTCAGTCTTCATTCTAATTTGATCATATCCTGAATGAAGATCCAACTTGGTAAAATAAATTGCGCCATGTAATTCATCCAATAATTCATTAATCATAGGAATGGGAAATTTATCTTTAATAGTGAGCTTATTGAGCTCCCTATAATCCGGACACATGCACCATGATCCATCCTTCTTGTGCACCAATACTACTAGAGCAGAGAAAGAACTTTGACTAGGTTGAATTATACAAGCCTCAAAAATTTCTGCAATCATACGTTCAATTTCGCTCTTTTGGACATAAGGATATCCGTAGTGTTCGATGTTTGGAGGAACACTCCCCTCTCCTCGAATCAAATGAATGGCAAGATCATGATCACAAATAGGGGTGGGAGTCCTTAAGAGTTTCAACACCTCGTGGAATGATTGTCCAAAACGTTTTGGAGATATGGAGAAATATATGATTTTGATGTTGGAACTTCTAGTGAACATAATTGTGCAATTACGCCTCATTGTTCTTTCTTTAGAAGATTTTTCATGAAATTAGAGCTTATTATCTTTCCCAACTTCCCTACAATACCCTGTAATTCGACTTCCTTTCCTTCTAAAAAAAAATTCAAGAAAAGTTCTTGAAAATTAAAAGCTACCGCTCCCAAATATTGTAACCATTGTACTCTTAGTTCAACATCAACACCTCCAATAGGAATGGGAAGCATTGGACTATTGAATACATATTCCCCCATGGTTATCTTGATATTATGGCATTTTCAAGAGAAATTTATAGTTCCTCCATTTGCAACCATCACTTGACATTCTGATGTTGGGTATAGGAAAAAATTCAATTCGTTGGCTACCTTACAATGATTAAAATTATGGGTACTACCCGAATCAGTCAACACTATTACATTTTTCTTCTTGATATGCCCTTCTATCTTGATAGTTTGAGGAGTGGTAATTCCTGCCAATACATTACACGATATGGTCGGACTCATTTCTTCCACTTCTATGGTTGGTTCCTGGTGTATATCTTCTTCTTTTGAAGATTCTTGTTCATTTTCTTCTTCCTCTTCACAATCTATGCAAAATAATTTCTTCTCAGCACACTTATGACCTTTAGTGTATTTTCTATCACAACTGTAGCAAAGCCCTTTTTCTCTTTTTTCTTCCAATTGTTGTGGTCTCAACCTTGTAGGTTGTGGAAGTCTAGGAGTAGCAACACTTCCATCTTTATATATGTGAGTGGTAGGCTTCCTTGTCGCCATAATTTTACATTCAATTTTTCTTGCCAACTAGAATGCCTTCTTCAATGAATCAGGTTCCCAAACATGAACTTCATGTTGGATGCTATCCTTTAAATTCCCTATGAAGACATCAATCCTGTGTTCCTCTGGAATATCAGTTACTCTTATATTCAATTTTTGGAAGTCCTCAATGTGCGCCCCCAATGAACCCTTTTGTTTGAGATTTATCAATTGGCTAAAGAAGGTGTTTCTCTTTGTATCCTCATAATGTGCTATCATTTCCTCCATAAAAATCGACCAAGTGACAATTTTTTTATGGGAGAAAAGCCATCGATACCATACAAATGTATTTTTTTCTAAATGTAAAGTTGCAATCCGTACCTTTTGTGTGTTTTTCATATTATTGAGATAAAAATATTGCTCCATCCGTAAAGATCCATGTTACAAGATCCTTGACATCAAACTTCCTCATATCCATCTTTGGAATATGGTGGTTCTTCCATCCAACATTAGAGTTTATGAAATCACGATTAACATTTGTTTTGTTCTCATCATGAGTTTCCTCTACTATCTTTTTGCCATTATGAAACATTTCTTGTATAAACTTTGTCAAACCTTCCATGTCTGCTTTTAGATCATTCTTCATGTTTTCCAGGTTTTCTTTCATGTCATCCATCTTAGCTTCCATGACAACTTCCATGTCATCCATATTATCTTCCACTCCATCCATATTATCTTCCATGTCATCCATCTTAGCTTCCATGCCATCCATCTTAGCTTCCACCCCTTTCTTCAAACCATCCATCTTCACTTCTACGCCTTTCTTGAAAACTTCCATTTCATTTTTTTTTGCTCTTTGCGAGAGCAAAATTTGGCGCACTTGCTCTTGTAATTTTGATAGATCATGTTGCCATTCTTCACCTTCATGAGTCATAGTAGAGTATTATGAGGGCTTAATGCATGTTAATTCTTTTTAGGAGGAATTTTAGAACCCAATACTGATATATATGCTCACTAGGCCCTTGGAATCACTTAAAATTGATTTTTCAAGCAAGACTTATGCAATTTGAAAAAAAAAATACACATCTTTTTCTTGCTTTTGAGGATCTCGATATTGAAACTGAATTATCTCTATGATTTCAGATCTTCAATATCTTAAATTTGGCCATGTAGTAGCCCTCTGAATCTTCTTTCGAATGCCACAACTCTGACTTGATTTGGATACTTCAAGTCAAATTTATGCCCAATCTCCCACAATGACCTAATTTTTGACTAGTTCAGTAGAGCGAAATTGTACGACGTGCCACATGTCACTGTTTCCTCCTTCGGATATGAAATTGATACATAGGAAACTATAGTCCATTTAGTTGTGGCTAATTTTTACAGAATTCCAATCCGATGCTCAGAGAGGAGTTATGACGATTTTCCCAATCTCACCTCTTTGAGATGAAATTTGGGAGCCTGAAGAAACCCTAACTTCCACAGATGATATCTCTGAAAATTTTGTGAACCAAGATCTGAAATTTTTACAGGAAGTGCTTCAATATTTTGGCTTCTCTCTATAGAAATTTCAGCTTCTGAAACTTTGTAGAAAAAAAGTTATAGCGAAAATTCCACGATGACCTGTTTAGGTGAAATTCGAGAGCCTGAAAAAACCCTAATTTCCAGAGATCATATTTCCGAAAATATTGCGAACCAAGATTTGAAATTTTGACAAGAAGTTCCTCAGGATTTCGACTTCGCTCTGTAAAAATTTCAGCATCTGAACCTTCGTAGAAAACAATTTATAGGAAAAATTCCACGATGACCTGTTTGGATCAGTGAAACCCTAGTATCCAAAGCTCTGATACCAAATGTTATGAAAACAACTCCAAAAATGGAAGAAACGTGAGATCAACACCTTATAAATAGCCACTTTGAGGGGGCAGCCTCCAATACATTACATAAATGAACAATTCTTGGATGACACAAATGAAAAAACCTCCTTCTATATATAGGGGTCCATGGGGTCACAATATAATCCTAGCCGACCTAACAATAATAATGTAAGGGAGCAATAATAACAATATGGGGGTTACAGGGGTAAAACAATAACAATAAGGGGGCTGCACTAATAACAATAAGGGACTACACTAGTAATATGGGGACCTAACATGGTGTGGATTTCTAATTTGATATTTGAATTTTCCTTCATCTGGCTTGTAGATTTGAATGACATTAAGTTGAAATGACCGACTACCCTCAATTAAATTTGTCTTCATCAAATGTTATCTAATGGAATTTTGTTTTGTTTTAATAATGTCGTCCTCTAATCAACTTTTGGTGTAATTATTTCCCTCCTAACTTTTGATTTTTCACTAGGATGTTCACTATTGTCCATGATTTTTTTAGAATGAGAAACTTTTAGTTTCTTCTTCCTATTGGTTATCATATTTGCTTCAACATAAACAATCTCCTCATCATAAAATAGAAGAGAGACATTCTTGGGCATTTTTTTTTTTAATCTTTTATGACTCTTCTCCTTTCTAACATCAGTTCTAATTTGATCCTCACTAATGGCAACATATTTTTCATCTTCAACTTCAAATTCAACTTCCTACTCTTCAAAAGTAACAATGTGTCTAGCTTTACTAGATTGATCCCTTCTATATAGCCTTTTAGCAACATGAAGTGTTTTTTCTTGCTTCTTTCCCCTATCTTATTCTTCATGTTCATGGAAAATGTCGACAACATTCATAATATATCGCTCTATAAAATAGATTCCCCCTAACATAATTGAAAGACCCTCAGCAAAATCCTGTCAAAAAAAATATAATATGCCAATAATAACTAAGTTATTAAAAATATATTGATATAGTTAGGATCACGCAAAACACATAAATATAAATATAAATACTTACAACCTTTTGTGCGATGTCATTTACAATTTGTTTGGATATCCTTGAAGAATATTCCCCCGTGTTATACATTGCCAATGTAAAATGATATCTAAATCTTATCATGTGACTTGGGTGGTTTTTAAATTATATAAATATTTTCAGTATTCGGCCTAATATATAGGTCTAGTACTTTTCCCACTAACTCATAACTTGTAGCATCAAAATTCTTACTAGCATATAGATATAATTGCAGAATTTCACCTTCTATATCTTTCACATACCATGTATATTTTGTATGATTCACTTCTTTTAATTTCTTCTAGTATGAAATGAATTTCTTTTCCTTTGGGGAGGCATCTCCTACATTTGCAGTAATTAACTTAGGTTGGGTTCGTTCAACAGTATTTTTTTAGGGTCCAACTCCAGCTCTAGATGATGCAATTGTTGACTTTGTTTCACAAATATTGACAAAAATCTTCCTTGATGCCATTTTCCTGCAATCATATATATCTACATATAAATAAGTAAATCACAAAAAAACCAATATCTTACATTAAAAAAAAAAAAAAACACCAGAAACATATACTTCAACTCCTAGGTCTAGTGTGCTTTTTGGTTCATCCAAAATACCAAAATAGAAAACCAATTCCTTAAAAAATAAAATTGTACATTTTTTCCCTGACCCCCCTGTTGCCAAGGGGACCTGTGTGCGTGCCCGCCCAGGCACAAGGGTGGGTCTTGGGTGTGGAGTCTGATTATCATCCTCATTTAGAGGTCTTTGTTTCAGCCAGATTTGTACCCCAAGAAGATTGTACACCCATCCACGCAGGAGGGGACTTGGGGGGTGGGGGGGAGGCATACCCTCAGCTGGGGGGTCTGGGTGCAGTGCCCCCGAAGCTAAAAATATATGTAAATTGACTTGTAAAATATTGTAATTTCATAGTCAATCTGGGCCGTTCATTAGCCATATGATTTGACGGTAGAAGTTATGTTTAATTTAAGGTTTTTTTCCCCTAAAAGGCAATCCCTCTATTGTATGAGGGAATTGAATTGTGATTTTTAGTTGAGAGTTTATTCTGAGTGAGAAAGAGAATGGGGAAATGTGTGAGAGAGTAGAGGATATTACAACGGATCTGATGTAGGTTGTGTCTCTTCAGTTTGATGGATAATATAAAGGAAGTACTAGTTGTTTCTCCGTGGACATAGCCCAAGTTGGGTGAGCCACATATATATGTGTCTCTCTTGTTTTATATGTTTCATGTGTTTGTATTTTTGCATAATTTTATGTGTTCCATTGCTCTATAATATATAATTTTCTAACAAGTGGTATCAGAGCCTAAGGTCTATTTGGCTAATAAACTTGCAGGAAAGAAGGGTTCTTGGTTTGAGTGGGAGAAATGGGGGAAGAGGGTAGGTTTAGGGTCGAGAAATTTAACAGCCAAAACTACCTACTGTGGAAGATGCAGATGGAAGATTATATGTATTAGAAAGATATGTACCTACCATTGAGCGGAAAAACAAAAAATTCGTCGAGTATGGCAGATGCAGAATGGGAGATTCTCGATAGAAAGGCACTTGTAACAATACGGTTGTGCTTCGCGACGTCGGTAGCCTTCAATATTTCGAAGGAAATGACAACATAGGTTTAATGACGGCATTGGCCAGAATATATGAAAAACCCTCAGCCTCAAACAAGTTATTTCTTATGAAACATTTATTTTTTATAAAGATGTCAGAAGGTGGATTTGTTGTTGACCATTTAAATGAATTTAATATGGTTACCAGTTAGTTAAGTTCTGTAGGGGTAAAATTTTATGATGAAGTTAGGGATTTTTTATTTCTATGCTCATTGCTAGAATGTTGGAATGGTTTAGTTATGGCCATTAGTAACTCTGTCTCTGGATCTAGTACTTTAAAGTTTGATGATGTTGTCGATGTTATCCTTAACGAGGAAATGCGACAGAAAAGCTCTGGTAAGACATCATGTAATGCTTTGAGTGAAGATACTAGGGGAAGAAAAATGGAAAGAGGAAATAGCATAAGATATTGTAGTAGATCAAGGAGAGGAAGATCCAAGTCCAAATTGAGGATAGTGTGCTAGAAATGTGGGTAGAAAGGACACCTGAAGAAAGACTGTAAGTCTCGGAAGGGAAAAGGAGACACACAACAAGAAAAAAATCATGAAGCGAATGCGGCACGTGATGTGTTGAAATATTCTTTGATTATTTCTTTACAAAATGTTATTGATGCCGTGGGTGGTAGATTTAGGGGCCTCATTCCCTGCCACACCTGATAAGAAACATTCTCGTGACTATGTTCAAGGAGATTTTGGACAGGTTCATCTGAGTGATAATAAACCCTATAAAATCGTTGGAATGGGAAAAGTTCTTTTAAAACAACATAATGGAAACCAATGGTTATTAAAGGAGGTAAGGCATGTTCTAAATCTGAATAAAAATCTTATTTCAATAAGAAAGTTAGGCGGTGAAGGTTGTGTGACAACTTTTACAGATAAAAACTGGAAGGTCACTAAAGGAGCCCTGGTAATAGCAAAAGGAGAAAAGGTTGGTACATTGTATTTATGCAATGGTATTTCTAATTGTGTTAATGTTTTAAAATCTACAGGAGAAGATGCAACATTATGGCATCATACGCTCAGACACATGAGTGAGAAGGGGATGAATATCCTTCCCTCAAGAAATTTTTTGCCAGGTTTGAAGAATATTGATTTGGATTTTTGTGAGAATTGTGTTTATGGAAAACAAAATATATTCATATTTCTTAGATTTGGGAAAGAAAAGAAGAGCAAAAAATTAGAGCTTGTGCATACAGATGTATGGGGACCTACTCAGGGATCATCTCTTGGTGGCTCTCATAATTATGTTACTTTTGTTGATGATGCAACTAGAAAAACTTGGATTTATTGTATTCAGAATAAATCTGATTTATTTGATACTTTCAAGAAATGGAAAACTTTGGTTGATATTGAGACAGGAAAGAAGTTGAGGTGTCTCAGATCAAAAAATGGAGGTGAATATTGCAGCAAAGAGTTTGATAGGTATTGTTCAGAGCATGGAATTCACAGAGAGAAGACAGTTCCAAGAACACCACAGGAAAATGGTGTGTCAGAAAGGATGAACAAGACAATCATGGAGTGTGCAAGGTGCATGAGATTGCATGCAGGATTGCCTTTACAATTTTGGGTAGATTTTGTAGATATTGTTGCTTATCTAATAAATATAGGGCCTTAAAGTTACTTGGATGGTGGTATTCCAAAGGAGGCATGGATAGGTAAAAAGGTAAACTACTCTTTTTTAAATCCTTTTCGTTGTGAGGCCTTTGTCCATATTAATAAAGAAAATATAACAAATCTTGAGGCAAAATCAAAGAAAAGTACCTTTATTTGATATGGCGTTAATGATTTTGGTTATCGCTTATATGATTATAAAATTCACAAAATCATTAGGAGAAAATATGTAATATTCAATGAAAATGTCTTATATAAGGATCAGTTACAAGAAAATAAACAGGAAAAAGAAAACAAAGAATAAACAGTTCTTGATGAGATCATAGAAAAAGTAAAGGTGCCTAAAATAATAATAATGAACAACCACAACAACAACAACTACCACAATAGCAACATGAGCCTCACACACCTGAAAATTGTGTTAGAAGATCTACCAGAATAAGTAGACCCCCTGAATGATACTCTCCTTCATTATAGTATGTATTGTTGATTGATTCTGGTGAACTGGAATGTTATGAAGAAGTAATGAAAGTAGAAACCAGGAAGAAGTGGGAGCTATCCATGAAAGGAGATATGGAATCCTTGGTACATAACCAAACTTGGGACTTAGTCAGGTTGGTTGCAGGTAAAACAACATTGCAGAATAAATGGGTTTACAGGTTGAAGGAAGAAGATGGAGGAAAAAAGAGGTAGAAAGCTAGAATTGTGGTGAAGGGGTTTGCACAGAATAAAGGTATTGAATTTGATGAAATATTTTCGCCTGTTGTTAAAATGACTTCAATCAAAACTATTATAAGTATTGTAGCAATGGAAGATTTTCATCTTGAACAGTTAGATGTAAAGACAATTTTTCTCCATGGATATTTGGAGGAAGAGATCTATATGCAGCAACCACGAGGATATGATGTCAAAGGGAAAGAAATATTAGTGTGCAGGTTGAAGAAGAGCTTGTATGGCTTAAAACACGCTCTGAGGCAGTGGTACCTTTTGACAGGTTTATGTCTGAACAAGGTTATACTAGATGTCACTCTGATCATTGTGTTTATTTGAAAGCAAAATTATGGAAACTATATTATATTGTTATTATATGTAGATGACATGCTTGTTGCAGGGTATAACATGCAGGAAATAAATGTACTGAAAGGAAAATTGGAAAATTCATTTGCAATGAAGGATTTGGGAGCTGAAAAAAAAATCCTTGGTATGAGAATAACTAGACAGGGAAAATCACAAATTAACATTGTCTCAGAATGAGTACATACAAAAGGTGTTGGCTAGCCATTTCAAACTTAGTAAGAAGATGTGCCCAAAGATCCAAGAATAAATGGATTATATGTCTAAAGTTCTATATGCATCAGCGAGTCGAAGCTTAATGTATGCAATGGTCTACACAAGGCTTGATATTTCACATGCAATGGGAGTTGTAAGTAGGTACATGAACAATCCACGAAAATAACATTGGATGGCAGTGAAATGGATTCTCAGGTATTTTAGAAGTACCACAAATCAAGAATTATGCTTTGTTGGTTCAAACATTTCTCTACAAGGATATGGTAGGTGATAGATATAACATGAAGAGCACTACAGGGTATGTATTTACTGTAGGTGGAACAACTGTTAGTTGGGTTTCGAAAATGAAAAGTGTTGTTGCACTTTCAACAACGGAAGCAGAATATATTGTTGCTACAAAGGCTAGTAAAGAAATGATTTGGTTACAAAGGTTTATAGATGAATTGGGTAAGAAGCAGGAGATGGGAAGGCTATACAATGATAGCCATAGTGCCATTCATATTGCAAAGAACTCAACATTTCATTCCAAGATTAAACACATACAACTCAAGTGCCATTTCATATGGTCAATGTTGGAAGATGGACAGTTGAAGCTGGAAAATATACACACTAGTTAGAATCCTGCAGATATGTTAACAAAAGTAGTAACCAGGGAGAAACTAAGGTTTTTCTCATTTTCAATTGCTCTTCAAGTATGATTATGAAGATGAGAAACAACCAGGTCTAAATTGGAGTCATTGTCCAACAAATGAAGCAGCGGTGGAGTTGCTACAAGCACTCTCTAAGTGGGATATTGTTGGGTGTGGAGCCTGATTATCATGCTAATTAAGAGGTCTTTGTTTCAGCTGGATGTATACCCAAGGAATATTGTATACCCCTCCATGTAGGGGGGACTTGTCCCCCCAACGGAGGGGGCCATCCCCCCCAGTTGGGGGATTCGAGGGCAGCGCCCCTTAAGCTAAAAATAGATGTAAAATATTGTAATTTCGTAGTCAATCTGGGCCATTCATTAGGCAGATGATCTGACGTAGAAGTTATGTTTAATTTAGGGTTGTTTTCCCTAGAAGGAAACCCCTCTGTTGTATGAGGGAATTGTATTGCAGTTGTGTGTTGAGAGTGTATTCTGAGCAAGAAAGAGAAAGGGGGGCTATGTGAGAGAGTAGAGGATATTACAACGGATTTTCTATAGGTTGTGTCTCTTCATTTTAATAGATAATATAAAGGAAGGATTGGTTGTTTCTCCGTGGACGTAGCTCAAGTTGGGTGAACCACATATATTTGTGTCTCTCTTGTTTGATATGTTTTCTGTGTTTTTATTTCTGCATATGTTTATGTGTTCCATTTCTCTGTAATATATAATTTTCTAACATCACAATCGGCCCCCTGCCAGGAAGGAGGGTGATTATGAGAATTGACCCCTTTCCAAGCCGCGGGGGGGCCAATGGGGGCGGGCGCCTATAGCACAATGGCCAGGGGCCGACCCCTAGGCACGCCCACAGGCAGGCCTGCCCCCCTGGCCCATGTGATTTTTTTTTAAATAAAATTATTTGGATTGGTTTTCTCTAGTATTCTAGATGAACCTACCAACCTAGCTGAAAGGTAACTGCTCGTAAACTTACGTGGGTTTAAAACATGTACTCAATGCGATTTGAACTTGAGTCTACTTTATTTTAACAATTTCCTAATTTTCAAAATAATAAATTAAGTTGCTACCCAAGAAAAAAAAAATTGATTTGTTGGCATCCAATAAATTATTTTCCTCAAATTCCTCGTTAAATGGTCGAATTAGAAGGGAAACCAACCTTTCAAATGCGATAATATTGGTTGATTTTTTTGTCGGTGACAATGTTGCTTCTCTTGAAAATTGCTCCAATATTTTAAACAAAACCTCAAGAAATATTGATGTGATGTGAGGAATAGTGACAATGAAAGTTCTTATATAGAAGAAATTATGGAATTGCTTTATCGCGGGGTAAATGTGATATTAAAAAATAAAATTATAAAGAAATTAATATATAGTTCATACTTTGACGAAACACTAATTTGTGTTACATGTGGGATAAAAATTATAATAAACATTTTAAACAAAATCTATAATTGACAAGTAAATGTTATATAATTTAAGTAAGATTTATTTTAATTTGGAAAAAATTATTAAAAGAAAATTGTGTGGAAAATATGAATGGAAATTAGGGTCAACTTTCAAGAGAATATTTTTGTAGAATATTTTCAAATAAATCGTAAAAGTAAAATTTTGAGGGACATACTTCAAACGAAATTTTTGGAGGGAAAATTTTCAGCGAAAATTTTTAGAGGGACATTTTGGAGGTAAAATTTCATTCTTTCAACTATTATTATCATTGGGAGAGAGTGAATTTGCATCATTCAGCATCTTCTGTTTGAATTTTTATGGATTCTTTTGATACTAAAGTTTCTTTTTATGAAGCATCAACATCTTCGTTGTGTAACAACTCTTCATATTGATTAATATAACAAAAAAAATTTCACTATGAATATAGAGTCAAATTTTCCACTTGGTCCTAATCCGAAGGACTATGAGAGCAGCAATGACAAAGGGCAGGATGGGAATTTAAAATAAATAGAGAGTCATATTTTCCACTTAGTCCTAATCAT
This sequence comes from Pinus albicaulis, assembly GCA_034641835.2. NCBI lineage: Eukaryota > Viridiplantae > Streptophyta > Pinopsida > Pinales > Pinaceae > Pinus > Pinus albicaulis. The sequence continues at coordinate 139,366,574 of CM076570.1, read as the reverse complement.
ATGGACTATGAGAGCAGCTGTGACGAAGGCCAGTATGAATCATTTCCAAAAAATCGAGTCACAATTTCCACTTAGTCCTAATCCTAAGGACTATGAGAGCTATAGTGATGAATGCATGATGAATAATTTTCAGTGAATACAGAGTCACATTTTCCACTTTGTCTTGATCCTAAGGACTATGAGAGCAATAGTTATGAATTGCAGGATGAAGTATTTTCAATCAATAGAAATTCACATTTTCCACTTAGTCCTAATCCCATGGACTATGAGAGCAGAAGTAATGAAGATCGGGATTAAGAATTTCCAATAAATCAAGAGTCACAATTTCCACTTAGTCTTAATCCTATGGACTATGAGAGCAGCAGTGATGAAATTTGGGATGAATAATTTCCAATAAATTGAGAGTCGCAATTTCCACTTATTCCTAATCCTATAGACTATGAGAGCAACAGTGACAAAGGCCAAGATGAAGAATTTCCAATAAATCGAGAGAAAAAAATTCCACTTAGTCCTAATCCTAATGACTATGAGAGTAGTAGTGATGAAGGGAAAGATCAATATGGTGAAGAATATCCCCCAAGTCAATATTTCAAAACCACAGATATTGGTATTGAAAATTTTCCTACCAATGAATATGGTAATGAATATTTCTCAAACAATGATGGTGGTGAATTTCCTAAATATGTTGAAAATGATCATTGTAATAATAGTATTCCTCCTAATGATGATGGAAATGCTTGTTCAACCTTTTCGTATCAATCAAAGATGGTTTAGTTATACAAGGGGTAGAGTAGAATATCTTGCGAGAAGGTGTTATATCAGTGATCTCATTTCAAGTGACTGTTGTAAAAATGATTGCTTGAAACGTATGGATTTCAAGTTTGCTTTGGAGAAAAGGAAGAGATATTTTTCAATGAATAAAAGCATGCAGAATCCATATTTAGTGGGGTTCATGCAATCTACACTGACATGTTATATTATTATCATATTGGGTCTTTATTTCTCTGTAGAAAATCTTTAAAAATGTTTCATTCAATTGGTAATTTCGTCTGTGAAGAATCCAAGATAATTTGGAAAAAGATCCTACATATTATTCAGAATTTCATCATAAACGAGAGTTTGGGTCATTAGCAAACACTACAATGTCATGGATGCAAGAATTATTTTCAAAATATAGAGAGTGTTTTCTGAATAGAGATACAATACATATTCCAGATAATTCTCAAGATGAGAAATCTATAACTTATATAAGGAATATGAAGAAGGTGTTGAAATAAATGGTCATTTTATTACATATCAATATTTAGTGCAGATATGGAGGAGATAATTCAACATTGTTTGTATTCCTAAGAAGATAAGGATGGGGGTTTGCAGTACATGTGCTTCTCTAAAATAAAAAAAGGGATAAATGTCAAGGAGTAGAAAGAGGTAAGTATTCATAACATTATTCTTTTAAATTGTATAGTGATCAACTATGAAAATATATTTATTAATGGTTTTATTTTATGTTATTTGTAGATTCAATTGTAAAAGCACTTCAAGAGCATCGCGAACAGCAAAAAAGTGAAAGGAAAAAGTTGTACAAGCATCGAAATAAATGTTATGATAATCCAAATAAATATTTTGGTTTCATAATTGATGGTGTGGACCAGAAGAAAACACTTCTACCACATTTTGTTCGCACACCAAAAAATTTAAAGGAGGAAACTTTTATCCAGTTTCACTTGGTCGGTTGTATGGTCTTCAATGGGAAAATGTCTCCAAGAGTTTACTTCACAGCTCCAAATATTCATAATGATGGAAATATGATAATAATCATAATTCATGATGTGCTTTCTCATTGGTCTGGTAATCTTCCTGAAGTTTTGCATCTACAATTGGACAACACTTGTCGTGAAAAAAAAATCAGATTGTTTTTGGATATCTAAACATGCTTGTTGAATTGAAAATTTTTCATAAGGTAAATGTTGGTTTCCTTCTTGTTGGGCACACTCACGACCATATTGATCATATGTTCAGTCATTTTTCAGTAACATTGAGGAGGAATGATGTTGGGATTTTTCATCATTAATTAAATGTATTAAAAAATCATATATGCCAAAGCCTATTTTACATGTGTTAGAATAAATTGTTGACAAGTGAAGGTTTATTCTGGGGTCGCACGGTGAGGAGAAATGCGTTTAACAACTTAATGACATTAGCTTCCAAAATTTATTTTGTATCAAAAAAATTGATGGGAAAACACTTATATGTGGAAAGAATTATTCAACTACTGTAGAATGGGTGCCATCATCAGGTTTGACATTTTTTAATTTCATTCCAGATCATTGAATATTTGCATCAAATATATTATTATTACAATCAGTTGTTGAAGTTCATAATGCACGAAGGCAGAAGAGAGAGATATATTATTCTGAATTCTTTGAAGAAATTAAAAAATATGTTAGATATACATATGAGTAATTTGATGTTGTCGATTCAGTTTTGTGGGAGTCCTTTTTCAATGATTAGAGTGATATCCTTTCAAGATCAAAAAATGATTTTGAATACTCCATTTATTTTGCCACAAAATGTGTCAAATGAACATGAGGAAATAAATATTTTTGAAAAACAACCATCTCAAGGTATTATTAATTCTTCTCAGGTGGAGGAAAATTATATTGGTTCCAAAAGAACTCGTGCATAACGTGAAGCCATGGAAGACCTTTACAGGGGTTTAGTACAAGATATTAAGGAGGGTTGCATGATCGTAGTGTTAGCAGATGGAGATGCACATGGCTATCCATTCTGGGTTGCCAAGGTTATAAAGGTAATTACATAAAATGAAGATGCTACAGGTGTTGGAGTACATTGGTATGCCACAAATACACACCCATTCAATGGTGTGTACAAGCCAGAGATGGTAGTTGATAAAAAAATTGTCGGAAGGGTAAATATATAAATCATCGCCGCACAAACCTCTTAAAATTGGAGGAAGTTGACATACTTGTTTATGACTTAAATTCAACAAAGAGATGAACTCTTCGCTTAAGGACGATAGATATTCTGAAGAGTTTTCTACCTGAAGAAACAGTATTGAGATGGAAGTTTGTTGAACCCAGTCCTAGATCTTTAACATTATGGTTGAAAATAATTAGAATTTTAGGGATTTTTAGTGTCATGATATTATATGTTTAACAACATGGATGAAAATTGTTAGAATTTTAATGTGTTTAAAATCCCATTATTTAATATTTAACATCATTAGTTAAAAATGTTGAAATTGTACCCCGAAAATAAAAATGGTATTCTAGCAACAACATTAGTGTGTTCTACCATTTATTTGGCATAGAAAAATGGTTTTACTACCATTTTTTAAAAATATTGAACATTAACCTTGAAAAAAATAAAACCTCATTCTGGAATACACACTTTTCATTTTTGGGTTGTTTTTCATGTTTTTTGGTGGTTTTTTTGCTAGATTTATTGTTTTTAGTTTATAGTTCCTGTTTCAGAGTTTACATTGTTAAAATGTCAACATTGTCAAATAACTGTTCATATAGAAGATCATTGTTTTGATTGCCATATTTGTCACCATTGTGGCAATAAGAATCACTCGTCATAGAGATGTTGCAAATGAAACCAACCAGCCATATCAAAGATTGATTATGCATGGATTGATCCTTGGGAGTCGTTGACAACAGTCAAACGATTGTATATGTTTTACTATAGAATTCAATCTTACACAAAGACAGATATTTCATTCAATAGTGAAAATATGGTACTCTCATGCACCTGAAAGGGGGAGTACAACAATGAAACACTCCTACACCTGAAGGGGGGGGGGGGGGGGGAGAGTTCAAAACAAATGAAGATGGTTATGGTCTCTCCTTTCAGTTGACGAAGGAGGGAATTGATGATGAAATTTAAATTGAATTGATGATGATGGTTTTCAGACTGCAATTTTCAACAACAACACAATTTTCCAGTGGGAATCAAAAAAATTCAATGGACAAGAGATTGCGATGTTGCTTGAGAGTACATGTGTGGGAAATTTTATTCACTTGCATGGTCATTGGACCTAGTAAAGGATAGATAGATCCTCTTGCATTGTAGATTTACATTAGATTGATTTGTCAAGAATTTTCAGGGATGTATCAGACTTGCAGTTGATTCACTTCTCTTGGTTCGCTCTCTTCATATTGAGGTTTTCAACATCCATTTTTGGCGTTTTTTTAAGCAGTTTTTCTTTGAGGCCCAACTCAACAGTTTCAGCATGAAGAAATGGATATGGTATTAGGTTCTTAATTTGGACTTATGATTTATGGGGGGAATGTTAGCCTCATACTCACATAAACAATCAATAAGTCCAAGTATTCACAAAATAATGAAATTATTAATCATGAAAGTAGACTTACTCTAGAAGTCTACATATGACAAAAAATGAGGATAATGAGAGAAGTTACGGATGAAATCGCACAAAATGAACTTATATATTTGTGGATACATTCATGGAGATATTGTGGAGGAATTTATGGAGAATTTTCAACCAATTATCCAAATTGGTTTTTTGTTATGAGAACCTAAATTTTATAATACGAGGCTACATCTTGTGAACTATGTATCATCATCATTCTTTGTGAATATACAATCAGGATTAAAGGATTTTCCGCCATGTTTTTGTCTATTGATTTATTTATTTGTTTTCATTAATTGTTTTCAAATATTGAAGCGAAGAACTATAATGAAACATTTACAAAGGGATTTCCAACTTTTGTGGCAGGTGAAAACATTATTTGTTACAAATCCCAACTACACAAAGATGACAAATTTAAAAGTTTCATTTCAAAAAATGATCTTGTGCACGTCCAAACTTCAGTGCTTTGGAAAAAATGTGAAAGTTTGATTGCACCTATTGAAGTTTGGATTGTGGAACCAAGAACTACTTCTCAAAGTCAATGTTTTATTAGTCATATTACTTCTCGACAATGATAAAGTTTATTTTGTAAATTTTGGAAATTTTTAATTTGAAGATAGTTAAGATAGTTTGGGAAGTTTGAGAGTTATTCTATAACTATTTTTTATATAATCTTTACAAAATAATTGAGAACCACTGACCCTTGAAAGTCATATCTGTGTAACGTGCAAACTTTTTTTTGGAGGTTAATAAAGATTATCAAGTTGATTCCAAAATATTGATTTTTCACAGTATTTGTATCTTTCTTTTGTGATACATTCATGTACGTTCTCTTTCAATTGAAGTACATTTATAATTGCAATAGGTTTTCTTATTTAAATGTGCATATTTATCTATGTTTGTTAATAGTTGCAGAGGGTACCTATGATTTTATTTGCAAAAACCTTAATAAGTGCTCTAGTACTTCATCACTACATTTTCCTTTTCACTTCATTAAAGTTTTCTTCTAGGGTTTGGTATAAAACCCTCACTCTTTATTTTCTTCTTATCATTTTACAACTTCAGAAGAGACTATGATCATTAATATCAATCAAGTTTGAGTAATGTTTCCAACCTCCAAGATTAAGTCCTCATTAGACATAGGAGTGTTTGTATTCAGGAAAAACTCTAAACAAATTTATTTAATCTGAAACTGATGTCCTAGGCACTTTTTCCTTTTCATCCAAGAACTAGCTCTAAGGAGACAATAAGCACTACCAAACTAGGTATTCACGACCAAACTAGGTATTTTAAATCAAAAAAATATTATTATTGGGAATCCAAAGGCTCGCTTGCCTCCACCTGACACATCACATAGCACAAGGGACTAGAAATTCACGTATCTTCCTGCCCCAAACACGTTACACAACATAACATAACATTTACACATAACAAAATACACAACATATGGCATAGTTCCACATATACATAACACATGCACATATACACATGGCTCAACACATTGTAACATAGAATCCAAATACTAAACCATCATTATTTATGTGAATCAGGCCATACTGCCTCTAGTGTCTTTCCCACACTTCACCACATGCATCCAAAATCCAAATCCAGGATATTTAGTATTTTTAATTATCCATGCTTATCCCAACATGTCGTAGATCACACAACTTTCCTTTCGCTGAAATATCCTTCAATATTCCTTGTTCATAATATAAACATGATATAAATTAAGAATTATATTCACATGATATTAAAATCATAAATCAGTCAGGGCTACTTTTTAGTCGGGAATCACAAACATGTCGTCCTTTCATATGCTAAATACATAATCATCATCAATCATTATTTCACAAGAATGATCCAGACAATAACTTGTCAATCACAATGGCATCATGTACATTTATTCTATCATCAAAAATTTTAGAACATTACAAAGGAAAAAAGTTTCTATTATACTAATAATTACTTTTGATATTCTTATAGTTTTATTATCATATCTTTTATGTTCTTATTTTATCTTTTTTTCATCAAGTACTCATCAAATCAAAAATTGAAGATCAACAACACCAGATGTGGGCATTCAGCCAGGGCTAAAACCCCTCTTTAGGGGAAAACCCAATCAAAATCTTCTACTAATCCAATTGAGATAAACCAAGACCGTAGACTTGACCAAAATAACTTCCTCATCCACCAATCCAAACTTCCAATATGATTCAACAAAATTTTGTAGTCTCTTCTTGTACAACAGCTACTACCCAGAAGCAATCCAAAATTTCATCCCCCATCATCCAGAATTTTGGCCCTACTTCAGATCCAAAATTCCTACCTCCCCGGGAACTTCAGAATTTTGCACGAGTGAGAGTAGAGAGAGAGAATTCAATTTTTTTTGTTTGACACATCCTTCCTTCTTCTCTAGGGTTTTCTTCTTCTTCTTTAAACTTCACACCCTTTTTCTACCTCTATCTATTGCAGATTGAACTTGTGGTTGATTTTCTCTCCAAATGAATCGAGTTGCATCCTTTTATTGTTGATTTTTCCTCCCCAATTAGGCCTACTTGTCTAGGTTGAGGCTGACTTGACGGAGAAGGCCTAAATGACCTATTTTACATACAAATAAATGTGTTTCTTGTTTTATAATTCCCAAGAAGGGTTTGTTACATTATGACATGGACAACGACAGTTGATATAAAATATACACGCCTACAATGGAGGATTGAACTACAAACATTGACCCAAGCATGAAATCCTTACTTTAGTAAGTCCATTTATTTTACAATATTTTTTTTCTTTCTTTTGACAAATACATGACTTCAAATACAATTATGAAGGCCGAAACTAGTTACATTTTTCAACACTCCCTCTTAACTAGGGAGGTATTCATAATAATGTATACATAGGTACATGGAAGATCTCAAAATGATATACCCTATGAAGATTCATAACACACGCATTGCTACAAATCAGATACATGACCAGGGTACTCTAATTAGGTGGGACTAAGGTGTACTCAATATTTAGCCACTCTAGGTACAATAAGGATTTTAATCTCTAACACCAACCTGGGGATCTAGGTGTGTATCCAAGGTCAGAGCTTCATGACCAACCCCACCCTCCATATTTCGGGATCTATACTTCAACACATAGGCCAACCATATTTCCTCCCAAGAATCTTATTTCTACAAGATGCTTCATCTCTCCTTATCAACTAAATCAAATATATATCCACCATTCTAAGAATGCTTCAAATGTTCAATATTTTTAGGGAGATATCTTGCACAATCACATCCCCAATCAGTAATAAACCTTCAAGTATATATACAAGTAAACACAAACCTTCAGGGTCCTCAATATCCTAATTCTAATTATATCATCATCAAGTTATGCATATACAACTTGTCAAGAGATTTATTCTTTCATTTCTTCCACAACACCAAAAATAACCTCAGTACTTCTCAAGCATTTTGTTTTCAAATCCATCTGTAGTAATTTCATTATTTATTTCTTCAAGGAATTTACTATAACTACCATAATATGTCCTCCCTATTAACTTGGGAGATATACCCTTTCTTCTCTCCAAGCTCCCTCTCAACTTAGGGAGATAAACATTGTCATTATTTTATAACATCAGAGAAACTTCAACATTTCAAGGCTTCATTATTTCTCATGACATCAAGGTCATATTGATCATAATCATCATGCTCATCATTATTAGCATCTTCAATTGCAAACATCTTCAACATCTTGAAGATCATGTAAAATCAAATACAAATATACAGAAGCATGGAGTTAACTATATCAAAATCATATCATTACAATGGAATAATAGAAACATTCAAACTTTGGACAAAAAATACCTAAACTTACTTAGGTTCATAATCAACAAAGATTACATCCTTTTATATTCTAGACTTTAACAACTTTCTAGGGTTTTGTCATAAACCCTAGACTCTGTTTTCGAGACACAAAGCCTTAGATTCAATCAAATAATAATGAAATAATAGTACTATATGTCTAAGGCTTCAACAATATGCTTTTATAATTACATGTCAAAATCTACTAGGGTTTTTTGCAAACCCTAGATTTTATCATCAAAGAAAAATCATAAAATAATACCGTTATGTCCTAGAAGATAAATCTCTACTAGGTTTTTGTTACAAACTAAAACATAAGTATCAAAAATTAAGTTAGAATACTCACATATACATATCTAGGATGCACTAGCATTTCACATCAATATCTACTAGGAAAACCCAAGATACAACCATCAATACAACGAAGTTAGATATACAAGAATCTTGACCAGCCTAGGGTTTCAATCATACAGACGAATATACACCTAGGCTTTCATTCCTAGGATATTAATTTAGTTATTACAAGGGTTTGGTTCAACAACCCTATAAATATAGGTTTTAATTTTATAAATTAGAAATTAACTGTAAACCCTAAAGGACTAGGTTTTTTACCACAAAATCATCAAAACCCTAAACTTAAAAAGAATAGGATTTCATTATATGTTATAGACTTTATCAACAACCCTTAAGTAGACAAGGGTTTCAATATTAACATAGAAATAACATCAAGAGGCTATGGTTTTACAATGAATCCTAAAAGTTAAGGTTTCACAAGAATGATCAAATGTTAAGGGATAGTATAATGAGGGTATATTCAATCTAATTATTAATCAGCCTAACGAGAATCTTTATGAGTCAAAACCCTAGACACAAAGATGTTAATAGTTTAAAGAAAATTTCAAAATAACTATCATACCTTTTTTGCAACAAAACTGTTAAGACATACCTTGAGTTGTTCTATAACAAACCTTGTAGGACTTTAGTTCTTGATGAAGATTCCTTTGCAACAAAACTTCTTTCATGATTCAATTCTTTCCTTTAAAGTCTCCTCCATAACCTCTATGCATTTTGCAATCTTTCCTAACCAAGGAAAATACAAGGAAAAGGTTATTAGTACACAATACAAACAAATTTTGATGTGTGGAGGAAACCAAGAATAAAAGACGAAACAAAGAATAAGATACTTATCTTTTGGTAAAATGGTAAAGGCTTCATCTTAATATGGTCTTTCTGAGGGATACCTGCAACTTAGACAATCCAAAAATGTTCTAACGAGGTATATTAGATCTACAAACTCTAGAAATCAAAACATATTACAAAATTTGAAAACATAGACTAAGAAGGATATGTAAGAGGAGACTTAATAGTGTAAGTCTTTGACTTTGGATTCTTCATTCTCGTTCTTCTTTAGTCCTTTGAATTTCTTGTATGTTCCCTTCTTCTTATGATGAGCAGAGTAGGCATTAGAAGTGTTGTTTTCTTCATCCTGACTTTTATCACTTACTAACGAAATGTGGGCTTCTTCTTGACTGCATGAATTCCACATTTGTTCAAAGGTTGGAATATCTTTCCAACTACTAATTCCTGATGCAAAAGCACTTTAATATTTTGGTATACCTATTAGAGCAACAACCATGAGTTCATTTTTTGGTACATCTTCATCTATAGATTGAATTTCATCTCTTATTCTATATATTCTTACAAAATATGATGAAATAATATCATCTTTAGTCATCTTTATCGTTCATAGTTCATTCTTGAGACTAGCTATCTAACCAATGTTCTTGATGGTAAATACCTTGGAGAGGGCTTCATACATTTCTTGAGCGGAATATATATTGGATATGTAAGGGATTAGATTTTCCTTTACTCCATATACTATCATATTCATGGCCAAGATGTCAATTTCCCTCAATTTCTCCTTCCTTGCATCATCTATAGGTTTATTAACTTTTTCTTGAACAAGATCCAAAACTTTATGCTTAGCGAGAATAAAATCTATCCTCGCTTTCTATGCCCTTTAGTTGGAGGCTCCTTCTAGATTGTTTTCTATCCTCATTTAAGTTTTCATATTTTCTATATTTAGTAGGATTCTATTTTTATATGATCGTTTCCTTAATGATATTCATTTGTTCCTTCCTCCTTAGCCCTTCTTGAATTGACCTTCGAGTTGCATTTTTCCTTCCTTCTTCACCTTAGCTCTGATAGCATGTTAGAAAATCATAAAATCATAAAAAATATATTATATTGATAATTACTTGTGATATTATTATATTTTTATTATCTTCTCTTTTATGTTCTTCTTTTGTCTTTGTTTCATCAAGCAATCATCAAATCAAAACATGAAGATCAACGACACCAGATGTAGGCACTCAGCCAAGGCTAAAACCCCTCTCTAGGGGAAAACCCAGTCAAACTTTCCCACTAATCAAATAGAAATGGACCAAGACGTTACAATATTTGACCAAAATACCTTCTTCCTCCACCATGTCAACCTTCCAATATGATTCAAAAAAATTATGTAGTCTTTTCTTGTCCAATGACTACAACCCAACAATAATCCATAATTTTGGCCCCCAACATCCAAAATTTCGACCCTACTACAAATCCAAAATTTTGACTTCCCCAACAACTTCAAAATTTTGCAAGTGTGAGAGTAGAGATAGATAATTCAACTTCTTTTTTTTCTTGAAAAATCCTTCATTCTCCTTCTCTAGGGTTTTCTTCCTCTTCCTTGAGCTTCACACCCTTTTTCTACCTCCAACTACTATAGAAAAAACTTGTGGTTGAAGTGCTCCCTGTTGAATATTGTAACTAGGTTCAGTCTTCATAATTTATATTTATTGTACTCTTCAAAGTAATTAAAGAAAAAGAATTTATATTATCATTTTGACATTTATTTTTATTATTAAATGACTTATTAAAGCATGGGTTTCATGCTTAGGTCATATTTAGTATAAAGTCCCAATTGTGGACTTCTAGGTTAGTCATTACATATTTATATTTACCCTCCTTGGGATTTTGAATCATGTAATTAGGTTTTTTTTTAGTCAAAAGTGGCCTAGTATCCCTCCACATCAAGTCTAGCTTAAGGAGATCAAGTCGGCCTCAAAGGGAGGAATTTGAACCATCAGAAGGATATAAATGCAAGGAGTTCATGTTCATTTCTCACTCATTCACTGCAGTTCATGGCAACAAGGGGGAGTTGTGAAGTTGAAGAAGGAAGCAAAATAAGTGTGAGCTCGGTCTAGGAGAAAGATAAAGATAAAATCAAAAAATTGGTGAATGAATCTCTCTGTTTCGTGGTCTCTCTTGGGAGATCAAAGTCTCTGAAGTTTGGATGTTGCTTCTACTACAAATTTGCGAAGGTTCTGGAAGACTGGAAGTTGTTGTTGCTCGGTCGAAGATCTGGAGGATTACTTGGTATGGAGGGAAAGTTTGGCTCATGTCTAGGGTGAATACTCTCAAAGAATATTATTGAAAGGAAGAATTATCTTGACTAGGTTTTCCCTCGAGGGGTGTTTTTCCCTGGAATAGTGCCTATATCTTGTGTCTCTTGTTTTTTAACTTCATACACACATAATATGGTAATTTATTGATGAAATATAATATTATAAATAATTAAAATAAGCCAACATAATCACAATTAATTATCAATATTGAATAATAAAACCCTAATATATAGCTGCATTGATTCTTCAACATGGTATCAGAGCTAAGGTCAAGAAGGATTGGAGATCAGGATGTTGGCATGGAATATCCCTCAATTATGGACTACATAAGGATGGGTATCAACTCTACTAGGATATGGATCTAGAATCTCTTTCATTGGATATTCACTAAAGACAAAGGTCAAGGACTTTAGGCTGCTCTTACAGGATCTCTCCATGATGACAATGCATGGATCATTGATATTGGAGCATCAAGGCACAAGACTAGAGAAAGAAAACAACTACATGCACTAACAAGAGAACCATCCTCACATGCATTGGAATTGGGTGAAAACAAAATATATGTTGTGAAAGGAATATGATCAAACTCGTTGGAATTAGAAATTTGATCAAAGCTGCACCTCAACAACATACTATATGTTCCAAGTTTGAAGAATAAATTACTTTCTATTTCTTGTTTAGAAGATAAAGGTGAAATAACTGCTTTTGTTGATGGAAAAGTATTGGTCTAGGGAAAATATTCTAGTTTTAACAAACTAGATTCATTGGAGTTTGTGAAGGAAGTTTGTATAGGGTTACTACACCATCTCCTCAAGCCTTGGTTCATATGGAAATTATTCCTATTGAAATATGGCATAGAAGATATGGACATCTACACTAAAATATCATTCCTTATCTTATTCAATTGTTCAATGGCATCCCCAATATAAAGGAAGATCATGAAGGTGTGTGAAAGGGGTTCTCTCTGGGAAAACATACTAGAAAACCATTTCCAAATAGTAAATCTAGGGCCAAGGAAATCTTGGACGTCATTCACTCTGATGTTGTGGACCCATGTCTGATAAATATCTGGGAGGTCCTCTCTATTATGTGACCTTCATATATGACCATTATAGAAATACATGGATCTATGTTCTAAAAAATAAAGATAAAGTATTTGATAAATTCAAGGAATTTCGAGATGAAGTGGAAAACCTCACAGAAAGAAATATAAAGACTCTAAGATCCGATAATGGTGGGGAATAAAATTCCAAGGAACTGATTGAATATTTCAAGGAAGCAGGAATTAAGAGGGAGCTCATTGTAAACTACTATCCTTAACAAATGGAATTCTTGAAATAAAGAATAGGTCTATTGAGGAAGGCATTAAGACAAGGCTCCTTAATCAAGACCTACCAAAATTCTTATGGGGAGAAGCAGCCATGACCACTGTGTACATACAAAATATAATTCCTCATAGAAGTCTCAAGAACATAACTCCAAAAGAAGTTTTTATAGGAAAGAAGCTGAATGTGGGTCACCTCTGAATCTTTGGAAGCCCTACATACATCCATGTTCCAAAGGATAAGTGAATGAAGTTGGATTCTAACAGTATCAAAGGAATATTCATTGGATATAGTCTCTCCTCAAAGGCATATAGAATATGCATCAAAGAAAGAAGGAAAATTGAAGTAAGAAGAGGTGTCATATTTGATGAGATCCAAGCCTACAAGAAGCCCAAGGATATTCCCATAGACTCCGATGACGAAGAATCTTCGATATTTGAAGAAGAATATCTACACCATGAATATCCCATTATAAATCAAGAATATGAAGGACCAATTGAGCCTATTCAACCTATGGTCATCCCAACCACAAGGAAAATTCCAATTTGGTTAAAATCTACTCTACAAGATGTTGAAGGACATGAAGCTCCCATAGGAACCTCCAAGGAAAGTAAAAGACAAAAGAGATACTCTGGCTATGTTGCATACATGACAAATCTCATTCAAGTTGAACCACCTACATTTGAAGAGGTTGCTCAACAAGATGTATGGAAGAAGTCAATGCAATAATAATACCAATACATTATGAAGAATTGGGTTTGGGAGATCGTTCCTAGAACTAATGACAAATTAGTTGTCACATCCAAATAGATCTGCAAAATTAAGCTTGTTGTTGATGGAAGCATAGACAAGTACAAGGGGCTTATCTCAAAAGGAAGGAATAGACTATGAAGAAACTTTTGTAACTACAACAAGGTATACTACCATTAGATATTTTGTTTCATTGGCTACTACATGGGTTGGAATATCCCTGAAATGGATGTGAAAAATTCATTTCTAAATGGGACCATTGATGTGGAAGTATACATCGAACAACCCAAAGGTTTCGAAGTAAATAGCAGGGACTCTCACATCTGCAAACTTAACAAAGCCCTATATGGCTTGAAGAAAGCTCCTAGAGCATGGTATGCAAGGACATATGCATATCTCTTAAGAAATGGGTTTGTGAAAGGTATTGTTGATCCAAATCTCTACATCAAGGTCATGAATAATGAATCCGTCATTATTCTACTATATGTGGATGATCTATTCATCATAGGTGTGGAGCACAAAATTGAAGAATGTAATAAGATATTGGCAACTAAATTTTAAATGAAGGATATAGGACTTATGCATTACTACCTGGGTCTTTAAGTATGGAAGAAACCCACGGAAATATACTTGAGGCAAGGAAAATACATTGTCAAGATATTGCAAAAATTTGAGATGATGGAATCCATCCCATGACTACTCTTATGATCACAAACTTCAAGAAGTTACAAGGTTTCGACTCAATTCTCGTGGATCCAACCTCCTATTGAGAGTTGGTGGGCTCCCTAATGCATTTTTGGGAAAAATACTGAGAGGGGGGGGTGAATCAGTATTTACAGCATCTTCAAGACTTTTTACTTTTTCACTCTCCAAAACCCATACGCTACTTTCCTTTAGTAAACTCGCGTATATACGCGGATATCCTTCATACAACTCGCGTATTAGCAGAGATCTAGATATGCAGATATTTATTAACTTAGTTCTTCACATATATCATTCATCAGATGTTAAGTTATCAGAAAACATGTGCAGTAACAACAGAATAAACCATCACACAAAGCATCATACATGAACACCAAGATTTTTAGGTGGAAACCCAAGTCGGAGAAAACCACCTGTGATTTTGACCTTAAGTGTGCATTATAATATCTTGCCAGCATGTAGTGGCACGAGACTCAGCCTACATGGTGCCTGCCACATTAACTTCTGAGCTCATGGAAGGAGAAACAAACCATGAACTCAGTTTACAGACCTCCTCTGGAAGAACTCATGCAGACCTGCCTGATCTCCATTTACCAGCCTTCCCTGGAAGAGCTACAAACCACGCCACAGAACAAGCCTCGGCCTGGACCACGTTTACGTCATTTTCCTGGATCTGACAACAATGAACCAACAACAGAGAACCACGTTTTAATATGTATGAATGATTTACTTTCCTTCCCTTTAAACATACATCACCAACGGATACTTATCAACACAGATGGAATCATGGCTCTGGTAAGAACGGATCGGATATTTCATACCCCTTGCTTAACCAAACTATGGATTTACGTACGCTTTCCTTGTGATATCGCGTATATACGTGCTTACGTCCACACAAACCAGCGTATACCTCTGTATGTATTTCATTGCGCATACGCGCTTTATATTTAGCGAAGCCGCGTATATACGTGCTTCCTCCGCGGCGAAGTAGCGTATAGATCTTCAATCATTATAGAGCAGCATACTTCTACAAATCAGATATTCAGTTCAGATTTACCTTTTTACTTCAGACAGATGTTCGCCTAGATGTTCGCCTCATCACAGATCTAGTCATTCCATAAGCAAATACAAGTATATTTCAGATCTAGATCCCCTTCTTCATCATTGGTGCATCATACATTCAGATTTATCTTCAAGTGTAACCCTTTCCATTCAGATCTACTTCAGAGAGAAGTATTCATTCAAGCTCAGACCTCTTGCACGCACACACATCATTTGCACAATGAATTTCTTCTCTTTATATAGGCTTATCCTTTTTCAATACCACGGGCCCCTCTTTTTTAATACCATGAGCCAAACCAATACCACGAGCCTTCAATACCACGGGCCCCTTTTCCAATACCATGAGCCAAAATAATACCATGGTGGTTACCCCTGTTTTTCTCTTTTTGAGCGCTTTTACCCATACGCGACTTGGAACATTTATTCCCGCGTGCATACGCTACTTCCAATAGACATATCCGCGTATGCCTAGAGACATACTCTTTTTCATCATATAAATAGCACATGCTGAAATCCTTTCTTCATTTCCTTCTGTACTCACTGTATATACATCAGATTTCCTTCATCAAGGACATATTCTATCAAGCACAACTTCATCAAGTAAGTTGTCATCATCTTCATCAAGTGGGTTGCTTTTCAAGGACAACACTCAGCATCATATTGTCAAAAAACATCATATCACATCAGATTTACATCATTTACCAAGTCCATCAAGTCAAGCATAACTTCATCAGGTGGATTGCCATCAAGGACAACACATGTCAACAGTCGCATGTCTTCATCTTCATTCAATGGGTTGCCATCAAGGACAACACTCTGCATCATATTGCCAACAATCTCCCCCTTTGGACTTGATGGCAACCACGATGGTGTTTGGTTACCACAACAGATAGGTACATTAAGAATACAATGACACCATGTCACTCTCTCCATTTTTGACACCAATCGAACACCATGTCACTCTCCCCCTTTGACATCAAGGGCAAAGGGCGGATCAAAAACCAACATACTCTCCTCCTTTTCTCCTCATGTGGAAGAAGCGTTCTGCAGATCTGATATATACAGAAGTGACCAAGCTCCCCCTGAGTTCATGCTGAATCTTCAAACATATTTTTCAATAAAGTACATGACTCTACGAATTTCCTATCACCAATGACTCATACTTACATCAAAGATCCATCCAAGTGGATTTACATATGAGACTCAACTACCCAACCAAGTGGGTTTACAAAAATTTGACTCAGCTACACAACCAAGTGGGTTTACAAAAGGTGACTCAGCTACCCAACCAAGTGGGTTTACAAATTTTGACAAGTCCTTACATGACTGAAAATTACAATGACCTTTTCATCAAGATACAAATATGACTTTTCATAACCAACACCAGAAGGTCCTCAAGAAAGAGAACATATTTGAGAACCACCATAATGCCAACAATGCATTATACTCAACAATGTCACTGCTCCCCCTGAATCCGTGCATCCAAGCATCCTTTTCATGTGACTAAGGCTCCCCCTTAGTTTGTGCATCCTGAACACTTTCACCAACAAATCATCAAGGCATCTTTATCAACAACATGAGAAATAGAATTATGAGAATTGGAACACCACCAGAGATACCAAACAGTATCACAGATACCAAACAGCACTGCAGCTGTGCTGAAGAGAGCTGACTCCAAGCAAAAATTGTCAGCAATCAGACATACGCGGCTTTATGTGCATGAAATCGCGTATATACGCGACTGTGTTTCATGAAACCTGCGTATCCACTATCATCTTCTAAAATTTATGCAGATTTGTTCTTTTGACTGGCAGAGAACACTCCCAGCTTCTATCTTAGATACTCGAACGCTTCCGTGGGCAGAGGTTTGGTAAAGATATCAGCAACTTGTTCTTTGGAGGGAACATACTCCAACTCTCATCTTTTTTCAAGCACTTGTTCACGTAAGAAATGATACTTGATGGGAATGTGCTTGGTTTTCGAATGCATAACAGGATTCTTTGAGATACCGATGGCACTTGTATTATCACACATAATGGAGATAGGAGTTGCACATTTGATTTGAAAATCTTGCAAGGTTTGCATCATCCATAGGAGTTGAGTGCAACAAGATGCGGCAGCTACATACTCTGCTTCAGCTGTTGATAAGGCAATAGAATTTTGCTTCTTGCTGAACCAAGATACTAACCGGGGCCCCATGTAAAATGCACCACCACTAGTGATTTTCCGATCATCAACACTTCCAGCCCAATCTGCATCAGTGTAAGCATGAAGAGTAAGATCAGCATTCTTCGGATACCATAGACCAAAATCTTGAGTTCCTTGTAGATATTTGAATATTCTTTTGACAGCCTGAAGATGAGACTCTTTTGGATTAGCTTGGAATCTTCCTACAATCTCAACTGCATGCATAATGTCTGGTCTAGTCCCAGTGAGATAAAGCAGGCTTCCTATCATTGATCTGTATTCTGGTTGATTTACCGCAGGAGAATCATCGTGAGAACTGAGATTACATCCAGTTATCATTGGCGTACTTACAGGTTTGCATTCTTCCATGCCATACTTCTTCAAAATTTGCTTGAGATATTTTGCTTGTGATAAGAATATACCGTCTGCAGTTTGATGCACTTGTAAGCCAAGAAAGAATGTTAGTTCTTTAAGTAAGGGCATTTCAAATTCTTGCTGCATAACAGAAGAAAATTTCTGACTCATAGATTCTTCATTGCTCCCAAAAATGATATCATCAACATATACAACCACAATCAAAAGTTTATCATTTTCAACTTTTGTGTATAAGTTGCTATCGGCAGACCCCTTTGAAAATCCTTGTTGATGAAGATATTTGTCAAGACGATAATACCATGCCCTTGGAGCTTGTTTGAGACCATATAGAGCCTTTTAAGTCTACAAACAATATTTTCATCATTTCCCAAAATGAATCCTTCCGGTTGTTCTATATATACTTCTTCTTCTAGATCACCATTAAGAAACGCAGATTTAACATCCATTTGATAAACTTTGATTTGTTGATAACTTGAAAAAGAAAGAAACATTCTTATGGCTTCAAGTCTAGCTACAGGAGAAAAAGTTTCTTCAAAGTCTATACCTTCTTGTTGAGTATACCCTTTGCAAACCAGTCTAGCTTTGTTTCTTACAACATCCCCATTCTCATTTAACTTGTTATTGAAGATCCATTTAGTTCCAATGACATTTTTATCATGTGGTCTTGGTACCAAATCCCAAGTGTCATTCTTTTCAATTTGATCAATCTCTTCATTCATGGCTTGGTTCCAACATTCATCTTTGCTAGCTTGATTGACATTGAGTGGTTCAATTGTGGATAGAAGTGCCCGATGACTAGAAGATCCCACAAAAGTTCTCCTTGTTCGTACACCTGATTCCTTGTCTCCCAAAATCTGAGATTCAGGATGATTCTTTTGAATGTATCTGGATGGAGCTTTTTCAGATAGATCATTTTCAGGTTCTTCATTGGATTCACTGTCTATATCATTTTCATCTGATGTAGAAGGCCATATGTCGCTATCATCTTCTTTTGTTGTTTGTTTTTCTTCTTTAGGAGCTGCAGGAGACTCATCAATAACAACATCAATACATACAACAACCTTTTGAAGCCTATTATTGTAACATGTGAATGCTTTGCTTGAAGATGAGTAACCAAGAAATATCCCTTCATCCGATCTAGGTTCAAACTTGCCAAGCTTTTCATCATTATTTTTGATAAAGCATCTACTTCCAAAAACTTTAAAGTGCTTCACAGTGGGAGGATTACCATACCAGAGTTCATATGGAGTTTTGTCACTATTTACCCGAACATGAGCCTTGTTGAGAATGTTAACTGCTGTACGTGTTGCTTCACTCCAGAACATGTCAGGAACATTAGAGTCAGCAAGCATAGCTCTAGCCATTTGAACAATTGTTCTATTCATTCTTTCTGCTACACCATTTTGTTGTGGAGTGCCTGCTACAAAGAACTTTCTTTTAATGCCATATTGTTCACAAAATTCAAATAATTCATTTGATGAATATTCTCCTCCTCGATCAGATCTAAGACACTTGATTTTTAAATCCAATTCATTTTCTACCTGTGCTTTGAAATTCTGAAATTTTTCAAAAGCTTCATCTTTGTGTTTAATAAACCCGATCTCACACATTCTGGAGTAATCATCAATAAATAGGATATAGTATTCTTCCCCACGTAATGAATTTTTCCTCATAGGTCCACAGATGTCAGTATGAATTAGTTCAAGAGGCTTACTTGATGATCCTTCTTTGGCATTAAATCGAACTCTGGTCTGCTTACCAAATTGACAAGATTTGCATATGGTACTTTCTGGAATATTGACCTTGGGAAGATCACGAACAGCTTGAAGTCTGCTTGCTTTGTTGATTTGAGAGAAACTCAGATGCCCCAGCCTTCTATGCCATAGCCAATTTTCTGAAGACTTGCTCAAGTAACATTGATCTATGCCGTTTAGTACATACAGGTTGCTTGGATTTCTTTTTCCTTTTATAATGATTTTACCTATATCAAGATCACTAACCACACATTCTTTGGAACTGAAGACCACTTCTGCTCCTTGATCACACATTTGACTAACACTTAAAAGGTTATGCCTTAATCCATCCACATACATGACATCTTTAGCCTTCACTTTTTCTTTTAGAAATACTGCCCCTTTTCCTTTAATTACAGCAGGAGTATCATTTCCAAATGTAACTTTCTTTTCTTTTTCTAGAGCATTATAAGCATGAAGTTTGCTTTTGTCACCTGTCATGTGTCTTGAACACCCACTATCAATGTACCATTTATTTTCTTCACCCTCTGCAAATAACGCTATCCCACAATTTTCAACCGGTATTTCTTTCTTTTTCCACACTTTAGAGCTTGAGGGAACATGCTCTTTTGGCTGGACCTTGCTCCTGCATTCAGATTCTTCATGACCAAAGTTATTGCAATAAGTACATTCAACTTCGTTTTGAAGAGGAGAAAATTTGTTATAGGTGTTCTTCTTTGGTTCATCATTCATCCTTATCTTTCTTGCTTCTCTTGTCATAATGGTTTTATATGCAACACATTGAACAGCTTTATGACCAAAATTGTGACATGAGAAACATTGTCCATTGAAGTAGAAATTTCTGTGATCATGAAATCTTCTATTAGAGTTTACCTGTTGGTTGTATCCATTTTGAAAGATCTCCCTGTTAGTGTTTCTTGAATTGAGATGATCATGCTTTACCTATAAAGTTCCTTTGTTCCCCTGCTGAGTGACTGAATGTAGAGAACCAGCTGTGGCTGCTTTTAGAAAATTTGGTGCTGATGTCTGGGAAGATTCCCCAGTATATCCAAGACCTGTTTTTATAAGAGGGGACCGTTGTACCTTGATAATCTCATCTAAGGTTTCTGAACCTTTAGCAAATCTAAGATTGAGAGATTTCACTTTCTCATTATCTTTTCTTAGATTTACTACTTCACACTCCAATTCCTCAATGCGTTTTTCTTTTGAATCAAGCAGATTTTCTTGAGTCTCTATGATTATGTTCTTTTCTTCTAGGCTTACTTTGAGTTGAGTGTTTTCTTCACGAAGATTATTGTCTTCTAGAGCATCCACAAAAGTATCCTTTTCTTCTCTAAATTCTTGTTCACATCCTTTCAAGATTGCCCATACTTTTGCACCAAGATTTTGCAGATAAGCTTTCGTTGGTACCTTCCAGAATATCAGATTGCTTCCATTGAATAGAGGTGGCTTTATAGACATTACTCCTTCTTGACTTACCATTGCGACGGATCTCCTTTAAGCGATCAAGCTTCTGCACAAGGACCTGCTCTGATACCAATTGTTGGGAAAAATACTGAGAGGGGGGGGTGAATCAGTATTTACTGCATATTCAAAACTTTTTACTTTTTCACTTTCTAAAACCCATACGCTACTTTCCTTTAGTAAACTCGCGTATATACGCGGATATCCTTCATACAACTTGCGTATTAGCAGAGATCTAGATATGCAGATATTTATTAACTTAGTTCTTCACATATATCATTCATCAGATGTTAAGTTATCAGAAAACATGTGCAGTAACAACAGAATAAACCATCACACAAAGCATCACACATGAACACCAGGATTTTTAGGTGGAAACCCAAGTCGGGAGAAAACCACCGCTGCAGTTGCTCAGCCTTCAATATTTTATTATTGAGAAAACATCTTACAACATATGTGCTGGTGCAGACTCCTACCAGCACGCAGGCACCCACCTGCGCTCGTTTACCAGCCTCTCCTGGAAGGGAGCTCCAACCCCCTGACTCGTTTACCAGCCTCACCTGGAAGGGAGCTACGACCCCCCGATCTCATTTACCAGCCTCACCTGGAAGGGAGCTACGACCCCCTGACTGAAGGCTACAACCCTCAGCACCACCTTGGACCACGTTTCATCAATTTTCACACTGGATCCAACAACTTCAATAGAACACAACTTGCAGGCCATGTTTCATCATATTTTTAGACTGGACCCTTTCCATACTTTTAAGCACAAACATACATCACCAACAGATACTTATCAACACAAATCAGATAGCAGAAACACAGCAGAACAGATCAGATATTTCATACCCCTTGCTTCAGCAAACCCTAGTTTGCATACGCGCTTTCCCTTCACTGATGTCGCGTATATACGCGCTTCCGTCCACACAAACCAGCGTATACTTCTGTATGTATTTCATTGCGCATACGCGCTTTCACTTCAGCGAATCCGCGTATATACGCGCTTCCTCCGCGGCGAAGTAGCGTATAGATATTCAATCATTATAGAGCAGCGTACTTCTACAGATCAGACATTTAGTTCAGATTTATCTTTTTACTTCAAACAGATGTTCGCCTAGATGTTCACCTCATCACAGATCTAGTCATTCCATAAGCAAATACAAGTATATTTCAGATCTAGATCCCCTTCTTCATCACTCCTTCATTGGTGCATCATACATTCAGATCCTTCATTCAATTGTAACCCTTTCCATTCAGATATACTCCAGAGAGAAGTATTCATTCAAGCTCAGACATCTTGCACCCACACTCATCATTTGCACAATGAATTTCTTCTCCTTATATAGGTTTACCCTTTTTCAATACCATGAGCCAAAATAATACCACGGTGATTACCCCTGGTTTTGCACTTTTTGAGCGCTTTTTCCCATACGCGACTTGGCACGCTATTTTCCGCGTGCATACGCGACTTCTCTTAGACATATCCGCGTATGCCTTAAGACATACTCTTTTCACCATATAATTAGCACATGCTGAATTCCTTTCTTCATTCCCTTCTGTACTCACTGTAGAAACATCATATTTACTTCATGAGGAACATATTCTATCAAGCACAACTTCATCCATTCAAGGACAACACTTAGCACCAAATTGCTAACTAACATCAATTCTCATCAGATTTACATCATTTACCACATCCATCAAGTCAAGAATAACTTCATCAGGTGTATTGCCATCAAGGACAACACATGCCAACACTCCCATGTCTTCATCTTCATTCAGTGGGTTGCCATCAAGGACAACACTCTGCATCATATTTCCAACATATGGTAAACACTAGGCTAGATATATGAACATCCTTAGTCAATTTCAGTTGGAACCTCGTCATGAACATTAGATAGTTTCCAAAAACACATTAAGATATCTCTGTGGTACTATACATCACTGCCTAAAATACAAGAGTGAGGAAGTTAATCTAATTGGCTTCTCTGATTCTGGCTAGGGTGGCAGTGGGTCCAATGGAAGAAGTACTATTGGTGGATGCTTCATCCTGGGGTCTGCTATGGTATCATGGATGAGTAGAAAGCAAGGACCCGTTGCTATAAGTAGTGTTAAAGCTAAATATGTAGCTACATGTGAAGTAGGAAAGGATGATGTATGGTTAAGGAAGCTTCTGACAGACTTGTTCGAAAGTCCTCTAATTCCTACTATAATCAACTGTGATAATCAAAGATGCATTAAGATGTCTAGAGATCGCGTGTTTCATTCTAGGATGAAGCACATAAATAATAAATACCATTTCATCAGGATTTTGGTACAATATGGGCTCGTGAAGCTAGAATATGTCTCGACAGATGAACAAGTGACTGACATACTGAAAAAGGCTCTTCCTAACAAGAAGTTTGAATATTTAAGAGACAAAATTGGTTTGGTAAACATTGCTAATTGTGTTAATATTAATGAATTGGAAGAGATATGTCGAGGCTTTATAAGTGAAGCATTGCCTGGAAAGACATTAGGGCCAACACCTTATGTTGATGTTTGGTAGGGAGGGTGGCATCGGATGGATGTGCACCTAGTTCTCTAGGTTGTTGGTTAGTAAGTAAGCCTGATGGTACCTATAGAGGCTAAAATATTTCGTCCACCTTAGTCCCAAATGGATAGATTGCCTTGGTCAGGAATCTAGTCCATGGCATTGCGATGCCTAAAGAGATGAGTGACCAAATGGATAGATTTCCCTGGTCAAGAATCTAGTCTGTGGAATTGTGGTGCCCAATGTTCTTCATAGTTTCATATAGTTTTAGATCCTCCAATTGTATATTATGAACACCTCCCTAGTTAAGAGGGAGTGTTGAAGATTGTAACTAGGTTCGATTTTCATAATTTATATTTATTGTACTCTTCAAAATAATTAAGGAAAAATAATTTATATTATCATTTTTTACATTTATTTTTATTATTAAGTGACTTATTAAAGCATGGGTTTCATGCTTGGGTCATATATAGTAGAAGGTCCCAATTGTGGACTTCTAGGTTAGTCATTACAGATTTATATTGACCCTCGGTCTTTTGAATCATGTAATTAGGTTTGTTTTTTAGTCAAAAGTGGTCTAGTATCCCTCCACATCAAGTCAACCTTAAGGAGATCAATTCAACATAAAAGGGAGGAATTTTAACCCATCAGAAGGCTATAAATGCAAGGAGGTTGAATTCATTTTCTCACTCATTCACTGCAATTCACTGCAACAAGGGAAAAAGTGAAAATTTGAAGAAGGAAGCGAAAGAAGTGCAAGTTGGGTCTAGGAGAAATAGAAAGAGAAAATTGAAATTTTGGTGAAGGAATCTCTCTTTTTCGTGGTCTCTCTTTGAGGATCAAATTCTCTGAATTTCGGATGTTGCTGCTGCTGCAAATTTGCGAAGCTGTTGGAAGACTGAAAGTTGTTGTTGTTAGGTCAAAGATATTGAAGGCTGACTTGGTGTGCAGGGAAAGTTTGGGCCATGTATAGGGTGAAGATTCTCAAAGAATACTATTGAAAAGAAGAATTATCTTGACTTGGTTTTCCCCTCGAGGGGGGTTTTTCCCTGGCATAGTGCCTATCTCTCATGTCTCTTGTTTTCTATCTTCATACACACATAATATGGTAATTTCTTGATGAAAGATAAGATAATACAGAAGTAAAAGAAGCCAACATAATCACAATTAATTATCAAGATCAAAGGATCAAACCCTAATATATATTCGCATTGATTCTTCAACACTCTCCAAATGAGTCGAGTTGATGCCCTTTTATAGTGGATTTTTCCTCCCTAATTAGGCTGACTTGTCCAGGTTGAGGCTGACTTGTCCAAGTTGAGGCTGACTTGTCCAGGTTGAGGCTAACTTGGTGAAGGAGGCCTAAATGTCCTATTTTACATAGAAATAATTTTTTTTCTTAATTGATAATTCCCAAGAAGGTTATGACATGGAAAATGACACTTGACATGAACTCTAGAAGCCTACAATGGAGCCTTTGACCTAAAAAAATTGACCCAAGCATGAAACCCATGCTTTTATAATAATTGTGTTTTTCTTTCTTTTGACAAATATACAACTTCAAATATAATTATGAAGATTGACACTAGTTACATTTTTCAACAAGCACGATCATGAACACAACAAAATTACATGTGTTCATAAGGTCAAGGTTAAGAGAACTTTCTTTATTCATGCAAATCATGCTCAACTTTGAGAACAACATTTCTCAACTTGGCTAAGGCATGTGTTACATCAAGCCCATTTTATTTACCTTTCCTTTCTACTACCATCAACATTATCAGTTGATATTACTATTGCTGCAATGACCAACAATTTGATGAATTTGTATTTCTTTTTCACGTTGTTCACACTTGGAACATCATTCCATTAGAGTTTCGGCAATGGCATTTCCTGCCCACTTTCCCAACAGTGTTCCATGTTACCTGAAACCCATTAATTCACCCCACTAATACTCAAATTAGCTTCCTTGTTACCTTTTTCATGGTTGTTCAACCACTATCCATTTATCCCTATGGACCTAACCGACACATTTGGCTATCATATTTTCTTTCATGCCTTCAGTTTCCCTTTATTCATGTGTTAGGATTAATCAGGGTCTTACATTTCCTATTGGGTTCCATGTAGCTCTTCCCGAGCTCCATTAGTTTTCCTCTTTCCCCCAACAAAATCCGAAGGCCCCCAAAATATAGAAGGAAAGAACAAGAAGAAAATGAAGGAAACCTAGAATTCCAAACAACATTACAAAACCATAAAAAAAGTCCATGGCCATGCACCAATCACAAATCAAGCATAAAACCAATCATGAAATACCAATTGCACAAAAATTTCAACAAACACAATGACTCGATCCCCATGGATCTTGGTGTTTTCAACAGTTAATAAATAAAATCTTAGCTCAAGCCTTCACGATTTTATGGCAACCTCTTTTACCCTGTAATTCCTTCCAACATGCTGCCATATACAAATTATTGTTGGTGCATTAATAAATATATAACAATATACCAGTTTCCTTGCCCTGTTGTACCAAGCATGTTTCCCTACAACCGAACACACATCTCAATTTACATATTAGTCACATGTCTCGAAATCCATGACATAAATAAGCATTTGTTTATAGATCCATCACATAAGTATTGGTATTTTATTAATGTTTCAAACCAACATATGTGGTTCATCATTAGGATTTAAAGAAAGGTGTGAAGGTCTCATAAAAAAAGTTTTATATAAATCTAAATGTGAATTAATGATGGGGTCGGCCGACCAGAGAAGGAAAAATGGAAAAATAGACAAAGAATATTTTAGAAACCCTAAAAATGATAATGATCTATTTGATTAACTAATAGGTTATTGGTATTTAATTTTAAATATAGATATTAATAATAATTGTAATGCTAAATAATATTACAATATTTAACATTACAAGTATTATTAATATCTATATGTAAAAATAAATACTAATAACCTATTAGTTAATCAAATAGATCATTATACTTTTTAGGGTTTCTAAAATGTTGTTTATTTTTCATTTTTCCTTCTCTTGTTGGCCTTCCCCATCATTTCCTCACATTTATATTTAAATCATACCTTCTCATCTTTCTTTAAATCCCGATGATGAACCACATAGGTTGGTTCGAAACATTAATAAAATACCAATACTAATGTGATGGACTCATAGACAAATTCTACACAAAAAAAAAATCATAGTAGTCTAAATTCTGAAATAAATAAGCATATTTTATCGCAACATAAATTTTTAGAAACCAGAATTGCTACATGCACATTCACATCTCATGTATCAAAAATTTTCAATTCCCTTGACGAATTCAACTATAATTGGAAATCAACTATTAAGCCAATAACAACATCATTAATTTAAATCATCCTCTATACCGAGAAAAAACAACAATTTAAATTTAGCCTTTATACCAAGGCTAGTAATAAAGGCATTTGTTACCTTAATGGAATTAATTAGAAACAATTTATCATACTTGTTGATTAGCGGTTGTCATTGATGTCAACCCAAGCAGCACCAGGGGCTACCCCAATATTGCATGGGAATTTTGACCTACCAATTTACTATATTCTGGATCAAAAATGTTTTCAATGGTTTCTACTTGTCAAGATGTTTCCGTTGATATATGGCACGCCATGTAATTCTTCACGGTTTGAGAGATATTCATGTTTGAAGTTTGTACCCCCAGTTAGTGGGATAAAACCCCATGGGGTTGTGGCATGGGTCATTGAAAAGTAATAATTAATATTTTTTAAGCTCCTAAAATCCCTCATACGTTCACTTGTTGAAGCCCCTCTCAACCTAAGCATTTATATAAATTGTGATCCTCATATCCTCCTTATGCAAGGGATTTCTCCATCTGAAACAAGTCATCGTGGAATTTTTGCTCTAAATTTTTTTCTACGAAGGTTCAGAAGCTGAAATTTTTATGAGGCGAAGCTGAAATCCTGAGGAAGCTCCTGCAAAAATTTCAGATCAAGGTGCGCAATATTTTCGTAGATATGATTTTTTGAAGTCAGTGTTCTTGCAGGCTCCTGAAATTCATCTCAAAGAAGTGACCTTGGGAAACTCGTCATAACTCTCTCTCAGAGTATCGAATTGGAATTGTGTAAAAAGTGGAAAATATTTCATGGACTTTAGTTATCTCTCTATCAATTTTAGAGCCGAATGAAGAAACAGTGACATGTGTCACGCCGTACAAGTTCGATCTACTGAAACAGTCCATAATTAGGGCATTGTGAGAGATTGGGCATAACTCTCCCTTGAAGAATCCAAATAGGGTCAGACCTATGGCATTGGAACATGACTCAGAGGAATACTACAGGACCAAAAATCACATATTGGGGATCTTAAATAATAGAGATACACTAGATTCAATATCGAGCTCCTAGAAGGCAAGAAAAAGCTAGATCATGTGTTGTCAAGGGCTGTAAAGGACCAGAATTTCTAGGGCAGAAAAGCAAAGCAAGGTGCAGTAGATGGTAGCATGACAAGAGTAGCAACCAAGGTGCAGAACAAAAATAAGAAGTTCATCACATGAAGTCTTCAAGTGGGCATCACTGCATACAGTCACTGTAAAGGTATCATTGTACTAAGTCATTGTAAATACATTATTGTAAAAATTGTACTAGTGTCTATCTGCCAAGAGTTGAAGAGGTAGTGTCGGGAGGTCTAGGATCATCATTAGGTGGTAGTGTCATAATTGGGGTTATGTTCTAGTGTGTCTTATTATTCTACATCATTATATATCATTGTAAAGTGAACCATTTTCCCTGGTACGGGAGTCCATTCTTCTTTTATTCTTCTATAGGGTAGTAGGGTGGTGCTAGGGTGAGTTGTAGCTCATTGGGTGTTGGGCATTCATTCAGTTGACTACTGAAGAATCTTAGGCGTTGGAGCGTCCATCCAGTGAGAGCTGGAGAAGAAAGTTTTTCTAGATTCTAGGAAGTTGGAGCTTTATTTTCAATTGGAGTTGAATATTAAAGAATTATTAGAAAAGCATTAGGTGGTTTTTGTCCCAGAGTGGGTTTCCACCTTAAAAACTGTGTACATTTGCGTTCCCTTTT
This sequence comes from Pinus albicaulis, assembly GCA_034641835.2. Lineage (NCBI taxonomy): Eukaryota > Viridiplantae > Streptophyta > Pinopsida > Pinales > Pinaceae > Pinus > Pinus albicaulis. The sequence continues at coordinate 139,337,641 of CM076570.1, read as the reverse complement.
TTAATGCTATCATTTTACAAACACTGATAATAATTGAATATTAACTAATGCTCTAATTGAAAGGAATACTGATTCACCCCCCCACCTCCCCCCACCCCCGTCAGTATTTCCAACAATTGGTATCAGAGCTTGGTTCCTTCAATAGCAGTTTAACAGCTGGAAGGAGGTCATGGAGCATACCAAGAATGGTGTACCTCTATTCAATTAAAATAATTATGCACTCTAGAAAGGAAGAATGGAGGTCTATCTCTTGGCGCAAGGTTACGAAGTATGGGACACTCTTCAAAATGGATTTGCATGTGACCGCGGATGAACAAAGTAAGAAGAATTTGGTAAATGATGAAAAAGAAAAGAATATTATTATCAATGGACTTATTGAATCTGCTTATCATAAGGTGTTGGGTTGTAAAACTTCCAAAAATGTATGGGACAATCTTGAGAATATATATGCAGGTGACTCAAATGTCAAAGAAGCAAAGCTTCAAATCTATAGAGAAATATTTGAGCAACTCATAATGAAATAAGATTGCAACATTGTTGCATACTTCCAATACATTGATGAAATAACCAATACTCTAGAAGGATTGTGAGAGCCAGATGATGAGAAGACTATTATACAAAAGATTCTTAGAACGTTACCAGGGAGATTCAACCCAAAGGTATTGGTCTTATAATACAGTGCAAATCTGGACAAACTCAGCAAAGAGGAATTTCATGGAGTTCTCATAGCATATGAAATGAGACTTGATGAAGAAGAGGGTACTTCGCATCTAGAAATTGCATTCATTGCATCTAAGAAAACCAATAAGGAAAAACAACCTTCAATTGAAAAGACATGCACCTATAAGTGTGAAGAAAAGGGAGATGATGAGGAGGTCTTTCAGATGAAGAATATGCTTACTTTAAGAGAAAACTAAAAATTGGTAAGGGAAAATTCAAAGGTATGATATGTTTCGGCTGTGGTGAGGTTGGGCATTTTGCAGCAAAATTTCCGAACAGAAGTGATGGCAACTCAAAAAGAAAGAAAGGCTTGAATAAATTCAACAAGCAAGGATCCAAAAGGAACTTTCTCTCTAAAGAAGATAGCTCATCATCTGATGAAGACAATGACAGCAAAGAAGAATCCAATGAGAGAGTATTGTTTATGGCCAAGCACAAAAAACAAGAGGTATCAAACAATGAAGAAGAAGGATTGACCATAGAATAATTTTCTAAGGAAGCAATCAAGCTTATAAAAGAGCTCAAGGCAGAGAATATCTGTTCCAATACTCTTGAAGAACAAGTTCAAGGTCTCAAAATTGAAGTTGAAGAACACAAATGCATTGAAGAGTCACTTCAAAAGAAGTTGGAAGAAAGCAACCAAGAAAGGAAGAATTAGAAGCCGAAGTAGTCTCGCTGCATAAGGAAGTGAAGAAAGGAAAAACTATCCAAAACTATGTCAATAGCTCAAGGGCATTGGAAGAACTCATCAACAATCAATGATCTTACAATGACAGAACTGGCATCGGTTACAAAGAAGAAGAAGCAAGACCTTCTACAACAAAATACAATGAACCTGTGATATCTGACATGCATGTAGACTTCATTGGACAAGATTTGCAAGAACAACCTTGGAAGACAATTCCTCGACGAAGATTTCCATCCAGGTACCAACATATTTTTTATGGCTACTATTATTCATGTGGAAAATTTGGTCATAAAGCTGTAGAATGTCGCACGTACCCCAGGAACGAATAGAATTCCAGGATATCTTTCAAATATGAACCTCCCAGGGCTCAGCGAAACATCAATAGATTTGAAAATTTAAGAAATAATATTGAATGTTACAAATGTCGAAACTTTGGACACATAGCCAGAGACTGCAAACTTGAAAATCCTCCAGAAGAATCTTCGAAGCCATAGAATGGAAGAAGAAGAAGACTGATAATTGTGCTCTCGCTCTCAAGGCTCAAAACAACAAATATGTGTGGTATGTTGATAGTGGTTTCTCAAAGCATATGACTAGAGATAGAAATAAATTTGTATCTCTGAAAGAGAAGAAGGATGGAACTGTGTCCTTTGGAAATGATGGATCTTCAAATGTTATAGGACCAGGTACCGTCATTCTCGGAAGCAAAGATGCTCTAGCCAAAAATGTTCTATTGGTTGAAAACATGAATCACAATCTGCTCAGTGTTGGACAAATGTGTGATCAAGGACACGCAATACTATTCAACTCCACAAAATGTGAAATCAGGAAAGGAAGGTATGGTGAAATTGTGGCTACAGCAAGTCCAGCTTCAAACGACATATATGTTCTGTATGAAGCAACTAAAGCACGTCTAATAGCTAAAGAGAATGATATAATATTTTGTAGCAATGATGATCGATTAAGTAAGAAGTTTGCTACAAATATGCAAAGTGATTTCGAGATGTCTTTACTTGGTGAGCTGACATACTTCTTAGGGCTTCAAATATCTCAGCAAGAGAAAGGAATATTTATATGTCAAGCTAAGTACATCAAGGAAATGCTCAATAAATTCAAAATGGAAGATTGCAAAACTATCCTTACTCTGATGGTTACAGGTTGCAAATTGAACATAGACGACTCATCTAAGGATGTGGATCAAAGGTTGTACAGATCTATGATTGGTAGTCTTCTATATGTAACAGCCTCTCGTCCAGATGTTATGCAAGTAGTTGGACAAGTAGCATGATTCCAAGCAGCACCAAAAGAATCACATATTATTGCCAACAAAAGAATTCTTCGATATCTAAAGGGAACAACAAAATATGGCTTGTGGTATCCCAAGGGTAACAATTTTATTATTCATGCCTTTACAGATGAAGATTGGGTAGGAAGTGTTGATTATCGTGAGAGTACTCGTGAATCATTGGAATATCTTCGCCAGAAGCTTGGGATTATCCCAAGTTCTCATATGTTTTCCTTATTCATAATATAAAGGAGGAGTGGAAGTGTGTACAGGTCCGCAGGATGGTTGTGTGTCAGTGGGGGTTACCCTTTTCCATTGATGTCAAAGGGGGAGAGCATTTTGTAGGAAGAGGTGTCATGATTGCAAGGGGAGTACTTGTGTTGCCATCAATGCCAAAGGGGGAGATTTTTGATCAGCGGTTGTCATTGATGTCAACCCAAGCAGCACCAGGGGCTACCCAATATTGCATGGGAATTTTGACCTGCCAATTTACTATATTCTAGATCAAGAATTATTTTTATGGTTTCTACTTGTCGAGATGTTTCCGTTGATATATGGCACGCCATGTAATTCTTCAAGGTTTGAGAGATATTCATGTTTGAAGTTTGTACCCCAGTTAGTGTGCTAAAACCCCATGGGGTTGTGGCATGGGTCATTGAAAATTCATAATTTATATATTTTAAGCTCCTAAAATCCCTCCCATGTTCACTTGTTGAAGCTCCTCTCAACCTAATAATTTATATAAATTGTGATCCTCATATCCTCCTTATGCAAGGGATTTCACCATTTGAAACAGGTCACAATGGAATTTTCGCTCTAACTTTTTTTTCTACGAAGGTTCAAAAGCTGAAATTTTTATGAGGCGAAGCTAAAATTCTTAGGAAGCTTCTGTAAAAAATTGAGATCAAGATGTGCAATATTTTCGGAGATATGATCTGTGGAAGTAAGTGTTTTTGCAGGCTCCTCTAGAAGACCAAAAATCACATATTGGGGATTTGAAATAACGAGAGATACACCGAGATTCAATATCAAGCTCTAGAGAAGGAAAGAAAAAGCTAGATCATGTGTTGTCAATAGGCTGAGACCCGGACTTTCTAGGAGTAGAAAAGCAATGAGAGGTACGGCGAGAGGAGTAGCATGACAAGAGTAGCAACCAAGGTGCAAAACAACGGCAAGGTTCATCTCGCCAAGTCTTCAGAGTGAAATGACACGCACGCATGCGATCCTTTAATAAGGTATCATTGTACTAAGTCATTGTAAATACATTATTGTACAAATTGTACTAGTGTCTATCTGCCAAGAGTTGAAGAGGCAGTGTCGGGTGGTCTAAGATCATCATTAGGTGGTTGTGTCATAGTTGGGGTTATGGTCTAGTGTGTCTTATTCTTCTACATCATTCTATATCATTGTAAAGTGGACCATTTTCCCTGGTACGTGAGTCCATTCTTCTTTTATTCTTCTATAGGGTGGTAGGGTGGTGCTAGGGTGAGTTGTAGCTCATTGGGTGTTGGGGCATCCATTCAGTTGACTACTAAAGAATCTCGAGCGTTGGAGTGTCCATCTAGTGGGAGATGGAGAAGAATGCTTTTCTATATTCTAGGAAGTTGGAGCTTTATTTTCAATTGGAGTTGAATATTAAAGAATTATTAGAAAAGAATTAGGTGGTTTTTGTCCTGGAGTGGGTTTCCACCTTAAAAACTGTGTGCATTTTATTCCTTTTTGTTTATACTTTACTATCATTGTACAAGCACTGATAATAATTGAAGATTAACTAATGCTCTAATTGAAAGGAATACTGAATCACCCCCACCCCCCCCCCCCCCTCTCAGTATTTCCAAAAATTGGTATCAGAGCTTGGTTCCTTCAATAGAAGTTTAACAACTGGAAGGAGGTCATGGAGCATACCAAGAATGGTGTACCTTTGTTCAATGAAAATAATTATGCACTCTGGAAAGGGAGAATGGAGGTCTATCTCTTGGCGCAAGGCTACAAAGTATGGGACACTGTTCAAAATGGATTTACATCAACAGCGGATGAACAAGGTAAGAAGAATTTGGTAAATGATGCAAAAGAAAAGAATATTATTATCAGTGGACTTATTGAATCTACTTATCATAAGGTGTTGGGTTGTAAAATTGCCAAAAATTTATGGGACAAGCTTCAGAATATATATGCAGGTGACTCAAATGTCAAAGAAGCAAAGCTTCAAATATATAGAGAAAAATTTGAGCAACTCAGAATGAAAGAAGATTGCAACATTGTTGCATACTTCCAATAAGTCGATGAAATAACCAATACTCTGGAAGGATTGGGAGAGCTAGTTGACGAGAAGGCTATTATACGAAAGATTCTTAGAACACTACTAGGGAGATTCAACCCAAAGGTATTAATATTAGAATACAGTGCAAATCTAGAAAAACTCAACAAAGAGGAATTACATGGAGTTCTCATAGCATATGAAATGAGACTTGATGAAGAAGAGGGTACTTCGCATCTATAAACTGCGTTCGTTGCATCTAAGAAAACCAATAAGGACAAACAACCTTCAATTGAAAAGACATGCACTTGCAAGTGTGAAGAAAAGTGAGATGATGGAGAAGGTCTTTCAGATGAAGAATATGTTTACTTTATGAGAAAACTAAAAATTGGTAAGGGAAAATTCAAAGGTAAACTTCCATTGAAATGTTTCGACTGTGGTGAGGTTGGGCATTTCGCAGCAAAATGTCCGAACAGAAGTGATGACAACTCAAAAGGAAAGAAAGGATTTAATAAATTCAACAAGCAAGGATCCAAAAGGAACTTTCTCTCTAATGAAGATAGCTCATCATCTGATGAAGACAATGACAGCGAAGAAGAAGCCAATGAGAGAGTATTGTTTATGGCCAAGCACAATAAACAAGAGGTATCAAACAAAGAAGAAGAAGGATTGACCATAGAAGAATTTTCTAAGGAAGAAATCAAGCTTATAAAAGAGCTCAAGGTAGAGAAGATCTGTTCCAAAACTCTTGAAGAACAAGTTCAAGGTCTCAAAATTTAAGTTGAAGAACACAAATGCATTGAAGATTCACTTCAAAGGAAGTTGGAAGAAGGCAACCAAGAAAGGGAAGAATTTGAAGTCGAAGTAGTCTCGCTGCGTAAGGAGGTGAAGAAAGGAAAAACTGTCCAAAACTATGCCAACAGCTCAAGGGCATTGGAAGAACTCATCAACAATAAAAAATCTTACAATAACAGAACTAGGATCGGTTACAAAGAAGAAGATGTAGGACCTTCTACAACAAAATACAATGAACCTATGAGATCTGACATGCATGTAGACTTCATTGGACAATATTTGCAAGAACATCCTTGGAATACAAATCCTCGACGAATATTTCCATCTAGGTACCAACATATTTTTTGTGGCTTCTATTATCTAAGTACCTGGATCGGTTACAAAGAATAAGAAGCAGGACCTTCTACAAAAAAATACAATGAACCTATGAGATCTAACATGCATGTAGACTTCATTGGACAAGATTTGCAAGAACATCCTTGGAATACAAATCCTCGACGAATATTTCCATCTAGGTACCAACATATTTTTTGTGGCTATTGTTATTCATGTGGAAAATTTGGTCATAAATCTGTAGAATGTCGCACGTACCCCAGGAACGAATACATTTCTAGGAGATCTGTCAAATATGAACCTCCCAGGGCTCAGCGAAACATCAATAGATTTGAACATTTAAGAAATAATATTGAATGTTACAAAAGTCGAAACTTTGGACATATAGCCAGAGACTGCATACTTGAAAATCCTCTAGAAGAATATTCAAAGCCACAGAACGAATGAACATGGAAGAAGAAGAAGACTGATAATTGTGCTCTCACTCTCAAGGATCAAAATAACAAATATGTGTGGTATGTTGATAGCGGTTGCTCAATGTATATGACTGGAGATAGAAAGAAATTTGTATCTCTAAAAGAGAAGAAGGATGGAATCGTGTCCTTTGGAAATTATGGATCTTCAAATGTTATAGGATCAGGTACCATCACTCTCGAAAGAAAATATGCTCTAGCCAAGAATGTTCTATTGGTTGAAAACATGAATCACAATCTGCTTAGTGTTGGAAAAATGTGTGATCAAGGACACACAATACTATTCAACTCCACAAAATGTGAAATTAGGAGAGGCAGGTATGGTGAAATTGTGGCTACAGCAAGTCCATCTCCAAACGACACATATTTTATGGATGAAGCAACTAAAGCACATCTAATATCTAAAGAGGATGATATAATATTTGGTATCAATGATGATCGACTAAGTAAGAAGTTTGCTAAAAAGATGCAAAGTGATTTCGAGATGTCTTTACTTGGTGAGCTCACATACTTCTTAGGGCTTCAAATATCTCAGCAAGAGAAAGGAATATTTATATGTCAAGCTAAGTACATCAAGGAAATGCTCAAGAAATTTAAAATGGAAGATTGCAAAACCATCCTTACTCCGATGGTAACAGGTTGAAAATTGAGCATAGACAACTCATCTAATGATGTGGATCAAAGGTTGTACAGATCTATGATTGGTAGTCTTCTATATGTAACAGCCTCCCGGCTAGATGTTATGCAAGCAGTTGGGCAAGTAGCAAGATTCCAAGTAGAACCAAAAGAATCACATATTATTGCCATCAAAAGAATTCTTCGATATCTAAAGGGAACAATAGAATATGGCTTGTGGCATCCCAAGGGTAAAAATTTCATTTTCATGCCTTTACAGATGCAGATTGGGCAGGAAGCGTTGATTATCATGAGAGTACTCGTGAAGCATTAGAATATCTTCGCCAGAAGCTTGGGATTCTCCCAAGTTCTCATTAGATTTTCCTTATTCATAATATAAAGGGGGAGTGGAAGTGTGTACAGGTTCGTAGGATGGTTGTGTGTTAGGGGGAGTTACCCTTTGCCATTGATGTCAAAGGGGGAGAGAATGTTGTAGGAAGAGGTGTCATGATCGCAGAGGGAGTGCGTGTGTTGCCTTCAATGCCAAAGGGAGAGATTTTTGATCAACGGTTGTCAATGATGTCAACCCAAGCAGCACCAGGGGATACCCCAATATTGCATGGGAATTTTGGCACACCACGTAATTCTTCACGGTTTGAGAGATATTCATGTTTGAAGTTTGTACCCAGAGTAAGTGGGCTAAAACCCCATGGGGTTGTGGCATGGGTCATTAAAAATTCATAATTAATATTTTTTAAGCTCCTAAAATCCCTCCCACATTCACTTGTTGAAGCCCCTCTCAACCTAAGCATTTATATAAATTTTGATCCTCATATCCTCCTTATGCAAGGGATTTCGCCATCTGAAACAGGGGATCGTGGCATTTTCGCTCTAACTTTTTTTCTACGAAGGTTTAGAAGTTGAAATTTTTATGAGGCGAAGCTAAAATCCCGAGGAAGCTCCTGTAAAAATTCAGATCAAGGTGCGCAATATTTTCGGAGATATGATCTGTGGAAGTCAGTTTTTTTGCAGGCTCCTAAAATTCATCTCAAAGAAGTGACCTTGGGAAAATCATCATAAATATCTCTCTGAGTATCAGATTGGAATTCTATAAAAAGTGGCAGATAGTGCATGGACTGTAGTTGTCTCTCTATCAATTTCAAAGCTGAATGAAGAAACAGTCACACGTGGCACGCCGTACAAGTTTTCTCTACTGAAATATTCCATAATTAGGGCATTGTGAGAGATTGGGCATAACTCTCCCTTGAAGAATCCAAATTCGGTCAGACCTATGGAATTGGAAAGAGACTTAGAGGACTAATACAAGACCAAAAATCACATATTGGGGATCTTAAATAACAGAGATACACCAGATTCAATATCGTGCTCCTAGAAGGGAAGAAAAATCTAGATCATGTGTTGTCAAGGGCTGCAAAGGACCAGAATTTCTAGGGAAGCAAAGCAAAGCAAGGTGAAGCAGAGGGTAGCATGACAAGAGCAGAAACCAAGGAGTAGAACATTAGCAAGAAGTTCATCACATGAAGTCTTCAAGTGGGTAGCACTACATATAGTCACTATAAAGGTATCATTGTACTAAGTCATTGTAAATACATTATTGTAAAAATTGTACTAGTGTCTATCTGCCAAGAGTTGAAAAGGTAGTTTAGGGAGCTCTAAGAACATCATTAGGTCTCATAGTTGGGGTTATGGTCTAGTGTGCCTTCTTCTTCTACATAGTTCTATATCATTGTAAAGTGGACCATTTTCCCTGGTATGGGTGTCCATTCTTCTTTTATTCTTCTATAGGGTGGTAGGGTGGTGCTTGGGTGAGTTGTAGCTCATTGGGTGTTAGGGAATCTATTCAATTGACTACTGAAGAATCTCAGGCGTTGGAGTGTCCATCCAGTGGCAGGTGTAGAAGAATTCTTTTCTAGATTCTAGGAATTTAGAGCTTTATTTCAATTGGAATTGAATATTAAAGAATTATTAGAAAAGCATTAGGTGGTTTTTGTCCCGGATTGGGTTTCCACCTTAAAAACTATGTGCATTTGTGTCCCTTTTTTTTACTGCTATCATTGTACAAACACTGATAATAATTGAAGATTAACTAATGCTCTAATTGAAAGGAATACTGATTCACCCCCCCCCCCCCCCTCTCAGTATTTCCAACAATACTATTATTAGTTAATTCCTTTACAATATTAGAATTCAACCTCTTACCTAAATATTATAAACCTTCATTATTATCAGTTTATTTACCGAGACCCATACTATCATCTATTAATATCAACATTCATTAGCTTCATTTGTTTTTTTACCAAGATAGCCATATGTAATCGAATAATTAACCTTTCCACGTGGAACCATAACAACATGTGTCTTCAACCTCTTTATTTAAGTCCAACAACAATGGTGATCTCATAAAGTTGAATTTCATATGCAATGGTATCATCAATACCCTCAACCATATCCTCATTATCTAAGTTGTATGGTTTGGAGAGGGAACCCTCATCATGTGAAATTTTCTCTATTACTTGATAAGTCAAGATAGACTTTCATATTTAAGTCTCAAAGGTCAGTTACAAGCCATTGACATATAAGCATATGTCATCTTATACTCATTACTTTTCATATTTATGAAATGTGTCATGCATATGTAGACAATGTCACAATGAAATCATGTATGAAGTCACTTAATCATAGTTCCAAACACAACACCTACTTGCAAAGGAAATAAATAAACCTACCATTTACCTTCATGTTTCCAAACCACTATGAGAGAGAAACCACCAATCTCGTCACTCTCTAGTAGAGTTGCAAGTCCTTTTTCTACAAGGTCTAAACAATACCTTTGCCTTTAACACTCATCTAGTTTAAATGTTGAACATGGATGACCCATCTCATAGTGATATAACAAAATTTTACAAGCCTCGACCAACCATTTTCATAGGTTATACCCCGTTCCTTAAATAAGGAAGGCCTTAACCAAAAGGGTAGGCCTTCATAAGGTAAAACATAACATCAACATGTGAAAAAAAATCAACCTCCATGGAGTTTCTTGGCCTCTTACAACATACAGACTATGGAATCTTTGCATCCCAACCAACACCTATTTCATATGTCTACCATTCCCTCCACCAAGTGGTGTTATGTAAAATACACCTCACAGAGGGATTTTTCCCAAATCCTCACATCACATGAAAATTGGCATGCATACTTGTTCCAAGTATGCAAGATCACATCACCCAACCATGTAGGTTTTAACATTGTAAATTTTTTTTCTACAAACAGATTCTTAAAAAAAAAACAATATATAATGGCAAGAACATAAAATATACACAAAGATTTCTTTCTAGAACCCAAACTCAGAAAACCAAATTGATTTTTCATTATATTCATTTCAATTTTCCAATATATATATATAGATATATATATATATATACATGTCGAAGAATTCATAAACCCCAATCCATTAACCCTGGATTAGAATATAATAGTATTTCCCTTGACCACATCTACAAAATACCATGGGAAAAAAACCATCATGCGTGAAAACCATCTGAAAAACCATGGGTAGACTCGCCCACCATATTTGGTTCCGCCCCCATCCATGGGTCTGCCTAACTGTTATTGGATCCACATAAAAAAAAAAAATTCCCGGAGCACTACCACAGACCTCGTTCAGGGGGGCTACCACCCCCTTGTGACTCCCCTGTTTCACCTGACACAACATAACAATGCTTGGGGCTAGTCATAGAAATATTATAACACATACCCAAGATTATTTCGCATTTTGTTTTTATTTTCACACAAGGGGCCACAAGAGTGCACAGTCATTGGTCCAGCCCTGCAATGACCATTTTTCCTCTACACTAAGAAAACTTCCCAATGCTCACAGACTTCATTGATGCATTTGCAACATTATTCAAAATGTCCACCTTTACCGACAACACATTTTTGTCTTCAACCATATCCCTCACAAAAGTAATACTCAACATCAATGTTCTTTGTCTTTGAATGATAAGCAGAGTTCTTTGCTAAGAAAATTTCAGTTTGGCTATCACAATCTATCCTTATATCTTGTTGTACCAACCTATCCTTATAGCTTTTTGTACCAACCTATCCTTATAGCTTGTTGTACCAACCCCATACTTGAACACAATATTTTCTACCAAACTAACTCTTTGCTTTCATGAGTGGTTTCCATGTATTCAACCTCTAGAGTTGAAAGTGCCGCACCACAAACTGTCTCTTGCTCATCCAATTGTTTGCTCCAAGTTGTTTCAACATATACCCTCTTGTAAATATTCTCTGATCCATATCTCTAGCCTAGTATGCACTCAATAAAAACATGTATGTGAAAAACTATGCCCAATCATGGTCTTCCTTGGTAGCACATACCATAATCACCAGTTCCACTAAAATACTTGGAAACTCGCTTCACTATTGTCCAATGCTCCTTCCCTGGTTTTGACATAAAAATTTTCAATACTTCCACTGCATGTGCAATGTATGGTCTAGTAAAAACCATTGCATACATTAGGCTACCAATTACACTCAAATATGGAACACAGGGCATGTCCTCTTCCTCTTCTTGTATATTGGGACAATTTTCAATAGATATCTTAATGCCTACAAGAATAGGAACCTTCACAAGTTTACTATCCTACATATTAAACCTCTGAAATATTGTCTCGACATACTTCCTTTGTTTTAATCATAGTTTCCTCTTTTCCTAATCTCATTTGATTTCCATTCTCAAATTTTAGTTTTTAGAATTGTTATGCAGAAAAATCCTCTTTGCAGACAAAGACGATCCCTCTCACCCTAGGAGGGAACTAGTAACAATAGGGAACAATTAGAAACCCACTTTCCTATATTGTAAATGCATGCAGATCGTGAATAGATCATCTACCTCAATTTGATGCTAATTCATGTTCGAATCTTTTGGTCCTTCGCGTTCTGTGGTGAGATCTCTGCAGCCACCGGCGCTTGGTTACCTGCACAAGGGATCAAACAACAAAAAACGTGAAAGCATTACATATATAATTCATATACAATCTACTTAGTTGATCAAGGAAATATAAAAATCCAATCACACATAAAATACAGGAATGTAAAGCACAAACCACTCGCATTATATTAAAATAGAGAGGGGGAGTTACAACCTGCGCCTTGATGTCGCAACTCTCCTTCGACGAGTCCTGATCCAGGCACGTCTCCAAAGTGCTATTTCAACTTGATGTGGAGGGAAAAAGGTCTCAACTCTTGCTCGATACATATAGCAAAAAAATATCTCTCTATTGTTCTTCTATATTGGTTCTAACTAGCATAGATATGGGAGATTTTCCATTATATAACAAAGGAGGAGGGAGCATAGATCCACCTAAGGTGGGGAAATGGGTTATCCCTTTCGGTGGTTCCACTTTTGTAGGAACAAAGAGCCCAAAGAGAGAATCTCGGCCCTATCCTCAGGAGAAAACAACCAGTTCACTGCCACGAAGCTTCTAGATCTTGAAGCTTCACTTCCATTTTTAAAACACTTCCCAAAAGAGGATCGGTGTGAGTATGATCCTCATTCCAGCACGATTGACGCAGCCCTAGAGAAAATAGAGGCCATCGACGCAAGAAATACACGGAGAGGGTGCGTCAATCCAGATAATTAGGTTTTCAAGGAGGTGCTTTAAGAATGGTCAATAGAGAGTTTATTCATTGTGCTTAAAAGGACATTAAGGCATATTTTCATGATGGAAAACAGGCACAGGATTCATTGTTAAGGGTCTCTAGGATCAGGAACAGGGAGTACAGGTATAGTGAAAAATTGTTGTGTAACAGATGCCCCCTAAAGCATGAAGGATGAACGAGAGTGATGGGTGAAATTCTTTACGAATAAGTGTCAGGACCAAGACATCGTCGTCAGAAAACCTGCACAAACAAGCACACATATACATAAACTGATATCTCTAGAATAATCACATGACATAAGGTATGGATGCAACCTTCCATAGAAGTAATCATGAAACATGATCCGAGGTATGGTCACAACCATCCAAGAAAAGAGGATCACAAATACAGACTCAAGGTATGGTCGCAGCCATCCGAATGAAAGAGTCATGTGTACAATCATGAATAATACATATCGCCTCACATCTTAGGCGTTATCAAAAAAACCTAGGGTCTTGCACTCTGTCATGACTTGATAAATTACAAATCCAAGCATGCAAATAAATGAGTTGAATTCGAACATGCAATAAAATTGCCTAATTACCAGCCAATGATGTAAATTGTTAACAGGCGTGAGAGAAACCACCAATGATGAAAATAGATCTAAAGGTACTAACAGTACAATCCACGAGATGCAAATAATGATTTTTCATCTAACACTCACGGAATCACTCGATCGAAGGCCAATGATGTAAGTCTATCATCGGATGCGAATAACCTGCCATTAGGGCATACAGGCTCTAAGGTACTGAAAAGGGGATTTCTAGATCAACTTCTCGGATAATGTGTTAAAGTCGGCAAGAAGTGATCCGTTGAAGGAGGGCCATAATGCATCCCACATCATTGACACAAGATGAAGGCAATAAGAAAATAATGAGAGTGATCAGAGAATCACGCAATGAATGAGACGAAGAAGGAACTTCTCTTGAACATATCAGAGACACGACTCTGGATTTGGCAGTATTTGACTCAAATGGAATTAGAGGTCATGTTCAACAAAAATGGTGATAGCATGAGAGGTAAAATATATTTCACAAACCCATGGAGGAAAGTGATGAATGAAGGATATCCCCAACTCGACACGAAACAGAGGATGTGTCATGTTCAATAGCGACATACTTCCAACACAACTGATTAATTCTTTCCATTTTCTCCCACCATTTCTGGTGAGTACCCCAATTATTTTTGTATACAATCTTGAAGGGGATAGCATATTCTTGTGATATAATTTTTTCCTTCAGACAAATCCATCCTAGTACATTTTACGAGCCTTAGGAAGGAGGAACTTGGTGTCGTCATGATGACGGATCCAATGTCGTTAAATTTTAACAAGTCTGACAAAGGTAAAACTCGGTGTCTTTTCATGTTTAGAGAGTTTGAAAAGGGGCGAAAAGAAAACTCCAGATGGCCCTTTTCGTAAATAGTCCCTCATACCCGAAAAGGTAGAAAACAAAGTGTGAGAGAAACTCTTAGTCGCGATTGAACAAGGTATTCATTTTCATAAATAATTTATCCCAGCCTAAAAAAGGGGTAAATGTATACTGGGTAAATGAGGTTTCGTGCACTTTAACAAGCTCAAAATGACAAGAACTCAGCAATATTTTCATGTTTAGAGATTCAGAAAAGAGTTGAAAGTTGACTCCTCATGTAGGAACGAGTGGTATAAAGGATAACAACTGGTTCTAGTTATGGTGGAACTGCTCAAAAAATGATAAAATTCAAGAGACTGGCTAATAGTACCACTCATTGTAGCAGTTCCTTGGGAATTGGTAAAACAATCAAGTGAAAGTGTATGATCATCCGAGCAGATGGTGACGATGGAATGAGAAAACCAAGGATCATTCGACAAAACAGGCAGATAAAATGGCAATCACGAGAGGTAAAATGATAATGGTTTCATTTTTACGCAAGCTTGAAAACATGGGATACTCTACTTGAAAAAAATTCATGCCTCCATCAAGTTGGTGACTCAATTCGAGGTACATGCCCTCAAGCTTCAGTGCATTCACCAAAGTAGGCTACTAGTTACTGACAGGTGGATGGAGTGAAGGTTCAAATATGAGATCAAGTGAAATATTGTACTGGGATCTTACAAGATCTTATCAAAGACTCAAATTCAAAAGGGAACTTATTTCATTTTTTAAAGAGGTTGACACAGTAAAAGAATTATCCTCATAAGATATTGTTTCATTTTTAAAGGAGCTTGACACAAGAAAATGAACTATGCTCTAACGAGCTTGTTTCATTTTTTAAGGAGCTTGACAGAAGAAAATGAACTGTGCTCCGACAACCTGATCAAGACATATAAAAATTCATGGCTTCAAAGAGGTTCTCATCTGATGGGAGAACAACATCTTGGAAATTTCCATCGAATGCCCCCAGTAGACAGTATGCGACGACACTATCACTAGATGAGGGCAATGAAAAATTGGCCACATAATTAACTTGTGGCGGGGAAGATACCACCGACAGGTAAGGACTAGGAAGGGATGATGGTAGGCTAGATGTCACATCAGGACCAAAGAATGAAAGTTTATCAATGGTCACGATCTGACCTTTGTGTGGAAAACAAATCATACGAAAGAGGGATGAGACAAGCGCTCCCATGGCATAAGAATAGTTTCACCCTAGGAAGAAGTTAAAATCCAAGGGGCCTTGGACAACCATCATGTTTATATAGACAATATTCCCCCCTAAAGTAGTAGGTAACTTTGGAAGGATTCCGAACGGTTGATTGGTTCCTCTGTTAAAAGCCAGCATATTTTGAGTAATAGGCACAAGTTGTAGAGAATCGAAAGCTCACTAGGTATTTGAGGAAAAAATACTAACCGAGGCGCCTTCATATATAATCGTGCTCGGTACGACCATATTGCAGGCCTGTACAATGATCTTAAAGGGCACGTAAGAAGGAAGACGATATTACGTGAATCGACTCCAACCAAAAGAAGCGACCAAACTACATGGAGGGGGTAAAATAGGAATAAGAGGATTATCCCCTTACGTTATGGGAGCGGAAGGACTATCCTCCTGTACTCTAGGAACGAGAGTAGGATTACTTTTTTGAACAGTGGTGACGGGAGTTGGAGGATCACCCTCCTAGATCATGGAAGTTGGAAAATCTCCCTCTGGTCCCGGGGAAGAGAGGAAACAAAGAGAACTTGACTGGGATGAGGCCCACTCTCGATGGAAAAGACCTAGTGAACTGTAGGTGGAATCAGTTCGACCTTTTTCTCAACCAATGATTGGTCAGAAATGGACTCAAGAGACTTACTTTCAAAGAGAGCGAAATTGACCAGAGATGAATCCCAATCAATTACGTGATCAACTATTAGAGGACTCGAAGAAAACTTCTGGTAACAAATGGGAAGACAGGACTCAGAATTCAAAAGGGTATCCAACACTTTAGAAGCTTCATCCATATAAGGATAGAGGTGAATGAGATGGTTCCCTTCACACAACTTACAGGGAATTTTGATTTTACCCTGTTTCTTATGAGTCTTATTATCTCTAGCTGAAGGCTTATCATCAGCATGCTGCCCAGAGGTTGACGATGAAGGATGAATCGGGTCAACGGACCACAATTCTAACACCTTGGGAATACCAGGGAAATCATGAAGAATATGGTCACCCTCACATAGCTTGCAAGGGAATTTTACTTTAAGGGACGTAAAGAAAGGTTTCTCAACATTAGTGGCATGGGTAGCGATAGTCGTTGGGTGTGGAGCCTAATTATGTTGTTTATTTTGTATCACAGCGTTGGACCCTGTACCTTAATGGGGCGACAACGTCGCCCAAAATTAAACACTGCCTGGGGGGTCTGGGGGGGCGGCTGCGACTTTATGGAGCCCCCCCTAACGGGGGGTTTCAGGGGCAGCGTCCCCAAAGCTAAAAATAGATGTAAAATTGCCTTGTAAAAATATAGTAATTTCTAGTCAATTTGGGCCGTTCATTAGGCAGATGATCTGACGGTAGAAATTATATTTAGTTTAGGGTTTTTTTCCCTAGAAGGCAACCCCTCGCTTGTATGAGGGTATTGTATTGTGGCTGTGTATTGTATGTGTATTCTCGGAGCGAGAAATAGATAGGGAGACTGTGAGAGAGAACAAAGGATATTACAGTGGATTTGTTGTAGGTTGTGTCTCTTCATTTTGCTGGATAATAGAAAGGAAGGATTGGCTGTTCAGGGTGGACGTAGCCCAAACTGGGTGAACCACGTATATCTGCGTCTCTCTGGTTTTATGTGTTTTGTGTGCTTGTGTTTTTCTACATATTTTGTGTGTTTCATTTCTTTGTAATATATAATTTTCTAACAACTAGTATTAGAGCCAAAGGTCTATTTGGCTAATAAACTCGTAGAAAGAAGGGTTCCTGGTTCGAGTGGGAGCAATGGCAGAAGATGGTAAGTTTAGGGTCGAGAAGTTTAACGGCCAAAACTTCCCGTTTTGGAAGATGCAGATGGAAGACTATTTGTATCAGAAAGATCTGTACCTACCATTGAGCGGAAAAACAAAGAAGCTAACGACTATTACAAATGCATAATGGGATATTCTTGATAGAAAGGCACTCGAAATAGTACGGTTGTGCCTCACGGCATCGGTAGCCTTCAATATTTTGAAGGAAACAACAACAAAGGGTTTGATTAAGGCATTGGCGAAACTATATGAAAAAACGTCGGCCTCAAACAAGGTATTTCTTATGAAACGTTTATTTAATATGAAGATGTCAGAAGGTGGATCTATTGCAGATCATTTAAATGATTTTAATACAGTTACCAGTCAGTTAAGTTTTATAGGGGTAAACTTTTATGATGAAGTTAGAGCTTTGTTTTAGTTATGGCCATTAGTAACTCTGTCTCTGGATCTAGTACTTTAAAGTTTTATGATGTTGTCGGTGCTATCCTTAGCGAGGAAATGCGACAGAAAAGCTCTGGTGAGACATCAGGTAATGCTTCAAGTGCAAATTCTAGGGGAAGAAGAATGGAAAGAGGAAAGAGCTCGAGATATCACAGTAAATCAAGGAAAGGAAAATCCAAGTCGATATCGGGGATAGTGTGCTAGAAATGCGGAAAGAAAGGACACCTAAAGAAATACTGTAGATCTTAGAAGGGAAAAGAAGGAGACACACAACAAGAAAACAATCATGAAACAAATGTGACAGGTGATGTGTTACAAGATGCTTTGATTCTTTCTTTCGAAAATGTTACTGATTCTTGGGTTGTAGATTCAGGGGCTTCATTCCATTCCACACCTGATAAGAAATATTTTCATGACTATGTTCAAGGAGATTTTGGACATGTCCGTTTGGGTGATGATAAACCTTGTAAAATTGTTGGAATGGGTAAGGTTCTTGTAAAACAAAAAAATGGAGACCAATGGCTATTAAAGGAGTTAAGGCATGTTCTAGATCTAAAGAAAAATATGATTTCAACAGGGCAATTAGGCAGTGAAGGTTGTGTGACAACTTTCATAGATAAAACCTCGAAGGTCACCAAAGGAGCCCTGGTAATAGCAAAAGGCGAAAAGGTTGGTACATTGTATTTATGCAATGGTATTTCTAACTCTATTAATGCTTTAACTTCCAAAGGAGCAGATGCAGCATTATGGCATCATAGGCTCGGACACATGAGTGAGAAGGGAATGAAGATTCTTCACTCAAGAAATTTTTTGCCAGGTTTGAAGAATGTTGATTTGGATTTTTGTGAAAATTGCATTTATGGAAAACAAAAGAGAGTTAGATTTCTCAGAGTTGGGAAAGAAAAGAAGAGTGAAAAATTGGAGCTTGTGCATACAGATGTATGGGGACCGGCTCAGGTATCATCTCTTGGTGGCTCTCGTTATTATGTTACTTTTATTGATGATGCAACTAGAAAAACATGGATTTATTGTATTCAGAATAAATCTGATGTATTTGATACTTTCAAGAAATGAAAAGCTTTGGTTGAGATTGAGACAGGAAAGAAGTTGAAGTGTCTCAGATCAGACAATGGAGGTGAATATTGCAGCAAAGAGTTTGATAGGTACTGTTCAGAGCATGGAATTCGTAGAGAGAAGACAGTTCCAAGAACACCACAAGAAAATGGTGTGTCAAAAAGGATGAACAGAAAAATCATGGAGCGTGCAAGGTGCATGAGATTGCATGCAGGATTGCCTTTACAATTTTGGGCAGATGCTGTAGATACTGCTGTTTATCTAATAAACAGAGGGCCTTCAAGTTCCTTGGATGGTGGTATTCCAGAGGAAGCATGGACAGGTAAAAAGGTAAACTACTCTTTTTTAAAGCCTTTTGGTTGTGAAGCCTTTGTCCATATTAATAAAGAAAATAGAACAAAGCTTGAGGAAAAATCAAAGAAATGTACCTTTATTGGATATGGTGTTAATGGTTTTGGTTATCACTTATATGATTATGAAAATCACAAAACCATTAGGAGCAGAGATGTAATATTCAATGAAAAGGTCTTGTATAAGAATCAATTGCAGAAAAAGAAACAGGAAAAAGAAAACAAAGAATACATAGTTCTTGATGAGATCACAGAAAAAGTAAAGGTGCCTCAAAATAATAATAATCAACATCCACAACAACAACAATAGGCACCTCAAACACTTGAAAGCGGTGTTAGAAGATCTACCAAGATAAGTAGACCCCCTGAATGATACTCTCCTTCATTATATTATTTATTGTTGACTGATTCTGGTGAACCTGAATGTTATGAAGAAGCAATGCAGGTTGAAATCAGGAAGAAGTGGGAGCTAGCCATGGAAAAAGAGATGGACTCCTTAATGCATAACAAGACTTGGGACTTATTCAGGTTGCCTGCAGGTAAAACTAAATTGTAGAATAAATGGGTTTACAGGCTGAAGGAAGAAGATGGAGGAAAGCAGAGGTAAAAAGCTAGACTTGTGGTGAAGGGGTTTGCACAGAAGAAAGGTATTTATTTTGATGAAATATTTTCTCCTGTTGTTAAGATGACTTCAATCAGAACTATTTTAAGTCTTGTAGCAGCGAAAGATTTACATCTTGAACAGATAGATGTAAAGACATAATTTCTCCATGGAGATTTGGAGGAAGAGATCTATATGCAGCAACCAGAAGTATATGAGGTCAAAGGGAAAGAAAAATTAGTGTGCAGGTTAAAGAAGAGCTTGTATGGCTTAAAACATACTCTAAGGTAGTGGTATCTAAAATTTGACAAGTTTATGTCTGAACAAGGTTATACTAGATGTCACTCTGATCATTGTGTTTATATTAAAAGGAAAAATGATGGCAGCTATATTATATTGTTATTGTATGTAGATGACATGCTTGTTTCAGGGGCTAACATGCAGGAAATAAATGTTCTCAAAATAAAATTGGCAAATTCATTTGCAATGAAGGATTTGGGAGCTGCAAAACAAATCCTTGGTATGAGAATAACTAGAGATAGGAAAAATCGCAAATTAACACTGTCTCAGAATGAGTACATACAAAAGGTGTTGAAAATATTATATATGCATAATGCAAAACCAGTTAGTACACCTTTTGCTAGCCATTTCAAACTTAGTAAGGAGATGTGCCCCAAGACCCAAGAAGAAATGGACTACATGTCTAAAGTTCCATATGCATCAGCAGTTGGAAGCTTAATATATGCAATGGTCTACACAAGGTCTGATATTGCACATGCAATGGGAGTTGTAAGCAGGTACATGAACAATCCAGGAAAAGAAAATTGGATGGCAGTGAAATGGATTCTCATATATTTGAGAGGTACCACAAATCAAGCATTATGCTTTGGTGGTTCAAACATTTATCTACAGGGATATGTTGATGCAGATATGGCAGGTGACAGAGATGGTAGGAGGAGCACTACATGATATATATTTACTGTAGGTGGAACAGCTGTTAGTTGGGTTTCAAAAATCCAAAGTGATGTTGCACTTTCAACAACATAAGCAGAGTATGTTGCTACTACAGAGGCTAGTAAAGAAATGATTTGGTTACAAATGTTTATGGATGAATTGGGTAAGAAGCATGATACGGGCACATTATACAGTGATAGCCAAAGTGCCATTCATCTTGCAAAGAACTCAACATTTCATTCGAGGACTAAACACATACAGCTCAAGTACCATTTCATACGATCGGTATTGGAAGATGGATAGTTGAAGCTGGAAAATATACACACTAGCCAAAATCTTGCAGATATGCTAACAAAAGTTGTAACCAGGGAGAAACTGAGAATATGCTCAGTTTCAATTGGTCTTCAAGGATGACAATGAAGATGATAAACAGCCAGGTCCAAAGAGGAGTCATTGTCTAGCAAATGAAGCAGCAGTGGAGTTGCTACAATTAGTCTCCAAGTGGGAGATTGTTGGGTGTGGAGCCTGATTATCTTGTTTATTTTGCATCATAGCGTTGGACCCCTGTACCTTAATGGGGTGGCAACGCCGCCCGAAATTAAATGCTACCTGAGGGGTCCAGGGGGGGCAGCTGCGACTTTATGGAGCCCCCCCCTTGGCGAGGGGTTTCGAAGGCAGCGCCGCCGAAGCTAAAAACATATGTAAAATTGCCTTGTCAAAATATAATAATTTCTAGTCAATCTGGGCCGTTCATTATGCAGATGATCTAACATTAGAAGTTATGTTTAGTTTAGGGTTTTTTGCCCTAGAATGCAACCCCTCGCTTGTATGAGGGTATTGTATTGCGGTTGTGTATTGTATGTGTATTCTCGGAGCGAGAAATAGATAGGGAGACTGTGAAAGAGAATAGAGGATATTACAGCAGATCTGTTGTAGGTTGTGTCTCTTCATTTTGCTGGATAATAGAAAGGAAGGACTTGCTATTCGGGGTGGACGTAGCCTAAAATGGGTGAACCACGTATATATTTGTCTCTCTGGTTTTATGTGTTTTGTGTGCTTGTGTTTTTCTGCATATTTTATGTGTTGCATTGCTCTGTAATATATATAATTTTCTAACAATAGTTTTTTATTTCCCCCCCAGCTTATTTTCCTTCTTCTTCTTCTTCTTCTTAGCCACCTAGTTACTAGAACCCAGACTTTCACCAGGCGAAGAGGGAGAACGAGGTGAATAAGGTAAGGGGTTAACCTTAAGTTCAACATGGGGTTGACATGGTTCAGGCGGAGGAGAACTCTGTTGAGAAAAAGTTGGTATATTCTAAACCACAGGGGTCAAAAATAACCAAACTGATAGACCAATGGTTAATCCTAGGAGGGACAATGTTGCCATATACATGGCACCAACATTTCCAAAAGAAGGAAACGAACCAAGATTCCCATATGAGGGGACCTCGGGTTGATGAACTCAGGAATTGTTTCAATTGATCTCAATCTAAGGCGAGCATGGGTAAAATGTTATCGTGGAGGATAACATTAAAGAAAGAAAAACAAATCACAAGGGGCGAATTAAGAAAAAATATTACCAGGTAGACGTGAACTGCAATATACACCTTGGTGATCAAATGAAAGAGAAATGACCAAGGACTTAACATACGGAAGCCAATCTCCCCAAATGATGTGTTTGGTGTATCACATCTATAAGGTGGCTGACTCAGTTACCTATGGCAGGTTTGCAGCCTAATGGTGTCACCCAAAATATACGTGATGGTACGTGGGAGTCCAAATCCATAGTAGTGTTGTCTGATGTGGAACTGTTTGATGATAGCATCCCAAAATATACTTTCATACATCAATATACTTCCATACGTGGGATGGGATATCACCCCCAGGTTGTAACGCAAACTGTTAGCAACATCTCCTATGCTTAACGACGTGATAACATGTATCTAGCCTATACCTCTAAATGTGGTTCGTTAGGTTCCAAATGATCCTTAGATTGATTGAATAAATTTTAAGGTTGATCTTGAATTATGTCTCGGTTTCAAAGCCCTATCGATGTCACTTGAATCCCTAAAATGCAGCTAAATGAGAAAAGAACCATTCATTTCAATTAATCCAATGTTAATTAGGGAGAGAGAAACTCACGCAATCAACACAGAAACAAAAAAATGCATAAAACGACATTCAATTTTCTCTTCAAGTGCGTAATTTTAAATCGAAACAAAAATTTTACAATCTTCTTCTTTTCACTACATGCACTAAGAAGCGAATCGAAATGAAATTTTCGTTTTCTAAAGCAAAATAAAACAAAAAAAAAAAAAATGTATTTTTCTTATAAGCACATTACGAAATGTAGAATGCGAATTGATTAACAATGTTTTGAGTACTAATGAGATCTCTCAATCATGCATGCAAGAGGCAAATATTTCGAAAATCAAAGAGATACGTAAACCATTTTCTTCAAAATAAAGCACTCTTCATTCACACATTGATTAATCACTCAAAGAAAACAAACTTTAGTCGGAGGACAAGTAATTGTAATCTATGCTTGATGGAAAATAGAAACTCAAATGCATTTAGAATTGACACTTGAAAAATAACTATCCGTGAGTACCGACCGAAATACAAAATACAATCAAACCCTAAGCCTGAAAGGTATGACAAGACTCAATTCAATGAGAATTCTGGAAGTCAACAAAGTAAGTAACCGCTCAGATGGCCAGAGGACACCTAGAAACCCTAGGAATAAAAGGATGCAATAACTTTGCAAAAGAGACAACCAAAGGTGTAAAACTCAAACTAGAAATGTCACTGAACAGAGAAGGAATGGAGCTACTCAAACAAACAATAACACTCAGAAGGATAAGACTCACTGGATGACCAAATGAAGGAAACCCTAAAAATTCACACATAGGAATCGGCGCGATTTTTTAGGCTGCAACCCACACTGGAGGGGTAAAAGCGTGGCTGTGTAAAATGCATAACGCGTTGATCGACGCGAATTTCAGAGTAATACCAGCACCAATCAAGGAAAATATTGAAAAATAATTTTTTTTTTCAAACTGACACTGGGCTTATCACTTTAGCAGAGAGATAAAGGTCTGTAAACAATTACAAGAGCTATAGAGGCAAGGAGATGGACCCTCGATGAAAATCGAAGACAAGACAAGAAATCAAAAAATCGAAAATAGGAGACTGAAAGGCTAGCGTTCCCCAGTGGATTCGCCAATTTTTTATGCAGGAAAATCCTCTCTGTGGACAGAGATGATCCCTCTAGCACTAGGATAGGTCTAGTAACAATAGGGAACAATTAGAAACCTAATTTCCTAGATTGTAAATGCATGCAAATCGTGAATAGATCACCTAACTCAATCATATGCTAATTCCCATTTGAATCCTTTGGTCCTTCGTGTTCCGTGGTCAGATCTTCACCACTACCGGTGCTTGGTTACTTGCACAAGGGATCAAACAACAACAAACGTGAAAGCATAACATATATAATGCATATACAATATACTTAGTTGAACAAGGAAAGCTAAGAATCCAATCACACATAAAAGACATGAATGGAAAGCACAAACCAATCATATTATATTAAAATAGAGAGGGGGAGTTACAACCTGCAGCTTGATGTCGCAGCTCTCCTTCGATGGGTCCTGATCCAGGCATGTCTCCAAAGTGCTCTTTCAACTTGATGTGGAGGGCAAAAGGTCTCAACTCTCGCTCGATACCTATAGCAACAAAATATCTCTTTGTTGTTCTTCTATCTATGTTCTAACTAGCAGAGCTATGGGAGATTTTCCATTATATAGAACAGGAGAGAGCATGGATCCACTTAAGGTGGGGAAATGGGTTATCCATTTGGGTGGTTCCACTTTTTTAGGAACAAATATTCCAAAGGGAGAAGCTCGGCTCTATCCTTGGGAGAAAACAACCAATTCTTCACCACGAAGCTTCCAAATCTCGAAGCTTCACTTCCATTTTTTTTAAAATTCCCAGAAGGGGATCAGCATGAGTATGATCCTCATTCTAGTGCCGATCGACGCAGCCCTAGAACAAAAAGAGGTGATTGGCACGAGCAAGACATTGAGAGGGCGCACTGCTCCAGATAATTAGGTTTTAGAGAAGCTACTTTAGGAATGTTCAACAGAGATTTTATTCATTGTGCTGAAAAGGACATGAAGGCATATTTTCATGATGGAAAATAGGCACAGGGGTCACTATTAGGGGTCTCCAAGATAGGGAACGAGGAGTACAAGTACAACGAAAAATTGTTGTGTAACAAACATCATGATCCTTCATGTTAAATTTTGAGGACAATTGGGTCTCCAAATCCTAGATAATTTCTTTGTCATTTCCAATCAGCAACATATCATCCACTTACAAGACCAAATAACATGTTCACCTATTAATTTAAAATACACATTGATCTTCTTTTCTCCTGGTGAAGCCAATTCCCCGTATATATGTATCAAATTTTTGATACCACATCCTTAGTGACTGCTTTAACCCATACAAAGACTTTTTTTTAACCTGCATACTAGTTCTTTCTTACCCTTCATTACAAAGCCTTCTGGTTGCTTCATCTAGATCTCTTCTTCCAGATCCCTATGAAGAAATGATGTATTCACATCCATATGTTCTACCTCAAAATCAAAAGCAACAACATTAGATAAAATTAATATGATATAAGCTAACTTGGAAACATGAGAAAAAAATATCACCAAAAATCAATTCCTATCACCTAGGAATAACGTTTTGCTACCAACTGAGCTTTGTATTTATCCACCTTCCCTTCTGCATTCATATTCTTCTTAAACACGCATTTTCTGCCAATGGGTTTCCTTCTAGCTGGAAACTCCACAACATCCCAAGCCTCATTTTTGTCTAAATATGCCATTTCTTTAACCTTTTCCTCATTTCAGAGTTTTCCATGCTATGAATCCACTGCCTCCTTGAAAGCTTTGGGATCGTCATCAGTAATAGATAGAGAAAAAATTGAGTAGAAATTAGATAGACTATACCTCTCTAGCCGTCTTCTCTCTCAAATTGATCTCCTAAAAAATGGAGACTGTGGATTCATGTTCTGTTGTAGAGTCTTATTTTTCCTCCTTCAGTTCAAACCCTATCTTCTCGAGTTCCTTTGGTAGAACTTCATGTTTAATAACATATTTCACCTCTCTAAACACCACATCATGTTTGTACACAACCTTCTTTTTTTCTGGGTTCCAAAGCTTATAACCTTTTAAACCATCCTTATACCCAATAAAGATGCACCTTTCATATCTACTATCCAACATGTTTTTTTTCTCCTTTGGAACATGTACATATGCATCACAACCAAATACCCTAAGATCTGAGAGAGGGTTTCTTACTAGTCCATAACTCTTATGGATTCTTATCCTCCAACATTGATGAAGGTGGTCTGTTAAACATTTAAGATGAAATATCCACTGCCTTTTCCCATAATTCTTGTCCTAACCCGACACAATTGAGCATGCTTCCTACCTTTTCCATTAATGTTCTATTCATTCTTTCTGCAACCCCATTTTGTTGTTGTGTGTATGGAGTTGTCTTTTTTCATGCTATACCACACATCTTACAAAACTCTTCAAATTCATTCTTGCAGAACTCTCCACCATTATTTGTCATTAACACCTTAATCTTCTTCTATGTCTAATTCTCCACCTAAGCCTTAAATTATTTAAACCTATCAAAGAATTCAGATTTATTCTTAAGGAAATATATCCATGTATTCCTCGAGAAGTCATCTATAAATGAGACATAGTACACAGACTTACCTAGTGATGGAACTAACATAAGTCCAAACACATCACTGTGCACAAGCTCTAATATCCCTTTTTCCCTCTTAGCACTAGAGCATAAACACACCCGATTATACTTCCCATATATACAATGTTCACAAAAATCAAAATCCAAAGATAAATTGGACATACCTTCTACCATACCATTATCATGTAGTATTCAAATTACATTCTCTTCAATATGTCCAAGTCTTTCATGCCACAATATAGTCTTATCTCCAAATACCACTACATTTTCTTCTCTAATTTCAAGAACGACAAAAATATTGCACCCATCAATAATAATGCTACCCAAATCTTGTACAAAGTTCCAATCCAAAATCCTCTCATCAATACCAGTTCTCCCCAAACCATCTTGTAGGTTTCTTTATCGAACATTATTTTTATACCTGCATCATCCATCTTGCTTACATAGATCATATTTATGGCCAATGCAGGAATATGTAGAACACCAAGAAGTGTTCTAATCCTTCCACCTTGGAACTTGAACTTGACTTTACCACGTTATATGACTATGGCCTTCCTGTCATCCACTAGGAAGACATAACCACCATCATATTTCTTGTACTCGCAGAACCACTCCCTATGGGGAGTAAAGTGAAAGGATGCACCTGAGTTAATCAACTATGTCACATGATTTACATGTGTACTTGAAGAAGAAGCTAAGTACACATCCCCACCTTCATATGAGGTGGTTTTTTCCTCTCTATAAGGAGCATCATCAAATCCCTTTCCTTTCTCAGGAGTTTTATATTTACAATCTTTTTTTTAAATCCTTTCTTTTCTGTATTTTCAGCATACCTTAATAGGTTTTCCTAAAGATTTAAATCTTCCTCTAGATTTAGATCTCCCACTTGAGAAAATTTTTTGTTTATGTTATGGGACCATCCTCTTACAGATAAGGCATCTCCATTTTTCTCTCCACATTTTTTTGTCTCATCTCCTCTGACAACAAGGATGACTATTTCATCAAACTTCAAGGTAGTTTCATTGCTACCTATAGCAACAACCAGACTATCCCACGAGTCTAGTAGAAAACAAAATAAAATAATGCACTTATCTTCATCTGAAATTTTAATATCAAGAGATAAATATTGACTTACCACAATATGAAAGGCGTTTAGATGCTCTGTCACCAAGTCTCCATCATTCATCCTGAGGTTATACATTTTCTTACGCAGGAAAAATTTGTTCACCAGACTTATATTGATACAAATTCCCTAACTTGTTCCACAAATCCTTTATCATATCTTCCCCTATTACATTCAACAATATGTTGGGAAAAATACTGAGAGGAGGGAGGGGGGTGTGAATCAGTATTTAGAGCTTACTGAAAATATTTTAACTTTTTCTTTACAGAATTCCATACGCGACTTTGATGAACTCAACTCACGTATACACATGCATATAATAAAAGAAACTAGCGTATACTAATATAATTTTGAAGATTAGGAAAAAATTTCAGGAACAATATTTAACTCAGTTTACCAGTCATGCATCCATTAGATAATCAGGAAAGATGTGTAGTAACAACAGTATAAATCATCACACAAGAGCAACACACATGAACACCAATATTTAAGGTGGAAACCCAATTCGGGAGAAAACCACTGTTGTTGTCTTCTCTATCTTCAATATTTATTATATAGAAAATTGTTTACAATATTGTACTGATGCAGACTCATATCAGTACGCAGGCATCTACCTACAAAATGCTACAACCTTATCTCATTTTCCAGCTACTACTGGAAGGGAGCTACAACCCCCTAATATTTTTTACCAGCCACTACTGGAAGGGAGCTTCGACCCCCTGATTAGAACACCAGCTTCTACTGGTAGGAAGCTTATACTTCCATACTAAAGGCTTCAACCCTCAGAACCACTGCAGAGCACATTTCATCAATTTTCATACTAGATCAAAAAACATCAACACAACTCTTTATAAACATCAACAACCATAAACTTTACCCAATACTTCAACCAGAACAGTGAGACCACTATAAAAAGAACTCAGAAATAACCCAGACTTCAGAATAAATATGAAGATAAAAACTCAACCCTGAACATTAATCAACTTAAAATGCATACGCTACTTCACTTCACTGAACCTGTGTGTATACGCGCTTTCCTTCACACCAACCTGCGTACAACTCTGCGAATACTGTTTTTCAAAATGTAATCAGTCTTAGATCTAGACCTGAGGCTTTCAGTTAGATATCTTTAAAAATGTAGAACCCTTCATCAATTAGTCACCATCAACCATGTTTATTTTCTCAATGACCATATTTGTAAATAATCAACTTAGCAGCATATACAGTATTTAAACAACCCATATCTACAAGAAGACTTCATTGACAGATAGTATACAAATAGCAGGAATAATAGAAAAACCTCTGCAATAAGCTTTTGAAAACCATAACTACCATACGCGCCTTTTCTGAAGAAAACCCGCGTATATACACACTTTTACTGAGACGAACTAGCGTATAGATCTGTGAATATAAACTTTGTAGAATGAACCAAATCCATAGAACTTACCCAGATTTCTTCACTTGAATTCAGCAAAATTGCGCCAGGTCATAGGTCTAATCATCTCTTCAATGGATCACACAAGAGCATAGTCATTTCAGATCTAGAGATCCTAAACCATCATTGTATCCATGGGTGCATCATAGATTCAGTTCGATCAATTAAAACAGAGTTCATCCCATGCAAATATACCTTGAAGATAATTATTCAGTTACAACCCTTACTCATGCGCACTTTGCACTATGATCTTCTTCTCCTTATATAGATTTAGCCTTTACCAATACCATGACTCAAAACCACACAACTGTTGATGGTATTCTTGGACGGAATCAAATAGGAAATACAGTGCTCAATACTGTGGGCTAATACCATGGTAATTCCCCTTGGTATCATAATTTTAGAGCGCAAAAGGCATACGCAACTTGGATCATTCGTATCTGCGTGTATACGCAACTTCTCTTCATAAAAAATGCATATATACAAATTCTGAATGTATATGCAGGTTTCCTTCACAAAATTAGCGTATACATTGCATCCATACGCTAGTTTCCTTCATAAAACTTGCGTATACATTGCATCCATATGCTAGTTTCCTTCATAAAACCTGCGTATACATTGAGAAATATTTCCTGTTTCATTTCTCTGGCACTTACTGGAATTCCTTTCTCTGTCATATCTGAACTAACCTGTAGAAACAAAAATTTTACATCTTTAACACATAAGTTGCTTATCAAAGGGCAAGTCATCAAGTATGTTTCCATCAAGAACAACTTCATCAAGTAGGTTGCCATCAAGGACAACATATTTCCAAAAATCTCCCCCTTTGGACATTATGGCAACCATGATGGTGTTTGATCATCACAATAGATAAGTACATTAATCATAACCATTATTCAAACACCAAAATACTCTTCCCCTTTGACATCAAGGGTAAAGGGCAGATCAAAACCAAAACAAGGTTTCTCTTCCCTTGTAGATAGATGAGCTCTGAAGATCTGATGTGTGCTCAATTTACCATGCTCCCCCTGAGTTCATGCTGGATATTTAAACAGATTTTTCAATGAAGTACATGACTCAACTTCCCAACCAAGTGGGTTTACAAAATTGAACAAGTCCTTACATGAATAAATATAGCAATTTTACATCATAGGTCTCAACATGACCTTTTTATCAAATTACAGACATGACTATATATGACCAAAACCAAAGAATCTCAAACATGAGATCATAACACATCAACCAATCAGAATGTCAACAATGCATCCCTTTTCACAAGACAAGTGCTCCTCCTTAGCTTTTCCATCCTGAACATCTTCAACAACCAAATCATCAAAGCATCTTCATCAAGGAGAAAAATATTAGAGAATGATACAGAAAGATCAATACTGAAACAACAACAGAGATTACCCAATAGCACCACAACTGTTCTGAAATGTTGACCCAGAGAAATTCTGTCAACAAAGCCCATACGCGGTTTTATGCACCAAAACTCGCGTATATACACAATTCTCCTTTATGAAACCCACGTATCAAATTAAATCTTCTAAAATTAAGCATATTTGATCAGAGAGGTAGAGACAACTCCCAGCTTCTGTCTGAGATATTTGAATGCTTCCCTGGGAAGAGGTTTAGTAAATATATCAGAAACTTGTTCTTTGGAGGGAACATACTCCAATTTAACTTTTTTTTCAAGCACTTGTTCACGTAGGAAGTGATACTTGATAGGAATGTGCTTGGTCTTGGAATGCATAACAAGATTCTTTGAGATACTAATGGCAATTGTATTATCACATAAAATGGAGATGGGAGGTGAACATTTGATTTGAATGTCTTGTAAATTCTGCATCATCCAAAGTATTTGTGTGCAACATGATGCGGCAACCACATGTTCTTCTTCTGCTGTAGATAAGGCAATAGAACTTTGTTTCTTGTTGAACTAAGATACTAATCGGGGCCCCATATAGAATGCACCACCACTAGTTCTTTTTCAATCATCAACATTTCCAGCCCAATCTACATCTGTGTAAGCATGAAGAGTGAGATCAGCATTCTTTGGATACCATAGACCACAGTCTTGAGTCCCTTGTATATATTTGAATATTATTTTTATAGCTTGAAGGTGAGACTCTTTTGGATTTGCTTGGAATCGTCCAACAATCCCAACTGCATGCATAATGTCTAGCCTTGTCCCGGTTAGATAAAGAAGACTTCCAATCATGGATCTATATTCTAGTTGATTCACCATGGGAGAATCATCATGAGAACTGAGGTTACATCTAGTTACCATTGGAGTACTCATAGGTTTGCAATATTCCATCCCAAACTTCTTCAGAATTTGCTTCAGATATTTTGCTTGTGATAAAAATATGCCATCTGTTGCTTGTTGCACTTGTAAGCCAAGAAAAAATGTTAGTTCCCCAAGTAAAGACATTTCAAATTCTTGTTGCATAACAGAAGAAAATTTCTAACTCATGGACTCTTCATTACTCACAAAAATGATGTCATCAACATATACAACTACAATCAATAGTTTATCATTTTCAATTTTTGTGTATAAGTTGTTATTAGCAGATCCCTTTGAAAAACCTTGTTGATGAAGATATTTGTCAAGATGATAGTACCATGCCCTTGGAGCTTGTTTGAGACCATATAAAGCTTTTTTAAGTTTGCAAACAATTTTTTCATCATTTCCCAAAATTAATCCTTCTGGTTGTTCTATATAAACTTCTTCTTCTAGATCACCATTGAGGAAAGCAGATTTAACATCCATTTGATAAACTTTGAATTGTTGAAAGATTGAAAAGGCAAGAAACATTCTTATGGCTTCAAGTCTAGCTACAGGAGCAAATGTTTCTTCAAATTCTATACCTTCTTGTTGAGCATACCATTTACAAACAAGTCTAGCTTTGTTTCTAATAACATCTCCATTTTCATTTAACTTGGTTTTAAATATCCATTTTTTTCCAATAACATTTTTATCATGAGGTCTTGGAACCAATTCCCAAGTATGATTCTTTTCAATCTGATCAAGTTCTTCATTCATGGCTTGAATCCAACATTCATCTTTGCTAGCTTGATTGACATTTTGTGGTTCAATAGTGGATAGATATGCTAGATAACTAGGAGATCCTTCAAGAGTTCTTCTTGTTTGGACACCTGATCCCTTTTCTCCCAAAATTTGAGATTCTGGATGATTCTTTTGAACATACCTGGATGGAGCCTTTTCAGATAGATCTTCTTCTGGTGCTTCATTGGGTTCACCTTCTATATTGTTTCTATTTGATGCAGGAAGATATTCATCACCATCATCTTCATTTTTTATTGGTATTTCCCCTTTTGGAGTTGAGAGAGACTCATCAATTACAACATCAATGCATTCAACCATATTTCGAAGTCTTTTATTGTAACATTTATATGCTTTACTTCTTCAAGAATAGCCAAGAAATATTCCTTCATCTGACCTAGGTTCAAACTTACCAAGTTTTTCATCATTTTCTTGATAAAACATTTGCTTCCAAAAACTCTAAAATGCTTTACAGTTGGAAGATTACCATAATAGAGCTCACAAGGAGTATTGTCTCTATTTACATGAACATGAGCCTTGTTAAGAATATTTACAGCGGTATGTTTGCTTCTCCCCAAAAGGTATCAGGTGTTCTAGAATCATCAAGCATAGCACGAGCCATTTGTTTAATTGTTCTATTCATTCTTTCTGTTATGCCATTTTGTTGTGGGGTTCCAGCTATAGAAAAATGTCTTTTTATGCCATGTTGTTCACAGAAATCAAAGAATTCATCTGATATATATTCCCCTCCTCAGTCAGATCTAAGACATTTTATTTTTAGATCTAATTCATTTTCAACCAGGGCTTTAAAGATCTGAAATTTTTCAAATGCTTCATCTTTGTGTTTTAGTAAACCAATCCAACACATTCTAGAGAAATAATCAATAAAAAGAATATAGTATTGTTCTCCACGGGGTGACATTTTTCTCATAGGTCCACATAAGTCAGTATGTATGAGTTCAAGAGGCTTACTTGTTGATCCTTATTTTGCATTAAATTGTACTCTGCTTTTCTTACCGAATTGGAAAGATTTACATATGGTACTTTCAGGCAGAGTGATGCAGGGAAGATCACGAACTGCTTTGAGTCTGCTAGATTTGCTGAATTGAGAGAAACTCAAATGCCTAATATTCTGTGCCATAACCAATTCTCTGAAGATTTGCCCAAGTAACATTGTTCTTTGCAACCTTTCAATACATACAGATTGCTTGGTGTTCTAGTTCCTTTTATTACTATTTTTCATGTGTCAATTTCACGTACCACATATTCTTTTGAACTAAAGACAACTTCATTTCCTTGATCACACATTTGACTCACACTTAAAAGGTTATGTTTTAATCCATCCACATACATAACATTGTTAGCTTTTATCTTTTCTTTTAAAAAAACAGAAACTTTTTCTTTAATGACAGTAGGGGTATCATTTCCAAAGGTAACATTATTTTTTCTTTCTAGAGCATTGTATGCGAGTTTATTTCTATCACCTGTCATGTGTTTTGAGCATCCGCTATCAATGTACCATTGATTTTCTTACCCTTATGCAAATAAGGCTACGCCATAATTCTCAACCTATAAGTCCTTATTTCTCCATACCTTGGAATTTGAAGGTACATGCTCTTTTAGTTGGAGTTTGCTTCTGCATTCAGATTCTCCATGACCAAAGTTATTGCAATAAGCACATTCAATTTCATTTTGAAGAGGAGAAAAGTTGTTATAAGTATTCTTCTTTATTCCAGTCTCATTTCTTTGATTTCTTGCTTCTCTGGTCATGATGGTTTTGTATGCAACACATTGAACAGCTTTATGACCAAAATTATGCCATGAGAAACATTGCCCATTAAAGAAGAAATTTATATGATCATGAAACCATCTATTTGTGTTTACCTGAAGATTGGTGTTTCTCTGTTTGATATTTCTGCTATTGTTCTTTGTATTGAAGTGGTCATGATTTACCTGTGAAGTTTCTTTGTTCTCTTGCTGAGTGATAGAATGTTGTAGGATGGCTTTCGTTGCATTTAGATAGCTTGGTGTTGAAGACTGAGAGGATTCTCCAATATATCCAAGACCTGTCTTTACAAAAGGAGAGTGTTGAACCTTGATAATTTCATCTAAGGTTTCAGTTCCTTTAGCAAATCTAAGATTTAAATTTTTCTCTTTCCCAATTTCTTTTCTTAGACTTACTATTTCACATTATAATTTCTCATTGTGCTTCTCCTTTTCTATAAGTTGATTCTTTAGAGTATCTATGGAAATTTTGTTTTCTTCCAAACATATTTTGAGTTGATTAATTTCTTTAAGAAAATCATTTTCTTCTAGTGCATCCATAAAGGTATCTTTAGCCTCACTAGAATCTTGTTCAAAATCCATGAGTAGGCTAACATCTTGATCAGATTCTCCTTCTTCACTATTTGATAGCCCATCACTATCTTCATGAGTATATTAACTTTTTCTATTGATAAACTTATTCTTATTTAATTTTTCCACTTCCTTTCCTTTTTCATGTTTTTCTTTGTGAGGACACTTAGCAGCATAATGACCAACTCTTCCACAAGTAAAACATTTAAAAGGAAGCTTACCTCTGAATCTTCCAGTGCCAAGTTGTAGCTTATTTACAAAATTTATCTCATCTTCTTCTGAAACGTACCTTGATCCTTCTTGTTCTTCTACTTCTTTTCCTTTTGCAACAGCTCTAAATACATCTTCTTTGACTTTAGATGGACCTCCTTTTCTCATTTCAAAAGCAATCAAAATACCATGAAGTTGAACAATAGTAAGAATTTGTAGATCCTTCTTCCCTTCAATAGTAGACACTTTTGATTCAAATTTGGGAGTTAGAGATCTTAAAACCTTTTCTACCAGAGTAGTGTCAGTTATGGTTTCACCCAGATTTAAAATATCATCTAGACGTAAAAAGAAACTGGCAATGCTTTCCTCATTATGCATCCTGATATTTTCATATTGAATTATGAGTGTTTGGATTTTAGCACTTTTTACCTTGGTATCACCTTCATAGCTTAGAATGATTTTGTTCCATATCTTCTTTGTTGTATTCAACTGCATGACTTTGACAAATTCTGATTCAGTCAGACTTCCCAATAATGCATTGACCGTCTTTGCATTGGTTTCATATTTCTTTCTTTCTGCTGCATCTGTTGGAACTGATGTTGGATATTGATAACCTCCTTCAACTATAGCCCATACATCTGCTCCAAGAGACTGAAGATAGGATCTTGTCCTTGTCTTACAGAATATTAAATTGTTTCTGTTGAAGAGAGGAGGCCTGATAGCTGTTGTCCCATATTGATTTCTCATCTTAGCTGATCTTTCTTTTAGCGATTAAGCTTCTTCAGAAGAACCTGCTCCGATACCAATTGTTGGGAAAAATATTGAGAAGGGGAGGGGGGGTGAATCAGTATTTAGAGTTTACTGAAAATATTTTAATTTTTTCTTTACATAATTCCATACGCGACTTTGATGAACTCAACTCGCGTATACACGCGCATATAATAAAAGAAACTAGCGTATACTGATATAATTTTGCAGATTAGAAAAACCTTTCAGGAACAATCTTTAACTCAGTTTACCAATCATGCATCTATTAGATAATCAGCAAATATGTGCAGTAACAACAGTATAAATCATCACACAAGAGCAACACACATGAACACCAATATTTAAGGTGGAAACCCAATTCGGGAGAAAACCATCGTTGTTGTCGTCTCTGTCTTCAATATTTATTATATAGAAAATTGTTTACAATATTGTACTGATGCAGACTCATATCAGTACGCAGGCATCTACCTGCAGAAGGCTACAACCTTCTCTCATTTTCCAGCTACTACTGGAAGGGAGCTACAACCCCCTAATCTCGTTTACCAGCCACTATTGGAAGGGAGCTTCAACCCCCTGATAAAAACACTAGCTTCTACTGGCAAGAAGCTTCTACTTCCATACTGAAGGCTGCAACCCTTAGAACCACTACAGACCATGTTTCATCAATTTTTATACTTGATCAAACAGCATCAACACAACTCTTTATAAAAATCAACAACCATAAACTTTACCCAATAATTCAACTAGAACAGTGAGACCATTGTAACCAGAACTCAGAAATAACCCAGACTTTAGAATAAATATGCAGATACAAACTCAACCCTGAACATTCATCAACTTAAAATGCATATGCTACATTACTTCACTAAACCTGCGTGTATACGCACTTTCCTTCACACCAACCTGCATATAGCTCTGTGAATATTTTTTTTCAGATAATCAGTCTCAGATCCAGATCTGAGATTTTCAGTCGGATATCTTTAGAAATGAAGAACCCTTCATCAGTTAGTCACCATCAACCATTTTTATTTTCTCATTGATCAGATTTGTACATAATCAACTTAGCAGCATATACAATATTTAAACAACCCAGATCTACAAGAAGATTTCATTGATAGACAGTAGACAAATAGAAGGAATAACATAAAAACCTCTGCAATAAGCTTCAGAAAACCCTAACTGCCATACGTGCCTTTTCTGAAGAAAACCCGTGTATATAGGCGCTTTTACTGAGACGGACTAGAGTATAGATCTGTAAATATAAACTTTGCAGAATGAACCAGATCCATAGAATTTACCCAGATTTCTTCACTTGACTTCAGCAAACTTGCACCAGGTCATAGGTCTAATCATCTCTTCAATGGATCACACAAGAGCATAGTCATTTCAGATCTAGAGATCCCAAACCATCATTGTATCCATGGTTTCATCATAGATTCAGATTATCAATTAAAACAGAGTTCATCCCATGTAGATATACCTTAGAGATAATTATTCAATTACACCCCTTACTCATGCACACTTTGCACTATGATCTTCTTCTCCTTATATAGATTTAGCCTTTACCAATAACATGAGTCAAAACCACACAACTGCTAATGGTATTCTTAGACGGAATCAAATAGGCAATACAACGCTCAATACTATGGGCTAATACCATGGTAATGCCCCTTGGTATCATAATTTTAGAGCGCAAAAGGCATACGTGACTCAAATCGTTCATATCTGTGTGTATACACAACTTATCTTCATAAAA
Organism: Pinus albicaulis; assembly: GCA_034641835.2. Classification (NCBI taxonomy): domain Eukaryota; kingdom Viridiplantae; phylum Streptophyta; class Pinopsida; order Pinales; family Pinaceae; genus Pinus; species Pinus albicaulis. The sequence goes on along the minus strand of CM076570.1, from coordinate 139,300,415 downwards.
ACTATGTATATACTAATTCTGAATGTATACATGGGTTGCCTTCACAAAATTAGCTTATACATTGCATCCATACATGGGTTTCCTTCATAAAACCTGCGTATACATTGAGAAATATTTCATGTTTCATTTCTCTGGCACTTACTGGAATTCCTTTCTTTGTCACATCTAAACTGACCTGTAGAAACAACATTTTTACATCTTTAACACATAGGTTGCTTATCAAAAGGCAACTCATCAAGTAGGTTTCCATCAAGAACAACTTCATCAAGTAGGTTTCCATCAAGGAAAACATATTGCCAACACAATACTGAATCTAGGAGACACAATCATATTGTGCTCTTTGCCTTCTGATCTAAATTTTCCTAGTCTTTTTCCAACATTTCGATTGGTGTCGTACCAAGATCTACAACAATCCACTGATCTTTGTCCACAAATAGATCCTCCATCTTGATATTCCACAATTTAGAACTTTTTCCAATAAATTTTTTGATATCTATCTTTCCACTGTTCACCATATTCTTTCACCATAAGAATCAATCTTGCAGATCTCCTACTGTAACATGGTTTACCATAGGCCCGATCAAAATCGCTTAGCAGTAAATACATCCCCTTGAAGAAGAAACAAATTTGATACAGAATGTAGGTTTTAACTCTGTACAGAAATTACATGCAAACAAAATCTTAAAAATAAACAAAATAGACAATGATGAGAACATAAAATATACACAGATATTTTCTCCTAGAACCCAAACCGAGAAAACCAATTTGATTTTTCATTATATCCCTTTCAAAATTACAATACATATATATACATGTTGAACCATTCATAAATCCCAATCCATTAACCTTGAATCAGATAGTCAAAGAAAGAATATAACACATAGAAATAATATAACACATACCCAGCAAACCAATGGTGATGGTATGCTACAATTAATCATTCATCACACTATAGGTAGTTCGAAAAACTTAAATAAAATGATGAATCTCCAGGGCCACAATGTAGTGTCCCTTATTAGTGAGATAGCTTTGATGACACTTAGAGATGGTGATTTTGATATAATATTATGTATGAAAGACTTATGTACATGCTTATATGCTATGACCTGGTTTGGGTCACTTGGTTGTTGTGTGCTTATGATAATATCTATGGTTTCGTGCACAAGGATTGATTTTGGTTAAGAGAATATTAGCGATGTTTTCTCTTTTGGTATCCTATTTTGGACATAGGTGTATGACGTGAATGGTGATTTAGAATTGAGACACAGATCCATGGACGATCATGGTTATGTGGAACATATGGTTAATTATGATTTATGGATGATAAATGATTTGTATGATTATATGTGCATAATCTCGTACTAAGCATGATGTGGCAGGGGACTTGGTCATTGCCAACAGGGATGCTCAAGTTATAAATGACTGCGGAAATCATTTCTCCAAAACCAAAATGACTGTGGAAGTCATGCACAATATTTGGTAAAATTTGAATAAGTTAATTATGAAATTCATTTGATTGATTTGATCATTGAGATTGTGATGTGTGCAGGTCTTGGAAGAAGACCTTACCAACGAACCATCAGATGGGTAAAAGCTCACAATCAGTACCTTAAGGTGAAACGCGGAGTTTCAAAGCAGAATAGATGAGAAGCCATGAAAATTAGGGCGCGGAGTCCTAAATCCATGAAATATAAAGACGTGGAGTCTTGGATATATGATAAAAGGATTAGGACGCGGAGTCCTAAATCCATGAAATATAAAGACGCGGAGTCTTGAATCTATAATGAAATGTTTGGGGCGTGGAGTCCTGAATATTTAAAAAAAAAGATCAAGGTGTGGAATCTTGGATCTTTAGAGTAGATCAGGGCGCGGAGTCCTCAATCTACTAAGGCACAGAGATGCATACAATAGGGGTGCGGAATCCCTATTATCCGGAAGAAAAATACCACTCATGGGCAACTCGTAGATGAATTTCCTTAATAATCTAATTCCTAACAATTTTGGAGTGACTTTCTAAAAATAGAAAGTCATGTCTACCATTTCAAGTATGATTTTTCAAAAATAGTAAATCACCTCCAATCAATGGGTAAACAAGTATAATTGAAGGAAAATCACTTAAATTATGATTAATCAATTATAATAGTTCAATCTCGACTTAATCCTCAATATTATTAATATTATTATTATCTTTTATGAGACTATGATATTATTATTAAAAGGAAATTATATCTCCTCAATCACTTCACTCTCCTTCATGACTCTCATGTCTCTATGTAACTCTCTCCATTTTAAATATTACATTACACTCTCTTTTATGCACCCATCAAGGAATGGCATATTCCTCTTACACTCATTAAATATATGTCATAAAATATTCCTACACTCATTAAATATGTGTCATAAAATATTCCTCTTACACTCACTTTAATGCATATGTTACACTCTCCTTAAATAAGGCATGCATACCTCTCCTTAATGGCATAAGTTACACTCCTCTAAAGGGAATACAATGCATGCATATTAATCCTCCTTTATGACATGAATTTGTTGCTCCTCCTATATATGAGTCTCATGTATTCTCATTTTGGGGGGAAAGGGGGTAATGCCAAGAGTGGAAGAGACTTGAGGAATATTGTGAAAGGGAGAGATATGGAGAGTATCCAATTACTTCCAAAAAAAAAAATCTGAATTTCTTACTAATCTACTAAGTATCTATTGAGGTTGAACATGAGTGGTATTTAGAGGAAGTGAAAACTATCTTCATGAGTTTTCCTGCATCTCTCTCTCTATTGCTGTATTTTGGTACTGGTTGTGAGCTTTTACAGCTCGGGGGTTCCAGGGGGAGGAGTTCTCCCTGGATATGGTTGGGTGGAAAACCGGATGGTTCAAATGAGTTGGTTAAGGGATCGAAGGTGGATCATATTCTCAACGATTGGAGCTGAATATCTCTTCATGTATAATTTCCATTGTCCTAAAATTATAGTATAGATTTAGCATAAAATAAAAGGTAGACATTTAAATTGTTGTAAGCATCTAATTTTGGTTTAGGCTTATGTTATCTAAAATATTATTGATTAGTTAAAAATGAAGAGTAGATTAATCTATATGTATGGATGTTTAGATCTCAATATTGGAGTTATTATTGGTGTAGTTTATGGTACTAATCTTTGTATTGTAGCATTTGAAAAAGGAAAACCAAATATTGTTGAAGGTAATTGCAATAAATTTATTCCAAAGGACTTGGGTAAGTATTTCATGATTTATGGTTTTGTTTCAAATAATTAATAGATGCATGTTTTATAAATGGTTTTAGGATAGTTTGCAAAGTGTTTGACAAAATCTGTGAATGAGTAATGTTATCAATTTATTTATGCATGAATAAGGGCTAACTTGCAGCTTATATCAAAAGTAAGAAAATGGACATGTATCCAAAATGTACTTGGAGGAATTACAGAATCAACCCTTAAAAGAAAATGCAAAAACAATGGCAACTAAAATATAGTTTGGAAGATCAAATGCTTGAGGTAAGTTGGAGATAAATTTCAGTTATGGCTTATGTTTCATATTCTTATTAATAATTCAATGTTTTGTTATTCAAGTTGTTGTAATAGTACTATCAGAATTTTAATAGAAAGCCTTGATGGCTGTAGCATTCAGGGCTGCCATGTGTTTGTCAAATTGTAACAATTGGTTCAAAAAGCTTGTCAAATCATATGAATTAGCTTGTGGATGGTAAAATGTTTTAAGGACTCATATGGTGGATTTAGAAATGTTTGATTTCAATGAGCATATCTTAGTAGCATAACTTTGGGTTGTTTTTCCTCATGTAGAAGTGTAGTTGTAAGTTTTCATTCCATATGTTTGACAAAAGTCATAAATGAAGCATGTAGGCTATAAATTTTGTTGTTTTCAAGAATCGCATTTCTGGGCGTTTTGAATTCGATTCAGCCCAACATCAGGGGGTATCTGTGCCTAATGGTCATGTAACCCCTGATTTCATTCCAAAAAAATACTTTTCAGAACCCAGATCGGAAATCTGGGTGATTTGGCAGATTGCTGCTCTGAGTTATGTGCGCCTGTTGTTGAGTCTTTGCTGAAAAACTAAGATTATTTAGTCCCTGTTTTAAGATGGAAACATTTACAGTTTAAATTCTGAATTTTATGAGATAAATATGTTGAAGAATAATCTTAAATTCATTGTTGCTAAGTATTTGACAAAATGCCTCAATGACTTTTAATTGCGTGCTTGCAAAGTGTTTGTCATAAGGGTTGAATGAGTGTAGAGTGCATGTCTGCAAAGTGTTTGTCAAAAATCGTGAATGACTGTAGCTTTTGTGCATATAAATTGTTAGTGTAAAATTGTTAGTTACTCTTGTGTTTTTAAGTTACTATAAATTTTAAATAAACTATTTAATGGGTGTAGCTTCCTATGTCTGCAAGTTTTTGGTATGAATGTGAAAATGAATTTAATAATTTGCTGAAGTGTGACTAAGACAGTTGTTTCTTGTATTATCTAAAGCTTTCAAAATAAAAAGGGCCTTTTGTTGGAAACAATTTTACAGTGACTAATTCTTTAGGATTTTGTGCAAATGAGTATTAGTGATTATGTGACATCTACTTCTCTATCTTACTGATGGTGGGTAAGGTGGGACCTTACACACAACCCCTGGTTTTCCATACCTTCAAGATGTCAGCTAGCAAGAAAATGCATTTCCAAGGCATTTATCAAAATAATATGCTAAACATCATTTCATTACAAATTGGATTCTAATACCTAACATTTGTTTTATTAATTTTCTAAAAATAATTATGAAACCCCTTTTTACAAGAATCTTTTTGTTAATTACCCATGATAAATCCCATCTAGTCCAATTCTATAGCGAACACCCCTTCCTAACCACAAAAGAAAATAAAGTTAGAAGGAGGTGGTCACTATGTTGACCCAAATCCCAAGGTATAATTATGAGAATGAGATATAAAAATTTTGATTTTTTCCAACTTCCTCAAAACATAAAATGGATAACATCATTGTGTTAGTCTGGTCGACAGTATTCCAACAATACAAATTTCATCTCAATCCGACTTACGGATCAAAATGTATGACCCTTTAAAGATAAGTCATTTCAAACCCTAACACATCATTTGACCTCCACATGGTAGCCAAAAAGTAGCCCATGTGGTAGGTGATGTGCTCGCACTTCCACCATGGATAGGTCAGCATGGTAGGTGCTCCAAGCCCAAGATATTCAGAGGTTGGCTCTGCTGTTGCAACTCGCTATTTAGAAATCGTGTCAAACCTTCGACCCAGGGGTTGGCCCGACCCTACATGGGCATTGTATTTTCTTTGGGTTGGCACTGTCCTGACCCCTGACCTGGTTGACCATGTCGACCCTCAAACTGGTTGACTGCCCCAACCCCTGACCTAGGCCCAGCGATTTCATTTCCCAAAAACCGACCGCGACCGCCAACTATTCTGTCAACCCTCTATAAGTCGGGGTGAAGAACCGCTTGAGGTACGAACCTTTAGGCCGACCTCCCTACCTCTGGCCTGCAGATCAAAATAATTGATTTTATCTTATTTTTACTGATTTTTTACAGCTTCAAAACACCTGATATCATTCACGATTTTTCTCTAAATTTCTTAGGCAATGTGACAAGCACTTAATTTTCCATAGATACAGGGATTTAAAATACAACCTTGGAAAAAAAAAATTATTGAGAATGGCATAAATTTGCGGCACTTTCAAATGTATTTCTTCCCAAATTCACAGAGATCTTAAACAACTCATTGACAGAGCAGACACCATACTCCCCTTGGCTCAAAAACCCTCTCAACTAAGCAAATAATTGAACAAAATTTAATAGCTCATGCATATCTGACCAAATGAAATAATACATATACAAGGGATGGAAACAAATCCTCCTTCCCTTCACTCATGAACAATCCAAATGGCATACAAGAAAGCTATGCTAATACTTTCCCAGTAATTCAAATCATGCATTCAATACAAGGTTACAAATCATTCCCTAATTTTCTCTAACACAAACTGTGCAATTGCAATGACTAGTGAAATTCAATGTTTTTAGAGTTAAATGAATCCCTGCAACCAGGTTCTCAGTGTAGAACCAATCACATCATGATATTATTCAATCACATCCTCATTTGGATCACAATAAGCAGTTTACACATTTAATTACAAGTAACCCAAGAGTTTTCAATGCAACCAATCAGTATACCAGTAATTCACAATTTAACATAAACTTCATACAAGGTTATCTATGAGAAGACTTATCTTGGATTTATGTTGAAGATGGGAAATTTAGTTAGGGACTACAACTCTCAACTCAACCACAGACAGACTGCACCAACTTAATTGCAGTTGTCACCCCTGAGCCAGATTCCATAGATTGAAGTAGTATTACTCAAGGGAGTATGCACCAACTCCCAGTTGGAACAGGGACTCCAAAGGTCCTACTTCCACCCAAAAGCTAATCAACCAATGCACATGGAATCCATAGGCACCTTGACTCCACCCTTCAACCATCCAATAGCCACGCACACACTCCATGGAATCTATTGGCTTCACCTACACCCTAGAAGTATGCAACAAAATGGTTCCACTCAATGAAGGGATTCCAAAGCTCATTGCCATGAACCAAATGAAAAAGAATAAAAGGAAACTCCAGGGCTTCCCTACCATGAATCTTAGGCCTAAGTCTCTACCCTAGGCTATCAATGGAATCTAGAGAGCACCATCTTCACCCTACAGCCCCTCAGGGTATCCTGAGATTAAACCTCACCTAAAGTAAGTTTGGTCATGATCCTATTACTCAACTAAAAGTGTGACTCTCTTCTGAGAGTGGTGAGAAATCGCAATCTCCTCCACAGTATTGTATGTATCACTGGTTGTTTTCTAAACCCAAGCCATATCCATACCTTTTTCATTCACAACAAAACACCTTATGTATTCTTTGGTGTGTGTGTCAATCACCACTAGTGAGCCTCCTTTCGCTCTTCTTTTTCCTGAGTACGCTGACTATTCAAATTCTCTTCAAATATTTCTGTGTTCCTTCTCTGCATTTCAAAAATGTTTTACAAAGCTCTTGCGCATTCCTTTTGTGCCTTTGTGTTGTGTTATCCCAGCAGTTTGAATCCTCTTGCTACGTTGTTCCCACAGCTCAAATATTTTTTGTTGCACTGTTCCAGTAGCTCAAATTTTTGTTGTTGCATTGTTCCAGCAGCTTTGTTCCCTTGCGTTGTCTAACTATTCCCATGAGTCCCCAACAAGTAAAATTCCTCACTTTCCCTCCTTCTGACAATGACCTCTGCATGCCACAGTCTTGTCAACCAATAAGAAGGGTTCCAACTATCCAGTTTCCCCCAGGTTTGTTTCTATTAGTTAGATTGTTGCAGTGGGTGGCAAACACACCTCCCCAGTTGGTAGCCTAACCATTTCCTCTTTAATTTTTCTTGTCCTCTCTGCCTTGTCTAACGTTCCAAAATGAGGATGGCCCTCATCCCTTCTCTTGCAACTCCATAAATTATAAAAATGATAGGCCATTAAAACTCACCAACCAACCTTCAATCTCTATCAAACAATTCATATTTTCCTGTAGCAAGAAAACCTTCAACATCCCAAGCAAGTAACCTCCCCAGACTCTGGAACCTGTGTCCCTTACACAACCTAATTTTTGTCAATTATTTACATAAAATATTTATGTTGCATTTTACAAATGGAAAAATGACTGGGGTCTATATATATATATATAATGTAAAATAATAATAGTAATAAATAATGATTAATTAGTAACTAGTTAATGAAAAAGTGTATCCCTAAGGACATAATCGTTGGTGAAGAGACACCTGCGTAGGGTATATAAGCAAGCCCTCATTCTCATTTGTAATCACCTCATATCTCATATCAATTCTTAGACAATATTTAATATGCATTACTTTTCCTATAATGGATGTTTACTTCTTCAAAATATTTTGAAGCTAACTCCGCTGTGTATATGAAATTTGTTCATTACATTGGTATAAGAGCATTCCTCTGAGTATACGAACTTTGTTCATTACATTGGTATCAGAGCCACGTTCTCCAATCCCAACCATTGGCCATTAAAGTCTTTGTCAACGTAGTTGTTATCGTAATCAGGGATTTCGCTACCAAAATTTGGAGCTTCTCCAATTTGTCAATTGGCCTTTGGCCATCAAATCAAAAGTCTGTAAAAAATAATAATAATAATACGTTGAAAAAAAAAATTATATGAAAATAAAATATTAGAAAAAATTCATATTAAAAATAAATCAATAAATTATATAATAATAAAAAATAGAGTATATATATACCTTATCGATTCTAGCCACAATACAAAGCCAAGTCGTTTCTGAATTTCTAACCAACCACCATACCTTGAGCTCAATTCTTCTCGCATCGACAGACTACAACCCTAGTACAAACCATTATACGTTACCCATAGGCTGCCACCACTAGATCCCTGACCCCATCCGAAGTGCTCAACAATAGAAAGTTTGTCACAACACTCAACAACAGAACCTTTGGTTGACTAAGACACTGCTCATGCAAAACCGCCACTGCCAGATTCTTTAGTCATTTAGCTATCAACTGCTGCCCTCAGCCCTGTCGTTCACTGCTTTGCCACCATACATTACCATGACGTTAGACCTGCCTATTTCCGTTGTCAGATCCTTATTCCCTCTGTCACCCAACACTACTACCCACTATTTCTTGCTCCGTGCCGCTTTTCTCATTGACTTGAACGTCACGACCTTGGATTCTGCCTCCTTGTCCCCCATCGAAGTCTTGTAATTAAAGTTATAAATATATAATATAAGTTGTAAATATATAAATATATAATATATAAGTTGTATATATATATATATATATATATATATATATATATATATATATATATATATATATATATATATATATATATTAATTACATAATTAATTAATAGCTATATAAATAGTTAATTATAAATATTAATCATTTGTATAATAATATGAATTAATTAGCACATATAATAATTAATTAAAAATAAATGAGTCACTTAATTTTAAAAAAAAAATGGATTATAAAAGGTGATATTACCAGGAGTAAGATATTATATTATTGAAGTGTTCAAGTACATTGAAGTGGAAATAGTTGTAAGTAGAAGTTATTTATAAGTAAAATTATTGAGGGGAAGTGAATTAGTAAAGTATTAAAAAGATATTTAAAACAAAAAGAGGGGAAGATGAGTTCCACACAAAAATAATTGTTTTGGACTAAATTTCCACGTTGTTTAAAAGACATTGGATATACATATATTAAAAAGGAGAAATTTACATTGGCCAGTGTGTGGAATATTATTTAGCATTGAAGAATATCAAGGTAATTCAGGGACACAATTGACAAGATTAGAAGAAGAACTTGCAGAACTTCAGCAAAAAAATGAAGCATTGGAAAAGAAGTATAAAGACCTTGAAAAAATATTTTATGAAGAATCAACAAAAAATAATAAAGAAATTTGGCGTCTAAGAGACCAAAGTCAAAAATTACTTGAGAAAGTCAAGAACTCAAAAATTACAAGAAAAAAATTAGAATAAGAGAAAGAGCTTCTCGAGAAGAAATTCAAAGAGAATCTATCATAGAAAGAATAAGAAAATTTTCTCTTAAAAGACCTAAATAAAATGATATGAGCAAAAATAAAAAGTACAAAAGATAAAGAGAAGGATACTAAAGACAAAGTCAACAATTCAGAAAATGGCGAACTTTTACGTCTAAGGAATCATAACCATAACCTCCTTATGCAAATAAAGAAGATTAAAAGTGACAAGAAGTCACTAAATGACAAGTTAGAACAACTTTAAGAAGAAACATTGAAGTATCCAGTTGCAATAGTTCAAGTCGAAGATAAAAGAAAAAAATATCGATTGAGTCAATATCATAACTCAAAAAGAAGAGAAACCTATAGAAATTTAAACCAATTCAAATGTTGCAGTTCAAACAATGGAAATTCCAATTGATGATTCAATAACCAACTCAACAACAACCATACCTAAATTAAACCAGGAAATTGCCGCACACTTGACAAGGGAAAGTCAAACCGCAAGAATTCCTTATCAACATTCAAATCACATGAGAAGACAACTAAGTTAGCCTACATATTTGAGCCATTCAAAATGGAAACAAAAGAATTATGTTCCAAGGAATACTGAATTTTTCAAAATCCAATCCTAAGATAACAATTCATTACAAAATTCCTATGATCGAAAGATTCCATAGAAGGTTAATCTAGGATGGTTTGATCCAGTCTCAGTTCGACAATTTTGTTTATCACTCAAAGCATCATATCGTCTTGTATCAATGAACATGAAATTTTAGAGATGAGAAGATATTCGAAACAGGAAAAGATATCGAGCCCTTTCATCAGTAATCTTTCATGGTTTTGTGTGGAGTAGAGTTGTCTAACTTATCTAGAGATCTAGGACTATGTGTGCATGGACACTAGCAAATGGACTAGATCTGGATACAATTTAAAAATCATTTGTTCATTATTATGAGGTCATTGTTCCATGAAGAACTAAGAATATATCTAGAGATTTGAGAATCTTAACATATCATTGTGGACTCAGATTCCAGATATATTATAATTAGTCAATTAAAATTGTGGTCTCGACTCTCAATCATATGGATTGAGGATGTAGCCCCTAGATACCAAGTTAGTCTTAAAATTTATCCCAATATACAAATTTCTAATAATATGCTACACTCAAGTGGACCCAAATCCATATTTCTTGGAGCTTTTACAAAATTCCCATATCATGTGGTTTCATGGACCTAAAGTTGAGTCTTATAAGAGCCAAGGGGCCATTGATCAAGTCGTATTTAGGTCATCTAGATTGGATTTCCAATAGAAGACATAAAAAATAAAAATAAAATTCAGGTTTTCAGAATCATCCTCCATTAAATGTCAACTCTCTTGGGTTTTATTGATTTAATTCAGTATAAATAAGCCACATAAGCTTGGTAGTTGGGTGGTGATTCGATCAATTTTGATAGAAGCGAATTCTATATAAGTGAGTCATTTGCGGTGGTTCTATGGTGCGAAGAGTAAAATCACTTCGAGGCATGAATTGTGTGGAAGACGTGTGATTGAAGGAGAGGCTAAAGGATAAAAGTCAAGGATTACATGTAAAGTTGGTCAATCTGAGTGCAATTAGTATTGAAGCACCATGCAAGGATAAAAATGAAACCGAGTAGCATATACAAAACAAAGTGTGAGATGCAGAACAAAAGTAGCACAAAATAGAGCTAAAATCATAAACAAGGTTTCAATAAAGCATTCCAAGTTGTTGTGTGTCTTTCTAAGGGGACTGGTGTCTCATTCTGGTTGGTTCTGGTAAAACATTTTTGGTTGGGGCCATTAAATATGTAAAGTGGTTGGTACCTCCTTCTAGTTGGTGCTAGAAAATCATTGTAACAGTAGTTTGGTGCCTACAAGATCACTCATTAATATACGAAGTTTCATACATATATCTCATGTTATTTTATTGTTGAAGTGATTGGCTTGATATTTGCATTAAAATGTTTTGATTGGTTAAAATTGGCCATTATACTAATTTATCTCCTCTTATTATAATCATATTTCCAACACACTTTACCATGGAAATTCATAACCTATAAATATACTTTGTTACAATACCATGTGCTAATACCTTGGCTTATTAATACCACATGCCTAAAAAACCATAACTCATGTTTGTATGACATTTTTTTATTAATCAATTCAATTAAAAGGACAAAAAGGTCATAACTACTTTTGAGATAAATTTCAATCTTTGATCTACGACTACTGCAAAGAATATTTTAGAATATTCTCTGGAGATTAAATCCTTACCATCCACCTAATAATTATTGATAATTAAATTAAAGTTCTAGAAGTCCTATTCCAAAACAGACACATCTATTAACAATATTTCGTAGTATGAATACTAATATGTAAGGTCAACTCATAAGAGTAAAAGCCAAGTAGACCAATGTTTTTTTGGGATCTCACTCAACTTAAAGAGTAAAAAATCAGTGTGAAGCCCAATTTGATCAACATTTTTATAACTTATCTTTTAGTACATTTATAAATATAAATTACATAAATAGTCTCAAAAATAATATCTCATATGTTGCACTAATAAAACCTTTCAATGCTTAAATATAAATTAATCATAAACTTTGCAAGAAATGTATTTATTTTGTGTTTTATTGAGCATTCTTCAAACTAAAACTCTTTAAAAAAAATGTATATTTTCATATTATGAAATGCATATTTTAATATTTGAGTTGTGCTTGTATTGGATTTTTTTATTGTGTATTTTTTCCATATTTTATTTTCAACTATTAGCCTTATAAATTCTTGATGTTCAACTTATTTATGTTCCTCAAATGTGCGGGGACTAAATTTCCTTATGTAAACTTATTTTCTCTTCTTCTCATTAGGCTTATCCTTATATATTTCATTACTCTACTACAACTATTCCTTTATTTTTTCATGCATATCTCTCATGAATTAGATGAATGGATTTGCATCTACACTTTTCAAGATTGTGTTTGACAAATTTAGCAACTTTTTCACCCCCCTTAGGTGATATCCCACACATGTTATTGAAAGGTGTCCTACTTGGACATGTGGATTGAATTATTGTGTGCAAATTTAACTTGCACCAAAACCTTTATCCGTTGCCCAGGCTTCTCTTCAACCTACCCAAGCTCATATTGAATACTTTTGTCCAACCATTTGTTTGCAGATGGTTCATTGAACTAAATCGCAATACGGTACTCATATTTTTCCATAATGTCCTTCAAAAGTGTCTGAGAAATGTTCTTCCTATCTTGTGTGATGCTCTTAAGTAATCCTTGCAACTTCACAACCTCTTTAAAACAACATTACTATATTTTTTGCTCCTCACATTTTCCTACAAGGTATGAGATGCATTATTTTATAAATGATGTCAACTACAACAAATATAGATTCATTACCTTGTTGCATTACTATAAATTCAAGGAAAAATCCATGCTTAAATGTCACAATTGTTTCTTAGGGACAAGGAATGGTTTTACAACCTTGAAAATTTATTATTTTTTTGCAGATGATAAACTCTACAAAACTCAACCCATTTCTTCACATCCCTTGCAACCTATAGTTAATATTATCTCTCTTCTAATAATGTTATACTTTTATCCACTTTAAGGTGATGTCCTAAAACACTACTACGAAACATTTTAGGGTGATATTCCTTATTTATTCTCTTAAGACACACCATTATTGATTCTAAATAGAAATCCTACTTACAAAAAATGTTCAACTATATTGTCCTTTCATCACTCAAAAGATCCCTGCAAGACTTTAACATTGCTACGAAATTTGCATAACTCTCTTACAATTCCTTCATTTTTTATAGTCCTACTATTTGTACACTCATGGTATCTAGCATTGCAAAACCATACTAATTTCATCCACAACTTTCTTTGATTTTCTCGACTTGTGGTATAACACAAACTAGTACCTTTATAGAAACTCTACTTGCTTCATGTAACATACCATGTTCCTTCAATGAATTACAAAGGGTACGGGGTACCCAAAAATTTCTTTTTCATTTTACTAGATTGATAATAAACTCTGATACCACTTTATCACATACCCTTATTAAATTTATCCTAACCACACTTGCAAAAACTTGATTTTAATCTCTCATTCATGTTGAGATTTGTAGGTTGGGAGGTACTCCAAAACTTAGGGTACAGGGTTGTCGAGGAATTTTACCCACATGGGATTTGTGGGCAAGTGTACCTAAGCATGGGGTTTTATACCCAAAGGAGTGGGAATGAAACCAAGATGATTTTTGGAGGTTTGACCATGGTGGAAAGTGGAACACCCTTAAAGGAACTATGGGGTCTTAAGGAATTCATTGAAGAAGAGATTGAATGAGAAAAATATTTGTTATGTGTATGTGTGGGCTAAATTGTCTCTAAATATCAATTCGACCTTACTTGATGGACATGTCTTTTGGTGGAGGTCATTGTACCTAGAATCACATATAAGTATAAGAGCCTTGCCATTTCATCTAGAAAATGCAAGAGAAACTTGTCATAGAGGAGGAATACATCTGATATGGTTGCAAACCTTTGGAGCTTAGCGAAGTGGAGAAGGAGACATATTTTGGTTTTTTTTGGGATAGTCTAAGTCGATTTTGGTAGAGGAGTAGGGCCGAGTGGAAAAGGATCAGATATGGGCATGATATTGGGATTGAATTTTCGTAGAACATGGTTGAGATTTTTCTTAGGTGATTTTAGGTAGGTCTGAGCCCTAAAATGTCTTTTTTGGGATGCCAAAAGGTTTGCTTTATAGAACCAAAAAGCCAAGCAAATAATTGGGAGAAGGTCGAGCAATAAGGCATGGAAGTAGGGATGGTAAAGAGGGTTCAACGCAGATTTTGTAGAGGTTTTGAGGCCTAGATGGAAGGTTGGTATGGTTCCCTAAATAGGGTCAAAATACCTCAGACTTGGTGCATGCACAGAGCCAAGAATTGTGGCGACTTGTGACATCCTTTTCCAGAGGTATGTATCTTCCATGTTGATGTATGTTGTTAGGTGATGGTCCAGGTTTGGAAATTTTGGTCGGGAATCTTAAGTGGAGATTGGAGGGTTGTAGTAGGTGTCTAAAAGTTCCCTAAGTGTACACTTGTGAAGGAAAATAAGTCTGCTAGCAGTTGCATAGGTATTGGCCTAAGGGTTGGCTCTTTGAAGGACTAATAAATGTAGCCAAATGGGCTAGATTACAAGCCATATTTCATAGTTTGAGAAGAACATATTCTGTGAGAATAAGTGCATCCTCCAATTTGTTGACCCGTCATATTGTAACAACTAAGTGGAAGAAGTGGGCATACCAAAGAGTTGTGCACAAATGAATTTGTGAACAGTTTATTTAAGTCCCTATGTGTTGACATCCTTGATGGATGAAGGAGAAACTAGAAGGAAGCTTTTTGGAGCCATGTTCAAAGACCCAAATGACGTGTGATCATTGATATAGGCACATTGGTATTGTTTTGTTGGCTCGAGGGGTCCTGACCCAAGTTCGGAAGTTAAGGTTTTCCAAGAAACCCCCATAATATTGGCCCTTTCGGCAGTGACCTCCTTGCGCAAGCCAAAGTATCACCCAAAGCAGTATGGGAGGGTGCTGGAACCAGGTTTCCACACCCTGAGAGAGAGTAGGTAAGTCAAATAGGGTTGCATTCCCATCTTATCAGCTTTCTATTTAACAAATATAGTTACACACTTATATCGCAGAGCTCATATCTACTAACTACTTCACATCCACGTGTGTAACACCAATCTATCAATACAACAACTATAATCGCAGTAATCAATAGATCATAGATTCATCTGACAGGAACAATGATATTCGTGTAGCTATAAAACATATCTATTTGCAGGTTCGCATATCAGTTATAGTCCACAGTTACCAGAGTTACTATCAGTCATAGATTAAATCAGCACCTTCGCATCAGCAATATCACAAGTAATATTATAAATGCATAAACAATAGATCACAGGAATACTTCATATTATAAAAAAGACAGATCTGTAGCAACAATGGATAGCCAACCATAGATCCAACAGTTCGCATCAACAGTAATACATAAACTCAGATAATGCAGAGATACTCTAACCAGATTCGCATATATTAGCATCCAAACCCAATACAATCCAACACAGCCTTCGCACACAGCCAATAGGGTCCGCACACAACAGGGCTGAGGATCTCCACGCACACAACCAGTAGGAGTCCTTACCCTAGCAACCCAAACAGAACTAACAATTTTCAACTATCATCAATCTCTATTCTTTCCTACCTATGACTCAAAAAGGTTCATCTATTTATACCAATTTAGCCTATGCATCCACTTGGTCTACCCTTGACCCGTTACAATGCATTAGGGGTTTTGACCCACTTTTGGGCGAATAAATCGTTCTTGCGGACAAGACAGATCTCCCTAGTATCCTATGATAACTAGCAACAAATAGACAAATGTAAACTACTTTCTCTAGATTATATTTGATCTAGAATTATCTATAATTAAGGATTTAGGACTTACCTGTAGTCCAGCGTTGATCCTAGTCTTCTTTCCTATCGCTTTGAATACGGCTCCTTTTGGGATCTGTAATCAAAAACATGAAAGAATCAGAAGCACCTGCATAATATACACTAATTCATAAACCATAAATCTATCTTGATGATCAAGGAATTCAAGAAATAATCCATTTAAATAAACAACTCATTGAGAAAATAGGATCCATTTGTATTATCTTTTATGAAAGAAGGAGCCTTACAACCGTGTTCACCTGGATGTCGTACAGGTCCTTCCGGGGTCCGAAACAAGTGTTTCCTCTACTTTGACAAGTCTTTGCACTCTCTCGACTAACATATACATGAGTGTGTAATCATTCCCATATGGTAATTAGTTAAGAGAGTCTGAGTTTTGCCAGAAATTCTCCTCAAAAAATCTCAAAGCCTAACTCCCCTTGAGTTTGAACTATGGCCTCAATTTATAGCGAAAGAGAAGAGGTTGCAGCTCCAAATAAGAGGGGATAGAATCCTCTTTGAAAGGGATTAAGTTCCATATACCAAGGGGTAGGCTCCTTTAATGGAGGGATGAAATTACATGAAAGGAGCGAACTTTCCACCGAATAATTGCTTCCAGAAGCTTCCAGATTCAACTAGGTAGGCTTCCAAATTTTACTTCCGCCTTCACTTTACCTTTTACAGGAATCCGCATCTTTAATGAAGAAAAAGTGTGGCCGGTTCCGCATGCTCTAGAACAAACAGATGCGGCACTACAAGTAATACTAAGAGAAAGTGCGGTACAAGTATTTTTATGACTTTTATAAGCTTTTCTCTCAATTTCAAGGCTTGGTTTTTGGAACTTGATGTTTGTAGAATTCTAAGGGAGTATTGTATGAGTAATGATGAACCCATACAGATAGTAAAACGTCATGGTGACAATTTTAGTGTAACAAATTGCCCCGTAAAGTGCGAAGTCTGAGACCATTCGAAGAGTGATGTGCTTTATCATTTCAAGGATTAGCTTGTGGACACCCCAGTCGGAATCCTGTAAAAACATTCAATTCAAAACATATATATATATATATATCATCATTGAGGTAGGCATTCTTATACTCAGATAAAACACTAACTAAAACTTGTTCTGATGTAGAAATGATTTTACTATCACATCAATAATGTATACATGGTATGGACGCAACCATATATTATGAATAGTCTAATGCATAATGAATAATAAAAATCCTCACAGCCTAGATGGTGGAAACTAGATCCAGGGTCCTCATTTCTGCTACTCGAACTAGTACGATTCTATCCATGTGATTGATTGTGTCGAAGTTGAACATGTTAGAAACCACTTGATTACCAGTCAATGATGTGAACCATTAACAAGTGTGAGAGAAACCACCAATAATGAAAATGGCTCTCAAATTAATCAGTACAATCCATGAAATGTGAATAAATGATCTGAAGTCGAACATTTCACGGAATCGTTCGATCGAAGGTCAATAATACAACTTGTCGTCGAAGGTGAGAAACCTGCCATTAAGGCATGTAGATTCCAAGGTATTGAAGGATTCTAGATCAACTTCCTAGATGATGAGCTATCATCGATAGAAAGTGATCCGTCATAGGAAAGCCCATGACACGAAACCATTAGATTAAGTTTTGTAGAAATATTTTGCAAGGACTGACTCAGAGAAGGTCAACGTGAATGGAGACATATGTTTGCAAATGAATGGTTTATTTGAACTGTCCTCTTGAACACATAACGACACTGTAGATGGTTTGGTGACAATTGACCTAAGCTAATACCCAGAAACTAGCTAAAGACTTTCAATATGGTTTGATTAACTGATAGCAAAGGATTTTCCCAACCCAGGTAGAAGTGTGACAAAAAGTGTCGTGTTCAAGAGTGGTAAACTGCTTTTTAAACAAATTATGAAAAATGGATTCGTTTTCTCTCTTTTTCCCCCACCATTTCTGGTAAGTACCTCTTTATTTTTGACAATTTTGAGGAGGATAACATTTGCTTGTTATATAAGCTCATCCTTCGGATGAGTCCAACTTAGTTTAAAATCGAACCCTAAGAAGGAGTGGTTCATTCATGTTTGTAATCGATAGGTCCTTTACCATTAAATTTTAACGAGTCCAATATAGGAGAAACTCGGTGTTTTTCAATTTTAGGGAGTCAGAAGAAAAACTTAAGGAAACTCTGTGGGTGTACTTTTTCGTAAATTTAGTCTCTCGAGTCTGAAAAAAGGATAAAATAATATAGGAGAGAACTCTATTGACCATGATTAGTTAACGTATACCTTTTTCGTAAATAGTCCATTTCAGCCCAGAAAAGGGGTAAACTTATACTAAAGGGACGACTGTTCATTTCCTTTAACGAGTTCTAATAGTCAAGTACTCGGCAATCTTTTCATCTTTTAGAGAGTCTGAAAAGGGCTTAAAAGCGAACTCTGAGTTTCGCTTTTTCGTAATTTTCAAGAGCCCGAAAAAGTGATAAAAGTATACTCAGTAGTTTCACTTTTTCTGTAAGTTTTAACGAATTTGAAAAAGTGATAAAATGTACTCATAGATTTCACTTTTTCATAATTTTTACCGAGTTTGAAAAAAGTGATAAAAATTATACTCCTTTGTCAAAAAGGACCATTTTACCCAAAAAATCCTGTATTCTGTACAAAAACTCAAAAATTAAACATATATGTTTATGATTAATAAAAATAATTGGGAAAACAACTTTTCAAAATGAAAAATAAACAAAATTGTATTTTATTTATTCAAAAAATCTTATAAAAAGGAGTTTTTCTAACTCATTTTTACCATTTGATTTCAGAGTGAAAATTGAGAGCTTTTCGTAAAAAACGTTCAGGGGGAGATTACGGAAGATTCGCTTGTCAGAATGGAAAACCGTCAGTTCCAAGTAATCCACATCATCATTACCTTCATTTCTGTCCATTTACTTTCTTAATTTAGGGCTTAAATTGATTTTTAAGGAGGAAAATATGTTCAAAAATTTGCTCACGGGGGTCCGCAGGTAAAATGCATGACACCTATGGACCCCGAAAATTTTGCAAAGGGAAAATTGTCGTGGTCCTGCACCTTATGCATAAGACACGTGCGGATCCATGCACTGTTTTTTTGCGAAAAGTGTGGAGGTGCCGTAAGAAAAAATAAAATGAATAAGTCTCCCAAATTAAAGCAAATTTTCTCACTCAAATTGTTTATGATCTTTCAATTTGTCCATTGCAGGATATCTACAATGCTTGAGTGGAAGGAACGTGTGCATGGAGAGGTTGATGATGCTGCCATGTTACATCCGCCTACATTATGTGTATTGAGAGAATGCGGTTTGTACAAATTTTGGGCCATTCAGGGTATGAGGGTGTTACATAGTAATTTGTCACCATCCCTGAAATCCCCATCTCGCCCATTGGAGGGTCATTTCTGTGACGAATAAGTAGTGTCATGCCTTGAAAATACCATCATTGCATCCCTTTCCATGAGGAAAACATTCCTTCTATTGATCATTTCCTGAGCAAACCCCTAAAAACACTTTTTTTTGCCTTGGCACTGGTAGCCCGTTATGTCCTCACGCCAATGAGGAAAATTAACATTGAGCCCGCACCAATTGGTGCTCTGTCCCAATGTTGCACCCGCGCCAATCTGCTTATGGAAATTTTTTTTTAAAAAGAGGCGAAGTTTCGATTACAACAACTTCGTGGATGAGTCATCAGGAGTGGTTTCGACTGAATAACCACGGCCTTCCTCCTTTGGCCTCTTGTTTCCACCTTATGGGGAACCTCCCAAGGGATAAGGCCTCCCTTCCACTATTGTAGGGATCCTAACCTCCTCCTCTCCTCTATAAATATAGTCTTCATCCATTGATGAAGGGGCTGAAGGGCTGAAGGTCGAAGGGTTGAGTCTCCAAGAGCCTTCATAGCCTAAAGAATGTTGCAATAGCCCTCATAGAGCCAAATTAGTAGCAAGGAGATTGACGATCGAAGAGGGAGACTTGTCCCCATTCCCGACAAGCTTTACTGAGACGTATTCCACTGATGGCCCGCTGAAGGAAGGTTTAGCGTCAGAGCCAGGTTGTATTTTCCTTTGTATGAATTAATGATAAGCGACTATTGGTTATGGTTCCACTCTTATTGTTCATTATGATCATGAGTTGTGTCTTCTCTGACTGATACATAATTGCATATATCGGGTTTTACGCTTGTGTTTGTCATGTTTCTTATGTGTGCAGGTGTTTCGATCGCGGCAAGCGAGAGGATTGTGATCTACTGGAGCAAGGAAACGGGAGCGCCATCTTCTCTACAAACAACAGCGTTGGACTTGAGGTAGGCCTTCATCACAATTTGTTCTATTTCAATTAGGAACTTGCACCTTAGCGTGATACGATTGTTGTTAGACCCGATCTGGGCTAGTAGGGATCGCCTCTGTCCGCAAAGGGGATTTACCTCTACAAAAAATTGGCGACTCCACTGGGGATCGTTGATTTGGAATACTGTCTTGTCTTTTTAGTCGATTCTTGAATTTTCTTGCTTGATCAGCTCTTTTGGCTGGCTCTTTCTGTGTGTTTGGCTTTTGTTTA
Source organism: Pinus albicaulis (assembly GCA_034641835.2). Classification (NCBI taxonomy): domain Eukaryota; kingdom Viridiplantae; phylum Streptophyta; class Pinopsida; order Pinales; family Pinaceae; genus Pinus; species Pinus albicaulis. The sequence continues at coordinate 139,279,686 of CM076570.1, read as the reverse complement.
GCTTTACCATCACTAGTATGTTCCTTGGATTCCTCTTTTTTATTTTTCCATAGTAAACTTGACTTGTGCGCTTATTAGCTTGATAGTTTCACCCATTGGCGCATGTTTCCAGTGTATTACCCGTGCCAATCCTGTTCTGGCGCTATATTCCGCCTGACAGTCGCACCAATCTTGTAATGTGCTAGGGTTTACTATGTTTCGAGCTTTCTAAGCTTGACCTGTGTGTTTGGTTTCATTTTTACGACTTCTTGAGTGTTCTAGAGCCTTGTTTGACTGACTGTGACCTTCGTCCTTTGGTTGTTTGCCCGTTTCTATCGATTTTACATTCTAGCCCTAGGGCATCTAGGTGCTATTGTGTGTCGAGCCTCCTGTGGGAGTTTTTGGTTTCTATCTGTTCAGTCAACTTTTTGATTGCTTCTCTGCATTCATTTGGTGGTTGTCTATCATTTTATTGCATTATTTGAGTGATTGGCTGCTTCTTCATTCGAATTCCGCTTTGTCTCGCTTTGATCCTAGATTACATGGTTCATTTGAATCTTGGAGATTCTGCTTGAAGTGGTGAGTCTGGTCTTGGTTGGGAGAAATTATTTGTTTTTTCATTTTTAGTTATTGGCACTTGTTTTCAGTTAGCAACCCGTGCCAATTGGCCATTGGCACTAGTTGTCAGCGAGCAAGTCGCGCCATTTGGCGCTAGTTTCACCTACACAAGTCGTGCCAATTTCAGGGTGTGTGAAAATTGAGATTTTTTCCTTAAATCCTTCACTAATGTGTCTTTCCCTTCTGGTATTTTCACTGTATGAGCATATATTACATTTCTCATTGTTTGAAATGTCTTATTTCCATGATTGTTTGATGTAAAAGGGAATGAATGCCTTGTTTTGCTCTCTTGCTTTGGAAGTCCTCTTTGTGTTTGACGTCATATGTCTTGTCGCCTTTTGAAGGATTTTGTGACAAAGTGTTTGAAACAATGATTGCATTCTTAGTGTTTGTTTACATCTCTTTTGCATTCATCCTTGGTTATGAGATTGCGTTCTTTTAGTTTTCTGCCTCATAGTTTGCTTTTCGTTAAAATTCATTAGATCACATTGCATTGAAAAGTATTTTTTGAGATCCATCATTGAACTTAGATTACATTGTTTAATGATTGAAAACTAGAAATCACTTTGATTGCATTCTCTTTTATTAAAAGCATGCGTTAAGTAGATTCTCATTTCATTGAAAAATGAATTGAGTGCATTCTTATAATTTGAAAAGGAAAAGGAAATTGTGCATAGATTATAATTGCATAGTTTTAGAAAAAGGGATTTTGGATAGATTGCATTGCATTATTCACATCATTGAATGTTTGAAATTACTTTTGGATAGTGAAAGTCATCTATTTTGGAAAAAAATTCGTTTTCTATGTTGTTGTTTGTTACATCGTTGTTTGAAGCTCTTCCTTTAACTAGATAGCATTCATCGAATTGAAAAGTTTTCTTTTCTCATATAACTGCATATAGGAGATTTTGAGACATGACACTCGCTAGGGCCTGGAACCGAAACATAATTGAAGATCAACATTAAAATTTATCCATTCAACCTAAGGAACCATTATAACATTAACGAAATACTTAGAGGTCTAGGCTAGAGACGTGTTCTGGCGTCTTTAAACCTAGTAGCTGTCGTTCGCCTCTTGGCTTTAGACAGCACTAGTATGGACTTGTGCTCCCCATACCGTCGCGTATATAAAGGGAGACCCCACTAGGTTTCTATCCTTTATCCATAGGAAGCTGAGTCTCCGCGCCCTATACCCGTGATACAATTTGACACAAACATTCGGGGGAGATTGCTCGCACGTACGTCAAGTCCTTGGTTGATTTCTCTTTCATTTTGAAACCAAGGTGTATATTGCAGTTCACGGTTATTTGGTACACCCTTTGCCTAGCATTCTTGAGTAGTCATTTTGATCTTTTCTGACTCTTTAAATTTGAAAGGATCATCAAGCGCTTGTCCTTTCACACTTGTTTCCAATCTGAAAGCGATAGAATCACCTTTTGCATGTTTCTCAACTCTTAAAATATGAAACAGCAGAGTTTTGTTTCAATGTTTTAAAAATTAACTGCCCACAAAATATTCCTGGTTAAAGTTAGTTTCCTTAGGGTGTTGTTCTGAAGATCGTTGTTGATGGCAACTTTTCCGGATTTCACCAACCAAGGAATCCCCTCTGATGGGAATCCTAGTCATTTTTCTCCTTTTGGGAATGTTGGTGCTCCTTATATGGCAACGTTGTCCCTTCCTGGGTTAACTGTTGGGTTGCCTGTTTGGTTTTTTTCAACCTCTGTGGTCTCGAATGTCTCATCTACTGTTCAATCAGTTCCTCCACCTGAACAACATCATGTTGATTCTAAGGTTGACCTCTCCCCTTCTTTGCATGTTTCTGCATCCTCCTCTTCTACTTCGCCTGGTGAAAGTCTGGATTCGAGTAACCAGGTGGCTAAGAAGAAGAAGAAGAAGACAAAGAAGAAGAAGTCAGATAAAGGAGAGGCTAGCTCTGCGGCTATTGCGCCTAAGAAGCCTTCCATTAATAAACCTCCCAACCCTCCGCAGAAAGTCAAGTTCCCTTTCATGTTGTGCATGGGAGACCATCTTCTTCGAGACTGCCCTGACATTCCCAAGGTGCTTGAAGCATGGTCCAACGGTCGCCTGCCGTTGCCTTTGGCTTCTGGGAGTCAAGTTGGGGGCATGTATTCAACTGGTGTTGGTAAGGCTCCTAAGAAGCAGGGTAATATTACAAATCCCTGTAAGTTGTGTGAAGAGCACCATGCCATTCACCTTTGTTCGTATATGAATGAAGCCAGGCGAGTTTTGGAGAACTCGATTGTTCCTACACCATGCCTTTCAGCTGGTTATAAAAAGCTTTCTTTGAGTCCTCCGCCAGCTGATCCTACGGTTGATCAAGAATCATCCTTGGTCAATCCCGCTCCCCCGGAAATTCAAATTCAAGAATCCGTTCCCGACCAACCATTGGTCATGGGATCGGTTGAACTAGCCCTGTCTGCGGTGCACCAGGTCTTTTCCGTTGAGAGTGGACCTCACAGCCCTCATGTTCTTCTGGTTTCTTCATATTCTTCAGACTTGGAGAAAGATTCTCTTGTCCTTATATCTCAAGAAGTTGCTCCTTCGCCTCCCGTGGTGGAGGTCCTGGAGGATTCCCCTCCCACCTTCGAGATGGAGGTCATGGAGGATGCTCCTTCTTCTTCAGTAACACCAGGGGAAGACCATCTCAGTTCGATGGTAGCCCCTCCAAGTAGTTTGGTCGCTTCCTTCGATTGGAGTCGATTTGCACGATACCGCCTTCCGTCTTATGTGCCTTTCGAGATAACGGTATAGACCTTTGGTCTGGTTGTACCCAACACCATTATAGACGAAGGTGTGTCTGTTAGTATTCTATCCTCAACTACTTGGCAAGCTTTCGGTTCACCGCCGCTTGCGCCTGTTATGCAGAATCTGTTGGCATTTAATAGAAGAACTAGTCAACCGTTAGGGATCCTCCCGAGGTTACCTATTACTTTGGGAGGTAAAACCATCCATATGGACGTGATGGTTGTTCCAGGCCCCTTGGATTTCAATCTGCTCTTGGGGCGTGATTACACCTATGCCATGGGAGCGCTTGTCTCCTCCCTTTTTTGTGTGATCTGTTTTCCACATGAAGGACGGATCCTGACCATTGATCAGCTTTCGTTCTTTGGTCCTGATGTGGCATCTGGCCCGCCATCATCCCTTCCTAGTTTTTATCCACCCATTGTATCTGCCCCACCGTAGGTCAACTATGTGGCTACCTACCCTGTGCCTGTACCCAGTGATAGTGCCATTGTGCATCAGGTGTTGGGGGCATTGGGTCCTGACTTCTAGGATGTTTTCCTTCCATCGGGAATGGAACTCTTGGAAGCGATGACTTCTTGTTCATTATGATGAGGTCGGTCGGAGCATGGTTCTTTTCCTGTGTCAAGCTCCTTAAAAAATTAAATCGGGTTTGGTCGGAGCACAGTCCGTTGTCTTGTGTCAAGCTCCCTAAAAAATGAAACAAAGTCGTCGGAGCACAGTTCGTTATCTTGTGTCAAGCTCCTTAAAAAATGAAACAAGGTCATCGGAGCATAGTTCCTTGTCTTGTGCCAAGCTCCTTAAACCATGAAACAAGGTCATCGGAGGATAGTTCTTTTAATGTGTCAACCTCGTTAAAATAATGAAACATGTTCTTGTTCAATTCGAGTCTTTGATCAGATCTCGTAAAATCCCAGTTGAGTCTTTCTTAGATCTCGTAACTTGAACCTTCACTCCCTCCATCTGTTTACTCAGGTGCATGGACTGAAGCTTGGGGGGCATGTACCTCAAATTAAGTCACCATGCTGGGGGCATGCTTAATTTTTCAAGCATATTTTGTTTCCGTTTCAAGCTTGTGTAAAAATGAAACCAACTTCAAGCAGAGTTTCCTGATTTCAAGCTTGTGTAAAAATGAAACCTTTCCCATTTTACCTCTTGTGATTGCCATTTTTATCAGCCTATTTTTGCCAGATGAGCTCTGCTTTCTCATTCCATCGTCACTATCTGCTTGGCCGATCATATGCCTTCACTTGGTTGTTTTACCCATTCCTGAGGAACCGCTGCGATGAGTGGTCTTGTTAGCCAGCCTCTTAACCTTTATTTGTTCTGAGTAGTTCCACCATTACTGGAACCAGTTGCTACCCTTTATACCACTCGTTCCTCCAAGAGGAGTCACCTTTCAGCTCTTTTCTAACTCCCTAAAAATGAAAATATTGCCAAGTCCCTTGTCGTTTCGATCTCGTTAAAGTGGCTGCGAATCGACATCTACCCAGTATACGTTTACCCCTTTTTCAGGCTGGGATAGATTCACTACTACATTTGGCGGAAATTCCGACACCTGTTTCCGACGCTTTTGACCAAATGTCGGAAATTTTCCCAAATTTTTTCCATCCTGCCCGAAACCGTCGCTATACCGACGTCTATAGAAAAGTGTCGCAATACCGACACTTAAACAAGTGTCGCAATTGCGACGTTTAAAGGAAGACGTCGCAATTGTGACACCATGTCCCAAAGCGTCGCTATTGAGACGACTCTAAACGTCGCAACTGCGACACAATGTCTAGGTGTCGCCATTGCGACGTTTGGAGGCACCGTCCTAATAGCGACGCCTTTTCCGCTGTCGGTGTAGCGACAGTTATTTTCGCGCTACATAAAAATACCAAACTTATATGGGCCCTACATAAAAATTCGAAACTTATATGCGCGCTACATAAAAATGTTTCGTATTTGTCGCAATAGCTACGTTTGATATCACGCGCGCATTCGCCCTCTGCTCTTGTAGAACAGCATTTGCCCTCAGCATTCACGCTCAGCTCTTGCAGAACAGCATTTGCCCTCACCATTCACCCTCAGCATTCGCCCTCAGCTCTTGCAGAACAGCATTCGCCCTCAGCTCTTGCAAAATGGTAAGTTCTTACTGCAGGCCCTTCCTCCTATAGTAGGGTTGACTCTATTTGGGTTTTTTTGGTCAATTCCATTGGATTGTGTTAGGCCGTAGGGTTCTCTCTAGATGTCAAGAATCAAGATTCAATACCCTCTATTATCTTCATCACCCAATACAAGATTTAAATTTTTCCCAAAGAAACGCTTATTAATTTGGCAGCCATTATTTCTCCCTGCTTTAAAAACCATACATTTAAATGAAAACAAGCATTGCATTTCAACTACAAAAATCTATTAGTGTTCAAATGTCCATGTGTGCTACATTAACGTCTGATATCACGCGCGCAGTCGCCCTCCGCTCTTGCAGAACATTATTTTCGCATTCGCCCTCATCTCACAGCAGAACAAACATTCGCCCTCAAAGATTCGCCCGAGCTCTGGCGTATCAAAGATTCGTCTCGATTCACCCTCAAATTCCTTCGTATCGCATTCGCCCCCGCATTCGCCCCCACTTCCGCGTAACATCCTTTGCCCTCGCATTCGCCTCGGCCGTCTCGCCCTCGCCGTTCGCCTTCGCCTCTTAACAACATTCGCCCCTCGCCTCTTGCAAAATGGTAAGTTCTTACTGCAGGCCCTTCCTCCTCTAGTAGGGTTGACTCTATTTGGGTTTTTTTGGTCAATTCTATTGGATTGTGTTAGGTTGTATGGTTCTCTCTAGATGTCAAGAATCAAGATTCAATACCCTCTATTATCTTCATCACCCAATACAAGATTTAAATTTTTCCCAAAGAAACGCTTATTAATTTGGCAGCCATTATTTCTCCCCGCTTTAAAAACCCTACATTTAAATGAAAATAAGCATTGCATTTCAACTACAAAAATCTATTAGTGTTCAAATGTACATGTGTGCATCACTTGTGTAGGGTATTCCTTTTCCACTTTCACATTATCCAAGAATGTGTGCAGTATAGTTCATATTTTTTGTGATTTAGATTGCCTTGAAAAGGAAAGGTAAATTATTTCCCATGGAAAAAGAAGGTTTTCCATTTTTATAGGTTGTTTGGACTTACGTGGAAAAATTTATGGTATGCCTTTCATATTATGTAGTTTAAATTTGAATTAACAGATTATTCTACATGAGAATATAATTACCTATGTGATGTCCTTCATCACTAATTAAAATTATAGGGTTTCAATTTCCTAGACTCTAACTCATCTGATGCTAAATTCTAGGTTCTCATTGGTGGATCACTCTTCCATTGATTTCCTTTCCCTCTGGATCTTGTCATACTTTAGAAGTCATCAATGATACATATATTATTTCAGGTATCCCAAAAGGCTTTATAGTAGAACATATTGTGAAGTTTTTTGACACTTGAGGATTCTTTTTAGAACTGCAACGTGGTCTATGCTATCGAGTTATATATCAAGCAGCTTGTCCTTAATAACCACACTATGAGGTAGGTTCAACCAGTTTGAACTTGTTGGGACATAGCATATGAAGTTGTGTGATGAGTCCATATCACAGGTCTATTATGGTGACAAAAGTGAAGACACGTAATGATAGTTATTATGTTAACATTACTAGAAATATTTTCGAAATTATCCATGCTATCAAGATGTCAAAATTCCAGGCATTAGGTGTCAATACTCGTAGCTAATAGATAATAATAATAATATAAAAATATCACAACTTTATTCTTGAAATATGATTGTTACACATTGGTAACCTAGTTCATGAGTTACTATCACCCAAAGATTGCAAAACAAACTTAAAATATAAATTAAACCAACATGAGAATCCAACTAAGGGTTTCTCGATAAAATCATGCCATAACCTGGCATTTTGAAACCCAAATTTGAATCCATCATAAGTAATACAATGCAAACTCAGATGGATTTTCAATGCATGTTTGCATGCTACACTTATTCTCTGTCTAGATATCATTTTTTAAATGGAAAAATTAGTCAAGCCCACAGTCCTTTTTATGTGAAAAATTTCAGCTCTATTTGAGCTCTTTTTTGCTCCACCACCTCCATAAACCAGTGTTACACGGGGTCTCGCCCCCCCACCTAGGGGTCTAGATTCCTCGCCCCCTCACACTTCGGGGTCTTGGGGACTTCTAGGGGATGTTTCCCTCACGCTCCCTCACGTCCCCTCACCGCCCCTTTTAGTTTATGGTTTCATGTTAAAAGTTGATGTGCCACTTAGCATATTTGAGAATCCAAGTGATTCTGATTCAGATGGTGACATGGTTTATCTTGATATATTCGTGCAGAAGTTGGATGCAGATACTAGTGGGGCATTAACTTGAGCATTTATGCTCATTTATCAGTATGATGATATCATTTGATATTCATATGTTATGTTTTATGTTTTATGTTTCAGACATAACTTATTTGCGTTTAAGTTTTATGTTTCAGACTTGAGTTGTAAACTTCAGTTTAAACTCTATTTTGAATCTTGATATAATATGTCATATGATATCTTAAACTTTATTTTCATTGTACATTGTTAGTAGTTACATTAATGATTATATAGTTATAAACTTACAAACTTACATGCATGATTGTATGATGTATGTTTTAACTTTTAACTTTTAAATTTGTTTCAATTATATGATTCATCATTCATCGATTTGTAATTTTATCATTTATGATTTATCTTTCATGATGCAAGTGTATGGTGACTGTATATACATTCCTTGCAAAAAATATAGTTACATTTTAAATATTAAATTTTATAATTTTTATGACCCCGACGTCCCCCCACGTTTCCTGAAAATTGGTAGGGAGCTTTTGCATAGGCCGCTCCCGCGCTCCCTCGTCCCCTCGCTCCCGCCTCCAGGGGACTTGGTGGAACATTGCCATAAACATATGCAAACATATATCATGATCTTGGAATTCCATTACATATGTATGTTCCAATGTTCCATAATCTTTCCCCATCATCAATTTAAGAAATTTCCATTGAATATCAAATTATGGAGGGGGGGAACTTTTTGCTGCAACATTTGGCTCAAAATCAGGGACCAGCTTCGTATGAGGTGAATGAGAACTATAGATATTTGAATAAGTAGATTAGTGCCTTTTCCTCTGGCCATGGAGTCATATACAGTCATCCATCACAAAAAATTGTCTTTGTTCATTCTCACCTTGAAAGTTGCAAAAAATCATGCCCTAATTAAAACGACACTAAATTTGAAAGATATAATAAAAATGCAAGCTAGAAGTGCCCTATTAATACAAAGGGAAAACCTTCCTACCTACCCTAACTGAGATAAATTTTGATTGAATAGGAAACACGATATTTCCTATGGAGTTGATCCAACAACTTGTTAAATGTATGGGACTAAATCATGCATTTGATTTCCAGGGAAACATGCGCATGAAGAGAAAAAGTGCAGAATTAATGGAAAATCCATACATGCCATTTATAAAAACTACACCGAAAGGTCAAAAAATACTTAAGGCCTTAACTTAATTTGAATCCAAAAATGACAAAACAGGATTAGTGAAAACACGAGAGTGGTGTGGGTGAACAACATAAATAAAAGTGAAGATACCTTTCCCCAAGATGCCTTTGTCACCGTTGTATGAAAACATGTTTTCCTTTCCCTTTATACATGCAAGTGAATGCATTATAGGTATGGTGTTTTCCCAGAATAGGAGAAGCCTACTTAAACATATCATTCGTGGATTGAATGTTTGGGTGCCTTAATGTGCAATGACATGTTTCCAGCACTGAATTCAATGCAAGGCATATTTGACACTCTAACTCTGTCTTTCGGTGTCTTATTAGAAATTATTTCAGTTTTCATTTTTTGTTTTCAAGTTAGATATTGTTTTCAAGTTTTTACATTTATAATTTTATTGCAATGTGGCAGACTGATCAGAGCAGTGCAGGAACAACCCCGAGACAGGATGATCGCGGAAAGAGGCCAGCGGAAGAACATGTAAAGTTCCAGCATTGCTCTATCTTTAGGTATTTTAGTTATTTACATAATTGAAATAATATTAATTTTGTTCAAATATGCAGACACCTAGCCATGGTACGCCTGATGATTCCCTTTTTGAGGAAGAGCTTTCTTCATCCCTATCTCCAGTGTTCTTGTTGCAAAAAAAGGCACGAGATGCAAGGTCGGAATTTAATACTTTGATAGACGCGCCTCAAACACCTGAAACAAAAGAGAGGATACAACATCTTATGAGGCAGCTAGAAAGATATCAGGTAATAATAAAAAGTCAAAAGGATATTTTTTTTGTTCTGCATGAGATGAATTGTGATACTTTGATTTTTAATTTTTACATTGACTAAACTAACAAAAAGTTCTTTTGTATGTAGCGTTTTCTGGCATTTGCTGAACCCGGTGTTGGTGGTAGTGGGACACAAGGGCAAGAGATTGCCCAACAACCCTCTCGTACACCTTCTACTCTTTTAGGTGCTAGCCAAGAAACACACCCTGCCCAAGCTGACACCCAGCCAACTGCTGAACGTGTTGGCAATGATGAGGCTGATATGGCCAACTACATTATTGCGTTTCCTGGAGCTACACGTGTCAGCTCCACAGGGACCATTAATGGCACGTTGTTGGTGAACGATGAGGGTGTCCCTATAAAGCATGCACAACTCCCAGGTAAATTTTAATATTTTAACTATTTCATGTACTTTATCTAAAACATATTTATCATGATTTTTATTTTTAAATTAATGATAATATCTTCTTTTTCTTTTGGTTTTATTCTGTGTAGGAAACAATGAGTTCCACAGGATTCTGGAGAGCCATGCGTTGGTAATTTTTGGCCCAACCATACGTACAGGGTGGAATTCCCAGAATTCCAACCTGAAAAAAGAACTTTTAGATTATCTAGAAGCCCTTTTGGGGTCGGCACATTTGACAGAAAAGCGGTGGCTCAGGTAGCCGGCAAATATTTGAAATATACCAGGGACACCTATAGGACGCAATTGCAATTTAACCCTAGATATGAGCATCCTCTCGCAGTTTCAGAGAGTGAGTGGAGAGCACTCATCCATGACGGAAAAGAGAAAAGGGCAAAGAAAGAAGGAAAATGCCAACTGGACCCGCAAGGTAAATTACAACTTTAATTCAATAGCTTTAATTTTCTTTATGTCTAAAATAAAAGTGTGCTACGTCATATCTGACTTCAATCTTTTGATGCTAGGTTTCCTGACACCTCAAAGGCAACCAAAGCTAGGATTGAGAAAAAGGGCCATCACAAGCTTGGCCAAGGTGGCTACTTGAAATTAGCTGCAAGAATTGTAATTAAGTAGCTAAACATCTTATAATTAATTGTATCGCCTTCCAACGTTTTTGTAATCCTATCAGATATGATTAAAAATACACAATCAGATATAATGTAGGGTGATGACTTTGGAACAATAACTACAGAGGAAGATAAAAATATTGCTTTCCGTTTTTGGATATCAAAGTGTAGTTGAATATCGCGAGCTTAGGGCGGGTCCCGAGATGACACTTGATAAAGTAAAACATTAACCTTTCTGATATTTTTGTTTCGTCATAAATTTAATGTGTCAACAACTTTGTTTGTCGAGGGAGCAACACTACGAAGCGAGGTAAATAACCAGTTTAGAACGAGATGTGAATGATCCTCTCGTACGACGATCATTGTGTGGGGACAGTAAACTGATCTTTATCTCGGTGAGCGTGACGATGATCATTCCACTCATAATTTTTCTAATTATACCTTGATGGTTGTCCTTATAACGTTTTTGTTTAAATGGCAGAGAATGTTTCACTTGAGGATCTTACGAGAGAGGAAGAACGAAGCTTGATCCCAACGGCGACAACGCGGTGCACCCGAGTAAATAATCTGTTCTGATTTTTTATTAATAATGCAGACTAGTTCGATGATATTTAAAAAGCGATAGTCATTAATATTATCTATTTTTGGAGGCGATGCCGTCACTAGATGAGACCGGACATCGTGACAATGTGACCCAGTCGGCGGCGATATTTGGTGCACCGGGTAAATAAGCTCATTGCAAATTTTTTATTAATATTACCGAACTAGTTCGATGATATTTAAAAGCGGCAGAATTAAAATTTAATATTATCTGTTTTGTGGCGATGCCCAGTATTTGGATGAGCCGGACATCGTGAATACGCAACTAGGTCGGCGGTGCGGGTTGAAAACAACGAGACGAGCACGATGATATTGATGATGCTTAATTAGGAGCTTTAAAAATGGGAAGAAGAAAAAGAAAATTTGACAATGTAAAATATTGCATTATTATAAGATAAGCGTTACCATACTTGGAACATTTTTCACGTTATATAAAAAACTCATTTATCTACTATTTTTATGTCGAAGCAGTAATTGCAATGTTTCCTTAACGTACTTTTTGTTGAATTGTTTTTTTACTAGTTATTGAATATTTTTTTTAATGCTCATGAAAGTAAAAAGCGAAATATAGATTGGGTAGGGGAATTAGAGAGTGATGTGAGGGGAGGGGCCATAGAGCTTCCACCTTCCACGTGGTTGTACATTTAGTAGAGAATAATTTATTGGGCGATTTAATCTTGGGCAAACCTCTTGATCAAGGTGTAGCGACAAAAGTCAGCATTGAAGCAGTTGCTGCTCTTTCGGATCGTGGGAGGGCTTGTTCAAGTTATGACTCAATAAATTGTTCTTGAAACGAAAGAGGAGCTTAGGTATGTTGACATTTTCAACATATGTTCTAACATTATTATCATAAGAATGCATCTTAGAGTAAAATACTACATCAATTACTTGTATTTATTGTATAGATAATGATGGATTTTGATTGACTTGGCAGTGTAGGTACAAATCCTCTTGCATCATAGTAATTAACTTGTCAACAAGATGTATCAGGATATTTTGCTTGTGCGCTTTGACCGGGTTCGTAATGTCACATTTTGCTTAAGTTCCTTTACGGTTCATAATTCAATATTAAGCTTGTTCACGATTATTATCTAGGTTTTTTGTATGTGTTTTTCATCATTTGATTGTAAGCAACTATGCATGTTTCTGTTGTTCACTATGATTTCTCCCATTACCACTCCCGGGATGAATCCGACTTTATTGTTACATAGGTTACTTTATTGTTACTATGATTTCTCCATTCACGATTTCATAGGTTACATCATGTAAAGTTGTCAATCTCAGGTTGGTGATGAGCTTTAGTTCTCAGATTTGGGGCTTTTACGATATTTTCTCCCTCATGTCATTCTTTTGCATCACCTCGTTGTTTGAGCATGCCCCGATTGTCTACCACTTGTACCAATTGGCACATGTCGATCTGCAGGTGGTGCCACATTTCACCTATTTTTAGGTGAGTTTAGGGTTTCTCTAACATAGCTTCGAAATCCGATTGGTGCTGTGAATATTGTCACATAATACTTATGGTTTTGGATTGATGAGCATGTTACGAATGGTTGGTTGATTCATAAGAACCACCCATAAATCTCCTTCCTCTAACTTACCACGGAAAATAAAAATTTCTTTGACGAGACGAGTTTAAATACTTTGAAAACAAACTTCTATTCCCTTCAATAACTCAAAAAAAAACTATTACACTACTTCCTCAGAGGATTACAAAATTATGAAGTTTGCTACAAAAACGGTGCATAAAACCAACTCATGTCTGTTAGAAACAAACATACTTTCTGTCTCTAAAGACACTCTGCTTTGTGTTTTACTACTTCTTTGTGCATACACACTTAAAAAGTTACACTCAGTTTTCACTTTTTACACCTTTACTTTATATAATAAAAAATTTAAATACGCTACATAAAAAAAAAAACTACCAAGCTTTTTCGACCTTTTATTTTTATATCTTGGAACATATAAAACATATTATAATAAACCCTCTTTAAAAAAAATAAAATTAAAACTAAATTCTATGGCCCACCTTTCATTTAGCATATGATATATATAACATATGTATATATTAAATATCAGAAAACATTAAAGAACCCTTTCGTCGGACTTAAAAAGTCTAAATAGATTGAATTTCAAACCAAATTCGCGTTCCAAAATGGATCTTTGGCGATACGCCTATTTTAACTCGAATTCTCAATCCCGATGTGCCCTGTAAAAAATTCGGAGTCCGGTTTCGAGGTTTCGAGATTCCTTCAATTTCATGCGATCAATATTAATGCTCCACGTGTCCTCCTTTTGAATTTACAAAGCTTGTCGGGTAAATTCTGTTTGTTTAATTTCTGGTTTGGTGTATCTAATTGAATTAGTTGCCTAAGGTATTTTGGTTGCAAACTCCTTTTCATTTTCATACAGTATTGGCCTTGTGAATAAATTTGATTGTGTGGTCTTGTTAGATCTACAACATTTGTAGTTGTTTAGTCTTATAGTAGAGGTGCACTTTTATTATGGAAATAGTTGATGCGATATTGTCATTTAATCACTGAGGTAGCATGTTGAGAAGTTTTTGTGAAACATTTGGTATTCAAAATGACACTTGATCTATACGTACATCATGCACTTGACTTAAAATTTATATTCAAAGTGTATGAGACAATTCTTGCAAAATTTCAAATATTTAGGTTGTTTTAAGCCATTATCTTTTTCATGTATTGGATGCGAAAATGTGAAAAAAGACTTTGGTATGAAACCAGGCGGTGAATAATTTCGGCCTGACAACCACTTCAAAGACATGATTTAGAAGTAGAACAAATGTGCTTATGAAGCATGAAAGATATCCTTGATGCATTGTATTTGGCTAGGGGTTATTTTGGAGAAAATAAATCATTCCTAGAATAGTGATCTTGATACAAGTAAATGCCGAGAGAAGAAGAGATCATCGTGTGACGCAGCAAAACTGAAATTGGACCCCGAGGAGGTTGGTGTGTCTACGATCGCTATGTCGGCATTTTCCTTGGTGTACCCGTTCTTTTCCTCCCGGCCTGAGTCTTAATTGACTTCTTCTTTCTTGAGTTTATTTATCAAATTCGTAGAATTTGATATATAAACTCTATCCACAATGGTTGGACTTTAATTTATATTCCCGACTTTATATTATCTCCAATCCTTATAACCAATGTTTCGCTTTCAACACTTTGTATTTATACTCCACGTTTCTTTTTAAATAAATAACTTGTAGTGAACTTTGGCTCTATATTTCACCACCCGGCCTTCACAATCACCCTCCAGGACTTATGCTAGTGCTCATGTCGTTTAATTAAACAATTTCATTATACTACGGCCCCACCTATATATATCAATAACCAATCAAACACTCGTATCATTTTGGCTATCCTCACTTTTGTAGTTAACCTCCCGAGAGCAAGTTCAACGTCTCGACCACCGTCCGATGGCCCTTCTCCAAATCAACGACTCTTGGCAATTTCGCTCGGCTTCCAACGTCGGGCTTTGCGTGTGATGGCGTGGGTTAAACGGTTGTTTTCCGGGGGTCACTTCGCCACGTGTCGCATTCCCTATGGAATCACTTTCATGAATAGGAAATACCGCCTACTCGCCAAAGCGATTGCGATATGGGCAACCGCTTTTGTGATTACGCTCGTGGTTTTGTTGAGGGCTTGACCAGTGCATGTATTGCATTATCCTAGGTCGGGTTCCAAAAGCACGACAATTTTGTCTCTTTATTAAAGCGGGATTTTAATATGTGTATTCTCAGAAAGAAAACCAACACAAATTTTATAAGAAAATTGTTCAAAGTAGAGCCGCCGGACTTCAAGCGGCGATAAACCATAATTCAAACCAAATTCGCGTTCCAAAATAGCCTGTGACCTTCGGCCAATTTTACGACGCGAATTTCTTATCAAGTCGCCCTAATATTTTACGGGTCCGGTTCCAGCGCGCAGCGGCCCGAGCAAAGATCCACTCCCAATCGATTTTTGCCCGTGTCCTCGATAAAAACTTGCCTGCTCCGGTGCGGGTGCATTCGATGGCATTTAAGGTGATGGGACATGGATGTAGCGTTTCATATCATTCGCATTAACATTTAGCAGTTGTTCGATTAAGTTTTCACATAGAATCTACATTAATTAATTTTTAACACTGTTCGAAGATCGGACCTCCACTCCTGCGGCGATTCCGCACGCTCGATTTGATCGGCCTTCGGCTCTCATTATTAATGATCGAGAGATTCATTATGATGGGCGTCCTTTGATTGCATTGCGAGACGGGTAAGAGCATAAAAAATGAGCGTTTAGCCATGGTTTTCCAGACAAGCCGGTTGCTGGATTACCTTTAATGCGGTAGCGTGACGATAAGGAGAAGTGGCCAGCGGAACCACTGCTGAACTTTCTTTATATTTCCATTTCTCTCGGTTAAATAAATGCATCTTCCTGCGGTTAATTGGAGTCACCTTCTTCGTCTCTTGTGCCACTTTGCCTTTGAGATTGCACCCATGCCTCGCGTGCGTCATAGGATGCGTTCGCATGAGGGAGCACTAGAGGTCAATCACGGCCGCGCTCCCTCGACACCTCCAACGAGAGATGACTTAGACGATCCGGTGATTGTGCCAGGTCGATATCCAAATACTAGGAGTGGGCGGGGTCGGCTTCTTAACATCGGCCACGTATGGATTCACATGGCTTCCCCAGCTAGTTCACCTTCTCCCACGACGCGCCTTTGCGCAATTTTCGCTGATTGCACTCTCGACGCCGCGAATCACGGCTATAGTCGCGTGGTCTTCAGCGAGGAGGCCCAAACGGAGGAAGAATGCACCCATCGTGGTCTGAGCTCGGAAAAAATCCGGCCAGCATTCGGGCCTTCGGGGAGAGAGCGTGGCATGCATGTGGAGGAGTGGCACCTGGCGATCCTGGACCTTAGAAGGATGGTCTTGCGAATCGTGGAGGAACCAGCGGAGGATTAGTTTGGTTAATTTGTTTTTCTTGCTTAGCGAGGCGATTAATTGAGCTGCTTTTAGTTTATTTTCTTGTGCTGGACCTTTAAGTAATATTTTTGAATTACGTAAATTAAACGTTGAGGCGGGTTTCCGTATGAGGCGAGTCTTCTTGAATTTTGATTTTTTGATGACAAATTTGCCATAGTATGGCGAACGTATTTTGACTTCGGTGTAATTTTATTCGCAATGTTAATAGATTAAATTTACTTTGAATTCTCACATGATTAGCGTTTTCTTGATCATTCGGGGATTTTGGGTACTTTAATTTGTATTTGGAACAATGGACGTCGGTACTCTATCTGTTGCTTTCTTGTTCTACATACTAGTATTTCACTTTCTTATAGATACCTCGGGCATATTTGGATACTTTCTCAGATTGTCGATAATCTCTGTGGACCGTTCTTACGGATTTTATATCATGTCCCTGTGTATGTGACATGGGTATTTTATCATTGTCGGGGTGGGACTTCCACTTTTACGGATGGATATTTGGGTTCCAATCTTAGAGATGTGAAAATGTAATGACTTCATGGGCTTGTTTTACTTCATATAATATATTCAAAATAGCATTTTTCTCTTACGAAAAAAAAAGATTAATGTTTATCATTACGCCTTCAAAAGCAGCGATCTTTGATGCATGTTCTTGGTTTATTGATATGGTGATGGTCTTTTTATATTTTAGACATATCCACTCCTCACATGATTAAGCGTTTTTCTCTGTTAGAAGTTTTGGGTACTTTTAATTTGTATTTGGAACAATGGACGTCGGTCGTACTCTATACATTGCTTTACTATTCTACATCTGTATTTCACTTTCTTTATAGATGCCTTGGGCATATTTGGATGCTTTCTCAGATTGTCGATAATCTCCATGTGGACCGTTACTGGGTTTTATATCAAGTCGCTGTATGTGACATGCGGTATTTTTCTATCATTGTCTGGGGTGGGACTTCCACTTTTCTGGATGGATATTTGGGTTCCAATCTTAAGATGTGAAAATGTAACGACTTCATGGACTGTTTTACTTCATACAATATATTGAAAACATCGTTTTTTCTCTTGTGAAAAAAAAAATGATTAATGTTTATCACTCTGCCTTCAAAACTAGCGATGCTGGTCTATGTTGCTGGTTTATTGATATGGTCTGATGGTCTTTTTATATTTTGGACATATCACACTCCTCACATGATTAGCGTTTTTCTCTGTTCAAGGATTTTGGGTACTTTAATTTGTATTTGAAACAATGGACGTCGGTACTCTATCTGTTGCTTTACTATTCTACATACTGCTATTTCACTTTCTTATAGATGCCTCGGGCATATTTGGATGCTTTCTCAGATTGTCGATAATCTCCATGTGGACCGGTACTGGGTTTTATATCATGTCCCTGTATGTGACATGGGGTATTTTTCTATCATTGTCTGGGGTGGGACTTCCACTTTTCTGGATGGATATTTGGGTTCCAATCTTTAGATGTGAAAATGTAATGACTTCATGGACTGTTTTACTTCATATAATATATTCAAAACAACGTTTTTTCTCTTGTGAAAAAAAAAAATGATTAATGTTTATCACTCTGCCTTCAAAACTAGCGATGCTGGTCTATGTTGCTGGTTTATTGATATGGTCTGATGGTCTTTTTATGTTTTGGACATATCACACTCCTCACATGATTAGCGTTTTTCTCTGTTGCAGGATTTTGGGTACTTTAATTTGTATTTGGAACAATGGACGTCGGTACTCTATCTGTTGCTTTACTATTCTACATACTGCTATTTCACTTTCATGGACTGTTTTACTTCACTGTTGTAGGGTCTTGGGTACTTTAATTTGTATTTGGAACAATGGACGTCGGTACTCTATCTGTTGCTTTACTATTCTACATATTGCTATTTCACTTTCATGGACTGTTTTACTTCACTGTTGTAGGGTTTTGGGTACTTTAATTTGTATTTGGAACAATGGACGTCGGTACTCTATCTGTTGCTTTACTATTCTACATACTGCTATTTCACTTTCATGGACTGTTTTACTTCATATAATATCTTCTCTTTCATGGACTGTTTTACTTCATATAATATCTTCACTTTCATGGACTGTTTTACTTCACTGTTGTAGGGTTTTGGGTACTTTAATTTGTATTTGGAACAATGGACGTCGGTACTCTATCTGTTGCTTTACTATTCTACATACTGCTATTTCACTTTCATGAACTGTTTTACTTCACTGTTGTAGGGTTTTGGGTACTTTAATTTGTATTTGGAACAATGGACGTCGGTACTCTATCTGTTGCTTTACTATTCTACATACTGCTATTTCACTTTCATGGACTGTTTTACTTCATATAATGTCTTCACTTTCATGGTACTTCATATAATATCTTCACTTTCATGGTGTTTGTGTATGTCTTCATTTTCATGGTACATTTTACTTCATATAATATCTTCACTTTCATGGTACATTTTTACTTCCTTCTTGTAGGGTTTTGGTGCTAATTTGTGTTGAAAAATAGACGTACGGTATATGTTATTTTATTCATACGCTATTTCACTTTCATGGTGTTTTACTTCATATGTGTCTTCACTTTCTTCATTTGTTTACTTCATATTATATCTTCACTTTCATGGATTGTTTTACTTCATATAATATCTTCACTTTCATGGATTGTTTTACTTCATATAATATCTTCACTTTCATGGACTGTTTTACTTCACTGTTGTAGGGTTTTGGGTACTTTAATTTGTATTTGGAACAATGGACGTCGGTACTCTATCTGTTGCTTTACTATTCTACATATTGCTATTTCACTTTCATGGACTGTTTTACTTCATATAATATCTTCAAAACAACGTTTCTCGTCTTTTAAAATTTTAATTTTTTTTTTAAAAATTGAACCCTCCGTCGGTCTACCGACGCCTTGTAGACGTCGGAACTGCGACAACCCAGAAACGTCGGAAGAGAGACAGTATGAAAACGTCGGAAGAGCGACGTTCCAAACGTCGGACCACATATCGTCGGAATTACGACATCTTCCGGACGTCGGAAGAGTGACGTCCAAAACGTCGGACCACGTTTAGTCGGAATTGCGACAGTTTACAAGCGTCGGAAGAGCGACGCCAAAACGTCGGACCACGTTTAGTCGGAACTGCGATGGTTTATAAGCGTCGGAAGAACGACGTCCAAAACGTCGAACCACATTTCACTGGAAGTGCGACAGTTTACAAACGTCGGAGGCGCGACGGTTTGTGAGACGTCGGAAGAGTGACGCATGTTCGGAACGACGGAAGAAGTGTCGATAGTGCGACACTTTTTACTTGCGTCGGAACAGCGACGGCATGACAAACCACGGTTTGTCCGCCCCCGAACTGTCGCTCTTGCGACGAATATGTGTCGGAATAGCGACGAATTGTCCGTCGGAATTTCCGCCAAATTCTTCTAGTGTAACAAAATTGTTCCCCATTTCGCAAAGGACAGCAACGATTATAGGGTGAAGAGGAGCGGGTGGCGTGCGCATTTTCCGATAAAAAATTTGTGAGTTGTGGAATTTTTCGAACCGCATAAGTACGATCTTTGAACAACGTTGACCAGAAATAACACACTTGCCTTGATATCTTTGGGCTATGGCATACCCATATATGACATACATGCTCCCGAATGGCCACGGTCATTTAACACCTTCGGCTTCTATTGTGAGTTAGACAACGTCGAGGAAACGAGAATACGCTCACGTCGATAAAGAGTATCACCAATGATATTATACTATTGGGATTGGAAGCGTATTTTCCGTCGGCGGGTTCATTGAAATGTGGTGAAAGATTGGGTTTGGAGATAAACGATAATATCTCCATACCGAGGATCGAAATGTCTTGATGAAACAAGGTCGTCATGATGGACTCTTAACCACGTTTCGAGTATCATTAGAGGGGAAATCGCACATCGAGTTCCGCAAATACCAAAGATTTCTTTGCCTTGGATTTTTCAAATTCCAAGTCAAATTCTACAGGATAACTATCCATTTGAATATTTGCCCTAACGATTGTTTGGTAAAAATATACATACGTAGGGTTGCGATTAGAAATTACAGTGGTTTTACGTAGCGAGATGTAATGTGCAAAAACGTTGAACGGCAGACGATTGCCAAGGCCAATTTCTCCACATGTGTGTATTTGATTTCATTCGGATGCGATTTAGACTAAGATAATAAATCACATGTTCATTGTGAGATTCATCTTCTTTGAACTAGAGTACCATCTGATGATTTGGAATGAGAAACGGCGAGATACAAAATGTAATCTTGGTTGTAGTTGGGAGGATGCAATAATGGTGCATGGGTCGACACGTGTTTGAGTGCATCATAAGATCAATCGACGATCTCATCCCAAAGAAACGGAATGTCTTTGTTTCAACAACCGGGTAAAACCATTTGTAAGCTCGGCATAGTTAGGAATAAATCTCGTAAAAAAGTTTGCTTTCACAAACTTTGGAGTTGGCACATAAAGTCGAAGGAGGAGGCAATTTGTGATAGCTTCGACCTTCGATGGATACGACGCGAATGCACCTTTCGAGACAAAAATCCCGATGTCGACCGATTCTACGAGAAAACACATTTATGCGGATTATTATATCAGATAATGCACATCTCATAAAAATTGCTCGTAAATGAATGGGATGATCGGCCCTACGTAGTGAATGGCGGGTAAATCATCGAGATATAGGTGGAAAATGTGCTTAATGTAATGAAATGGTAAGACATGGCAAGTTGAAAAGTTGCTCGGCGTTCTTTAGTCCAAAAGGTAGTTTAAAATAAGCAAGCGTTCCCACCCAGACGAATGAAAGATGTTTTAGGTTGATCTGCGGGGGAGTATGTTTATTTGATTGTCAGGAAAAGCCATCCATGAAGGAAAACAATTCAATGGCCCACAATCATCGATTATTTGATCGATATAGGGAGTTGGATAATTATCTTTTGGACATGCTTCGATTAATATCCACTATAATCGTCTGTCTTTGATATCGTTCCTTGTTTTTAGTCAAGGAGCGATATACGTTACCTAATGCATTAGGGAATCGGATAAATGAATCTGTGAAGTAATTTTTCAACTTTGCTTTTTATAGCGTGACTTTTAGGATGAATTTGGCGTGTCGTTGTGAGCAGGTTTAGCATCGGGTAAGTCTTAATTTCATGAACTTCGATCGATGGATCAATTCTGGCATTTCTTCATAAGACCAGGCAAACCAAATCCGCGAAAATTCTTGAAATAGGGCTTTATAAATCTGAGATTTCTTCATCAGGTACAACAAGCACCTATATGAATGTTTTCAATTATTCACAGTTTCTTGAAATGTCAATTGGAGGCTGACCCAGATATATTTTCCAAATTTAACTCGGGCTCGAGGATTTTGCGATTGATGCCAAATCACAATGCAATATTGTACATAAATTACAATAATAAAGATGTAAGAATTAGTACACAAAACAATGTTGTACTAGTGTAGATATAAATATATAGGAGTTACTACACAAAACAATATTGCACTAGTCTATATATAAAGATATAAGAATCACTACACAAAATAGGCCAATTCAATCTAGTAGACAAATTATTTTCTTCAGCATAAACAAGAGCCATTTGCTGGTTTTTTTTTCTACACATAGCTACCATGTGACTTTTGCTTGTATACAAGAATGACTACCATATCAAAAAAATTAAAAAAAATCATTTAAGAAAATATACACTTAATATAATATTCAATTCAATAAAAGAAAATAAAAATATATTTGATTCCAAAATTAAAATGCAACATTATACATAAATTACAATAAAGAAGTATACAATAATTACTACACCAAAACAATATTGTACTAGTCTGGTCTTGATATAAAGATATTAGAATTACTACACAAAATAATAGTGTACTAGTCTAAAACATAACATACAAGTTATTTTTAATTTTCTTTTCTTAATAAATTAAATTAATATATTATCAAATATAAAAAAAAATCCAAACAATTAATAAAATCAAATATTTAAATATTTAAATTTAAAAAAAACATTATAAACATTTCACTCACAATCAATCAATCATAGGATGGGAGGTCACTACATGTCTCCAGAATGGGAGCGGTTCAATGGAAAATCCCAGCCGTTCGATTAAAAGCAAAAAGACAACACAAATCGAACTTAAGTTTCAACGTTGATCCGAGAGTCCATGCAAGAAAAAAGGGAACAAGCAATGAGATGAAAAAGCTAAAACATGGGTAGAACAAGAGAGCCAGTCTTATTTCCACTGCCATATGCCCATAAATGCGTTCACACAGGAAATAAGGCTTGCCAAAACAAAAAGTCGAAAATTAAATTTACATGATTTTCAATGTAAATTTGAGATTCTCATCTCATTTTATTCTTCACTTCACTGGACAGGCGGGTAATTGTTATTGTTGTGAGATGATGGTGTGCGTTATCTGTCCATTTTTTATAAATATTTTTTTCCTTTGATAATTATATTTGAAACTTCATAAAAATTAGTTACGTCTTATATATTGACTAGTAAAACCAAAATATTGATTAGTGAAAAATAAAATATTTAATTTAATATTATAATTTTGAAAAATTTTAATGAATTTCATAGATTACTATTTAAATTAAAAAAAAATCAAAATAATTTGACTATGGGCTAATTACAATATAATTTAAGTTAATATAATAATAGGGGCTTTGGAAAAATGGAAAGTGGAGGATGCATTTCTCGCTTAGGGTTTTAGTTTGTGGAGGCAGATGACAGAAATTGGACTGGGTCGGGCGAAGGACTTGGGCTTTGTTCAGGGAGTAATGGCTCCCACCATGTGCGGATGCAGAAGGGGAGACTTTTCGGTGGTAAAGGGCGGGGCGGCGGTGGAGATGGAGACGTTGCCCGAGCTCGTCTGGTTTCAATATTCACTACAATCGGCAGAAAACAGGGCCCTATTCCTGCAGAGTGTCATGAAGAGGGGATTTGATGAGGGGCTTCAGGGCTGCAAAGAGCAGAAATCGTGAGGCCGACGGGCTTCGAACGTCTTCCTCCCGGATTTGGGGTTTTTCTGGTTATGGTGCCTTTTCGACCTACGGCGTGCAGGACGTTTTTTGTGGTTTTGAAGGCTCCTAAACGCTTCGAAGTGGGTGAAGAATGCAAGGGAAGACCAGAAATGCGGGTGATGGGTCTTCTTCCTAAGGATGTTCACCCTTCGTGCGTGGTTGGTGGTCTCAAGCTTGACCGACGCTGGGTTTTACTTCTCGGTGCTTGACCCATCGTGCCGCATGGTCTCCCCTGTTTCGGAGCGGATGCTCACGGCTCACACTGTCCAGGATAACAGCTCCATTTTCTTGGTATTCCTCCTTACTCTTTCGTCTTTCATTTCACTGTTTAAGTATTTTGATGGTGGAGATTTGGCGAAGGGGAGGGCAGTGTGGAAAACGACCCCTCCATTTTCTCCTATGTTGTTGCTATGGAGCATGGCAGTGCCCTCCTCTTGGCATCTGCTAACTGGTGGTATATCACTCACTCGGTCTTGTGCTTCCCCCTGCTTGTGCTCTTTTTCAGGACAGCAATTTTCGCCTTGCTGTGGTCTTGGTGACAGGGGCTATGTACCGCAACCTCTTTTCCAAATATTCATTAAGTCCATTGACGGGACGACTTACATTCTCTTGGTGCGGGACTCTGATTTAGTATATGAGCTGAAAAATAAAATCCATTCTATCACAGGTATCCCGCCTGATATTCTCCAGTTTAGAAAAGCACTATGAGAAATATCAAAATTTTTAAGGAATACCAGATTAAAAAAGATGCCACTATTTTCCTCAACATAATACTCATGCAGGCGTTCTAGTGAAAACAACCGCTAACATATCAGCAACAACAGCAAAATGTATGTCCTCATTCAAGGACATCCTAAGAGAAAGGCCCCACGCAAAGGAAAAGCAAACCCCAGATTTATCCTTTCGGGACCGCCTTTTGTAGAAAAAAAAACGAAGAACATTCTAGATCTGGCAGTAGAAATTCTAAAGTACTCAGGACTGTTTGATGTATTACAAACAAAATTTGTTATCTGTCACTTTAATGGATATTGGCCAAAAACCTAAAGAGTTACATGCATGGATCGCCAAACTAGACTCAGAACTGTGATATTTACCTCTGTGCAAAGGTTTCTTCGTGGTTCAATTTGACAATATAGATGACTACAACTTTGCTACTATTGAAGGCCATGTGGTTACGAGGCGAGGAGCATCTTCGTATCCCCATGGTTGCCAAGCTTAGATGCAAATACAATGGTGGTGGTTACAAAAATGCATGTTTGGGTGAGATTACACAACTTTCTGCCACCATTCGGCACCATCAAGTTTTTAGAAAACATTAGGAACTCTATAGGAAGTTTCATTAAGTTGGACCAAGAGAAAATAAGACCTTCGCGGATATACGCGTGGAGATGGACATAAGCAGGGAACTGCAGTGTATAAATATAATTCACAAAGACCTCAAGTGGTCTCAAATTAGATTTCGAAAACACCGGCATTTAGATGCAAGGTGTGCCACCAAACTAGGCACTTACAAAGCACCTGCACACCCTATCTGGGAAAAAAAACCAGAAACCACAGGCGAAGAAAGGATGGAATTTTCTAGATGTATCCTTTGTCAAATGAAGAGGTAGAAGAAATGGAAGTAAACCGAAGCAAATAGAAACAACAAATCAGCGAGATTCACAAGAGAAAAGAGTAGGTAAGATGGAAGAGAAAAATGAAATTGATGAGAAGACATACGCACCTACGATTTGCGAGATCCCCAACGGGATGACGGATCGGTGATCGAGTGTGATTAACCGGCGAGCACATGTATATACAGTTCCGACTGCGAAAAAAGCGTCCAACTCTCCTCAGCGTGGATTTGTGCATTATACATGCTACTTCTTCTTGGATCGGCGGAAAAAATGTTGAAAAGAAAAAAGGAAAAAAAGAGAAGTCCGGTGTTTACGGCAATGTGTAATTGCGGTCTTTAAAACTTGTCCAAGCCATTTTTTAAGAGGGTGTTTACTCTCATATGAAATGCTACGACATCTACAATATAACTTTTTGTAATATTTTATAAAAAGTTCGATTTTTCGGGGAAAAAAAAGCTAATATAATAATATTAGCCACATAAATATTTTTTAATTTAATAATAATATTAATAAGTTTTATTTTCTAATTTAATAATGATATTTATATATAATTAAATTTAATTGATATAATTTGCAAATATATATATAGGCAAGAAATATACTATAAACAAAAATAATAGATTTTGGTTTTACGGTTTTGAAATTGAAATAATAGCAATTGCACCATCACCGGATATTTGCAAAACTAATAGGCAGGATTATTAAAAGAGATCAATATTTGCTAAGCAAGATATACGTAGTGATTTTGGTCAGTTTTAGTAAAGGAAGGAAAAAATATTGTGCCTTGTCCCAATTTGTGTTGTAAATAAAAGAAAGTTATGAAAAAAGCATGTTCAATGCGCTATAATTTGCTCTCCCGAATGCAACATACATAAAACAATACTTTTAAACAACTATTGACAATTGAATCACTCGGTAAAATAGGATTTAGAAGCATTATAACCATGTCAACGACACTAAACAATGCTATGTAGAATTAATAGAAATGTCTTTAGTAAGTACAAAAGCGTATGTCAAATAACTCATCTAGGAAGGCGTGATAACAGAAAGAAGTGACACAACTATGTCAAATGGACTACGTTTCCAATTCAAATCATCATTTAAAGAAACATTGCACAAATGAGCATAGTCGAAAAAAGGCATAAACAACTATCGAATACGATCATATAGAGAACACCACACATAATTACGGACATGTGATCTTATTAAAAATTTGGAAATCTAAAATTCATTTTAGTCTAAAATCTATACTATTAAGCTCTAACCATATTTAACAACAGAAGAAAATTGCATCATATATTACATGTGAAAGACGATTCCTAAAGCACAAATAAAATACAACTAAAAATCTCAAAAACTCGCATAAAGAGAACAAGGTTACTTCCCCTTAATCCCCTCCTCTTTCCTAGCTTCTTGAGATAGAGGTTTATGAGGCCACCATTAGACAACGGTTACTAGATGTAGCATTTGAGAGAGCCTGAAAGATAAATTCAAATAAATAGCGACCTACTTCAAAAGTTCTCAATGTTGAATAACACGAGATGAAGTTGCTATCAAAATGAAAGATTCCCCAAAACGAGATAGTGATACTTATTCCATCATTCCTCAATGAACCATACAACCATAGGCTTTAAATTTGGGCACTCCCTTTCATCCATTATGAGGGTTGGCAATGTTTTAAATTTTAGCCATGTGCTTAACAAAGTCATAAAAATTGTAATGGTTTGATGTCATTCTTAATATTCTTGATTTCAAATGGTTTGAATTGTTTTATGATCGGATTTAGTGTATTTAATATTTCATAATAAAAAACGAAACTGTATATTATTTGGACACATAAGAAAGCAAGAAAATGAAATAGCATGAATTACAAAGAGAGTCGATGAACCTTCTAGTAGGAGAGGTGTCTTTTCAAGGAGATTCGAATGACCTGGTAGGAGAGGCATCTTTGCAAGCTTTAGACAACAAATGATCATCAAATATTGAAAGGCAACATCTCAAACCTTGGAAGCACTCGACCAATCCTTTAAGGGCATGTTTAGTGGATGTGTATATGCCACAACCATAGCATGGATGTTGTATTTTCATATTACTCCAAATGTATAACTCAACTTATTAGCTTTGCATGAAGCCTCGGTACGTTTGTATGTTATTTTATCATCCATTGATTAAATTTGGGAAAAAATTCCTTTGGAAAGATTATTTAATCAAACTTTAAGAGTTTAGAGTCTCTGTTTAGTAAATATCTTAACATAAACTATTATGAAATTTGGATTTCAAATCCATTTCTCGTTATTTGATGATTAATTACCATAGAAAGCTTGGTGATCCTATGAGAACCAATGATTTTGTCGGTTGGAATTTTTGCTCCATTGTTTCATTAAGAAATGAAGAATGAGCAGATGACTACCCCCTTGAGATTAGTGCGGATGATGGAATCCACATACGCAATGTTGATTTTATCCGTATGGCCTATTCTAGGCACATTCTTTTGCATTGCGAGATAACAACGTCAAAGGTCGCCACTCGTAACACTCCTTTATAAACACCTTATACAAAATAGTTCATAGTCCCCATATTTGCAACCTCAACCACAAAGCTGGATGTTCCCCATAATTTCATGAATAAACCCCCTAGGATAGAAGATATAGATAGAAATAATGTGATCCAGAGTTCATTAAAAGTTATGAGAGGAATTTATGCAAAGAAATCAAACATTTGTCCAATATTATCTGAGAGAATGTGATTAGAGGTTTTCAACGAACAATTCAACGAAAAAGATGTCTGAAATTTAGATAGAGAAAACTACCTTTGTGCAAAATTTAACCAGAAAGAATGTGATGAAGAGGTATCTACATAAATTTATGTAAAGAACCTACCTTTAACAAACTTTATCTAAATAATATTTCCCTTGTTGAGCAATGTACGCGAGTGAGTCATCTATTTGAGAAGAGCGGTAGATATGAGGTCATATGCCCTCCTCTTTGAGAACCCCATTGCAATAGCAAAGTCGATGCCTTGATCTCTAGTTATGACAACGTGTTTCCTTTTAAACTCGGCATCCTCACGACTTTGCTTCTTCCCAAAGATCAAAAAAGAAACATACATATCTTGCGATAGGTATACAAATCACAAACTCAAATAATAAAGCGAGGCGGGGATGATGACTAATGTTATTGTTATAAGGAAGCTATACAATTGAATCTATGGTGATCATGATCCAATCATCTAACGAAGGATCTAATGGCACAAATTATGGCGAAAGGCGGCTAAGAAGAGTTGTTTCAATAAACCTGATTATGAAGTTCTATTGAGGCACACTACGATCATGATCGGTGAAGAAATCAATTCTTCCTTAACCAAGGTATTGGCGAATATGACATTATTAAGGCGATCTTGACTCTTCAACAGAACAAAGATCCGGGGCACGATGGATTTTCTATTAGTTTCTATCTGAGACCTTTTGGGAGGTAATCAAGAAATATCTCTCAAAATGATATATTAGAGCCAAAAGGAAAAAAAAAAGATAGGTGGATTCACCAACTTGACCTATCTAGCCCTGATACCTAAAAGAATTCGTCCTTCTTCCTTCTCAGATTCCATCCAATATCCTTATGCAATTCCTCATCCAAAATCATCTCAAAATCCTTGTCCAAATCTTTTCTCCCCATCCTTGTCTCCAAAAATCAAGGAGGCTTCTTATCCAATTGGAAAATATTTGATTCCATATAACAGTACAGAAGTTATTCATTCTAGTATGAAAGCGAGAATGGAAAAGGGTTTGTGTTAAATTGAACCTTGTAATGCCTTTGACAAAGTAAAGGCACTCTCCTCTACTCGGTCTGAAAAAAATGGGATTCAATGAAGAAATCATCTCTCTTATTCAAGCTTGCATCTCTCACCTACGGATTCCCCTGCGGTCATTGGGAGGCCAAGTCATTTTTTCCAATAGTATACAGAGGCCTTAGGCAAGGATGCCCTCTTTCCCTTTCCTCTTCATCCTCATGGTTAAACCCTTCAACGAGCTACGGATTTTCAATCGTAGAAACGAGATTAATTAGACATAAAATTTTTGTAATGGGACCAAGAACATGAATCGTGCATTAGTCCCCTGGCGATGATACCTTATTGATGGGAGGAGCTTCTTGCATAGTTTACGGAAGATTTAAAAGCTTGATCAACGGTTATGCAATATTCCGGAGGACAAATAAATTCCCTTAAAATTTTTATTTATGGTTGGAATACGGCCTCGAACACCATTCACAACATTCCTCAAATTTTTGGGGTCCATATAAATGGGCCGGAAATACTTCAACTATCTCGGCATTCATTAAGCTTTGGACCTCGTGTGGGGTGTGGAACATCACACTTGACAATATGAAGAGGAAAATTATTCAATGGGGAGCCATTTGGCTCAATGCAATTTTGATGCTTAGTCTTAATAAAAGATTTTATTTATTACCTCTATATACCACTTTTCCATTTATACAAGTGCCAATAAGTATTCACAACAAAATGTAGCTAATCCTCATGGATTTTTATGGCAAGGAGGCACGTAAGACAAGGAAGTTCAGTACGAGTAAAATGGAGACATGTTTCGACATGCATGAGAATGGAGGCCTTTCCATTCACATTACTCCAGTACTATATCTAGCCTTTGGAGGTAAAATAGTTTGGAGGCTAATTATAGGTCAACTATCATGGTGGAAACGAGTCACCGGAGTGGAAATATCTCTTTGCCTCAAGACAATGGATCAATCTATTCCCCCAGCAGACCATGCTCTTGCATTTTGGTCCCTTTGTAGAAAGTTGTAGCCTTCCTCGCGATCATCTCCAAACTTCCCCATGGGGGCCTTATAATTTACATATTGAATGATAAGATCATGGGCAAGCTTCCCCTCACAAATGAATTATTGAGTCTCCTACGCATCAGCACCACCTCCCGAGGGCTTGGCATCAACACATTAAAAAAATATCTCATTAGAACGAAACCAATCGTTTTTGGGATGGTTAATTTGCTCCTAAACCTCCTCCTTATCTCCCATAATGACTGATTAAAGGATTCCGTGATTATGCTCAATGGCGATTCCCCCTTTGGAAATGGGAGAAGAATATGGTTTCAAATGGGTTCCCACTAGGTCTCCTTACTCCATCAAAGCGGGATATGAGATGCTTCATGGTGATTTATCCTCCTCTCCCGCAGGTAAAATTTTGTCGGAAACTGAGGTATGGAAATTAGAAGCACTCCCAAAATAAAAATTTTCATTTGGAACTTAGCGAGGGAAGATCCTAACGGTGATAATTTGAATAAAAAAAGGCATCTAGGGAGCCTGCAGTTTCCCCTTTGTAATGTTCTTTGAGGAATCTATACAAACGCATTTTTGTTGCTTGTTCCTTTGCTCAAAGCATTTGGAAATTCGTCACTTCTCCTCTTATTATGGGTTCGAAGAAAATGTCTCTATTTTAGATTCCATATATTTGTGGAAAAAAAAATCTCCCTCACTTAAAAAAAGAAAAAAAGCCTAGTCAAAATAATTTGGGACACTACGCATATCCTCCTTTAGAATATATGGCTTATGAGAAACAAATTATCTTCCATGATAAAAAAACCTTTGTGATAAAGATACGAGTAAGACTTGGAGTTTAACTATTGAGACCATCCTTGCTAAGAAAACATCTATTTCAATGTAAATGATATGCAAGTTGAGGAAAGACAAATTTTCGGATGTGTGCTCGACCACCTCTAGATATCAAGGCCTTACGCAGGTATCCTAATCATAAAGAAATGGAAGGTAAAACTCGAAGAGAAGGAATTATTGGAATGGATCAATCGTATCCACCGGCCCAAGCTCTTCTTTGATGGTGCATCAAAGTCAAATCTTCAGGCCCATTTGGGTGGTTGGCCTCATTATGAATGAACATATGTGCAGCCAGTTCTTTTGAACAGGGCTTGGGCTTTGATGTCGAACAACAAAGGTGGAAGCATATGCCACAGTGCAAGGTCTCAATTAATTAAGAAGCTCAAAAAAAAAAAAAAAAAAAGTTTTGGTGTTCAAAAGATTCCTCTAGGGAGTTATTCGAATGATGTTGAACACCTCAATGATCCCAACATTAAACTTAATAGAATCATAACTTTGAAACCAAATTCACAGCTCAGAACATTGGGGATATAGCCTTCTATCACATTCTTAGAGTCAATTATAAAAAAACTAATTCTCTGGCCAGCTCAACCTATTCCAAACCCTACGGTCTTCTCTTCTCTCAAGGTATCTCTCAATTTATCCTTATCCCTTTGATATTTCCTTGTTCACCATGTCATGATGGTCTGCTCCATTTTACTGTGCCTTATTGATTTTATTCTTGATTCCTTGTCATGCCCATCCCTTCCCCCTCTCCTATCCGTGACCATGTCTCCCACTCCTCTCCTAATCCCCTCCTCCCCCCGCACCACCCCTCCCCTTCCCCACCTCTATTAATCCCTCTCCTCTTCCTACGTATCAATCACCCTCCTTGTTATTTCTCCGGCTTCTGATGCCTTGGTGCTCCTCCTTATGAGACGACCCTTCTTGGTGCTCTCTCCCCTTGATTCTTAACGTTCTTATGTGTCTCTTGTTCGCGTAGTGTTGTTATCTTCTTGCAACGACTTTCATGGGCCTTTCTAGTAACTCGAGATCTCGGTGCTAATATTTTATGCACTTCTTCTCTTACGACCTTCCTCGGATCCTTCCCTCCCATCGCTACTTCTGTTGTAGCTATCTTGAAGTCTTCTCTCCCACTTGACCAACATGAAAAGTGAGAATCTGTCTTCATTGCTCAACATACATGAAGAACTAAGTGAATAAGGCACAGCCAAGATCTCCACGGAGAAGCATGTATTGGACATAAATTTCCTCCATTATCAGCTCAATCCATTATAATACAACTAAGAAGAGTCGGCAATTCTTGTGCTCATGTGTCAGAAGAAACCTTGAAATCCTTCGCTACATGATGGAAAAAAAATAACATCACAAGTTCAAGCTCCAACAATGCGATCAACACTGCTTAGACAACAATCTTGGAACTCCCGAGATAACTTCCATGTTAAAGCGGGTAAATCCTCTCTGCCCGGACGGGAGAAGATCCCTCTAGCCCTAGGAGTGGGTCTAGAAACAGAGGGACATGCTAAAGTGTTGCTTCCTAATTATTTAATGAACAAGAGACATAGTATATCGACCTACTTGGAATCCAATGTTTTTGTCGCGGTTGTGGTGGTGGTGGCCTCTCGCTCCTACCTCAACAAGTCACAATCCTTCTGCAGTCATGCTCGGATACCTGCACATAGATCATCAAACAAGAACAACATACGACATAATAACTTCATTCATAACTATTAGCCAGTCAAAGAGGGCTAATAATATTGCATTAAACAAATAACATAACACAAAATGGGAACCAAGCAATATTCACGTATATGTATTGATAGAATGAAGAGTTACAACCAAAGATTTGATGTCGTGGTCTCCCCTCCGGTTGCTGTCTGGGGCCGAAGCGCGTCTCAAATACTCGTCGTGGGGATTCAGATGGGATGAGGGCATGGGCTTAAGCTCTCTCAATGAATTTCCTTCTTGTTCTATCTCTTCAACAATTCAGCTATAGTATACTCAATTCTTCATGTTCAGCTAGTTTATGCAAGGATAGATAGCTTCTTTTTATAGAGGAAAAGGAGGAGGATAGGATCCTTACAAAGGTGGAAGAGAGGCTTATCATTTAGAAGGTTCCCATAAGAGGTGGAAACCATAAAATAAAGGAGGGAGTCCATGGTTATTCAGTCCAACCACTCCCAATTGCTCATCCTCGAAGTTGTTAGAGTGTAATCTCCACCTCTATTTTTTTTTTTAAATTCCATAAAAATCTTGGGACGAGCGGCTAACTAAGACAGAGCACCAAATGGCACAAGGCCCATTGCTAATTTTCCTCATTAGCATGAGGGCAGAACTGGCTACTCGCGCCAAGGAAAAAATAGGGGTTTCTGAAGCTCTACTCAGGGAATTGTCAACAGAATGAATATTACTTTCATGTAAAGGGATTCAATGATGGTCTTTGCAAGGCATGACACTTCTTATTAGTCACAAAAATTACCCTCCAATGTGTGAGATGGGGATTGCAGGGATAGTGAAAAAATGTTGTGTAACAAATGCCCCCTAAAACATGAGGTTCGAGGGAGAGGTAGGGGCATTCAAACTAAAAAATACTGTCAGAAGACCTACAATTACAAATACAACTGATATCTCTGATACATGAAGATGCGGTATGGGAGCAAATGCATCCATACCGCAGCACATAAAAACGAAGATCTCATGGGTATGACTACCATCCAAAAGAGTAAGAATCAACAAATAGACTCATGTATGGTCGCAACCATCCAACTCCAAAAGAGTCACACAACAGCCGCACATCCGGTAGGGACCTCATGTTCTGATTTTATCGTAATAAAACCCGTGGTCTTGCACTCTATCTCAACCCGAAAAAGCAGACACTTCACATGGAATATATGAGCCTAATCTGAATAATGCAAGAAAATCATCTGATTACCAGCTAATGATGAAAGCCATTAACAGACACGAGAGAAACCACCAATAGTGACAATGGCTATCAAGGTACGAAAGGTACAATCCACGGAATTTGAATAGTGATATGATGTCGAACAACCGCAGAATCACTCGATCGAAGGCCAATGATGTGAACCTTGTGTCGACTGCGAAGAACCTGCCATTGAGGCATGAAGGTTCCAAGGTACCGGAAGGGAGTCTCTAGATCAAATTCCTGGATAATGAGCTGAAGTCGACAGGAAATGACCTAGTCGAAGGAGGGCCATAATGTTTCCCACATCATCGACACGAGATAGAGGAACATGATGATAGTGAAATAGGACCAACAGAGAATCAGAGCGAGGTTGAAAATTGCAGAGGCAAACTTCTCTTGAACATATCAACAACACGACACTGGATTTGGCAGTATTTGACATCAAAGGATCTAAGGTCATGATGACATGGAAAAGAGCATATGAGAGGTCAAAAGAGATTACCCAAACCCATGGAGGAAAAAATGACGAAATGAGATGTCCCCAACTAATACCACGTGCATGCGCGGCCATGTTTAAGAGCAACATACTGCCAACATAACTAAAAACTCATTCCATTTTCCCCCACCATTTCTGGCGAGTACCCCAATTATTTTTTAAAACAAGCTTGAAAGGGATAGAATATGCTTGCAATGTAAGTTTTTCCTTCGAAAAAATCCAACCTAGTACATTTTACGAGCCCTAGGAAGGAGGAACTCGGGTAACGTCATGGTGACAAATTCCGATGTCATCAGAGTTTAACGAGTCTGAAAAAGGAAGAACTCAACATATTTTCATGTTTAGAGAGTTTGAAAAGAAAGAAGAAAAGAAAACTCAAGCATGGCCCTTTTCGTAAATAGTCTCTCAGATCCGAAAAGGTAGAAAACAATTTCTGAAAGAACCTCTTAGTCGCAATAGGCTAAGGTATTCTTTTTCATAAATAATCCATCCTAGCCCTAAAAAGGGGTAAATGTATACTGGGTAGATATCGTTTCGTAGCCATTTAACGAGTTCAAAACGACAAGAGTCTCGGCAATGTTTTCAATTTTAGAGAGTCAGAAAAGAGCTGAAAGATGACTCCAGTAGTGAGTTTTTCGTGTTTTTACCGAGTTCAAAAAATCATAAAATACAACTCATTACTTCATCACAATCGCGTGAAAACCTGTCGCTGCACAAGAGACACGTGTAAAACCCATTTCTCAAAAATAATATAATAAAATAATTAAAAAATATGTCTTAAACCCTAATTAGGGTTCTGAAAAGTTATAAAATGTGAAAAATGGTAAAAAATAATTAATTTTCACTTTGACCTCTTGTGGAGCAATAGTGACCCATTTTACCTTGTGATTTTGTGGTGACGATAGCGGGCAATCCAACAAACCAATCTCGAATCCGTCAGTTCTAGGTAGCCAATAGCCAACATCTTTCCCTTCATTTTGAATCCTCTTTTATGCCTAGAACCCTCAATTTTGATTTTTTCAGGGGGGGGGGGGGGGAATAGTAAATTTTAGGGCGCAGCGGTTCGCGTGAGTTTTGGGCATGGACTCGTGCCAATTATCCATTTTCCTTAACTAGGGAGCACCCATTGGCGTGACTTTCTGAGAAACAGTTGCACCAAGGGTGCAGACCATTTTTATTTTGAAAATGAAAGTTAAAGGGCCCAATTATTACAAATATAAGCTTGAAAAATAGCTAATATCATCTATGTGAACATGTTTGCAGGTACAAAGGGGAAAAATGGTAATCGAATGGAAAGAACGAGAACACAATGAAGAGGATGAGCTTTCCATGGGAAATGAGAGATGCATGGAAGCTCTTAGAGACTGTGGACTGAATAAGTTCTTCTTGACACTGTGTCTCTGAGCTCAACTGGAGCTGCTACAGTATTTGGTCAGCATATGGGATGAGAATCAGGAAAATTTCATCCTTCGAGATCAGGAACTCAAGATTGATGTTTTTGATGTCTACTTCATAATAGTATTATCACAGAGGGGAGCAGCACCAATCCTAACCGGCACCTGGCCTTGCATGGAGAATATGTCCATGGTGATTGACAGGGTATGTCCAGGGGTATGGAAGGGATCAGGAAGTGGTAAAGTTGATATGAGACTATCCCAGAATTGACACTAAAAGTAGTGCTACATACCATCACACAAGCTGTGGGATCGCAAGCATTGCACGGAGCAACAAAGACACAATTGCTTCTTGTTGTAGACTTCTTGACACTGACCATCTACAACTAGGTAGAGGCCGTGACAATAAACATGAAACGCCAGCTGAAAAAATGCAAGAAGATCAAATTAAATAAATTCAGTTATGGGTCTATCCTAGTATCGTTTTTCTTGGAAGGACTACCAATCTTTCAGCGGAAGGAGGTCATAGTCTTGACACCACCAATGAGGGAGCCATGGATGGCCTGATTGGCAGCTTTGATGCCAAGGGTAGGGGGCAGTCAACAAATGTCCTGGAGATCGGAATTCTTTCATTGGATCCACCGATAGTTGATTGTCGTGGAGGACTGGCCCTACTTTGGTACAGATTTTACTGGTGATCCGGACCTCCCACTCCTGGAGGGAGAGGATTGGGATGAAGATTTTGGTTAGACTCATTTTTTATTTTCATGAGTGTTATAATTTTTAATTATGCATGTTCTGACATTAAATCCATGTGCTTGCAGACGTTGGCCCAGAGAGACCCGCAAGCATGTCCTCGAAAGCGAGATGAATCCCTCACGATTTTGACCCTCATGGTGAGGGAGGCAAGGAAGAGGAGATCGTGCACAATCTAGAGGGAATCACACGTGGAGTCCTGGACTATGCATGATTTGACGATGTTCCTCGTGCCTACTAGAGACATACCGTAGGGGTGCCAAGCCGAATTCACTGCTTTCTAAGGCGGCTTGTACGGGTAGTGACATGCTACCATGAGCATCATGCCGATTAGACACCTAGGTTTTATTTCTGCATATTTTGAGAGACACACATATTTTTTGAAGTTATGATGCACATTGATGAAAACATTTGATATATATCTATATATATGTATACATCTATTTTCCTATTTTATATGAGTCTCTCATGTGATGATGATTTTACAGATTACTCAATACAATGTCTATCTAATACAATGTTAATTAATGTATTAGTAAAAATAATTTGCATAATAAGTAATGACCCAAAAGACAGGAAAACATTCACAAAGCACATAAAACCAAAATATTTCATTTTTACGCAAGCTCGAAAACAAAAGTAAACTATGCTTAAGATTGGTTTCATTTTTACACAAGCTTGAAACAAAGACAAAAGTAAACTATGCTTGAAAAATGGGCACGCCCCCAGCATGGTGACTCAATTCGAGGTATATGCCCCCCAAGCTTCACGCCATATGAAATACAAATGGATTGAAGGTTCAAGTTACGAGATCAAGGGAAACACTCGACTGGGATTTTACGAGATCGTATGAAAGACTCAAATTGAATAGGAACATGTTTCATTGTTTTAACGAGGTTGACACATCAAAAGAACTATCCTTGTAACACCTTGTTTCATTTTTTAAGGATCTTGAAATAAGAAAATGAACTATGATCCTACCTAATTCATTTTTTAATGAGGTTGACATAGAAGATGAACTATCCTTCAAAGACAACTCATCATGGTGAATAATAATTCATAGCTCCCAAGAGATTCACATCTAATGGGAGGAAAATGTCCTGAAAATCAGGACCCAATGCCCCCAGCACATGATGGACAATGAGACCATCACTGAATGCAGGAATATGGCTGGTAGCCACATAATTAACCCATGGCAGGGAAGATACAACGAGTAGATAAAGATCCGGAAGGGACGATGGTGGGCCAGCTGCCACATCAGGACCAAAGAATTAAAGTTGATCAAGGGTCACGATCCATCCTTCATGTGGAAAACATATCACATGAAATAGGGAAGAGACAAGCACTCCCATAACATAAGTATAGTCATGCCCTAAGAGTAAATTAAAATCTAAGGGGCCAGGAACAACCATCACGTCTATATAGATGGTTTTCCCTCCCAAAGTAACAGGAAACTTTGGAAAGATACCTAACGGTTGATTGGTTCTTCTATTAAATGCCAACAAATTATGTGTAATAGGCATAAGAGGTGGAGAGCTAAAATATTTCCAAGTAGTTCAAGATAGAATAATAACAGATGCACATTCATCTATAACTGTGCTAGGTATGGCCACATCAAAGATCTACACCGTAATCTCAAAAGGCACATAAGAAGGAAGGCGGTATCCTGCAAATCAACTCCAATAGAAGGAAGCAACCAAACTACTTGGAGGAGGTACCATTGAACTAATATGGTCATCCCTTGGTGTTACGGGAGAAAGAAGAGCATCCTTCGAGACCTCCATCATGGGAGCAGGAGGAATATTCTCCAGGACATCCACCATGGAAGTAGGAGGAGCAGCTCCTTGAACCATGGGAGAATATTTCTCCAAGTCCGAGGAATCTGAAGAAACAAGAAGAATGTGAGGGGTGTGTGAGCCACTCTCGACAGAAAGGATCTCATGAACCATAGGCAGGATTAGATCGACTGGTTCCACGACCAATGGTGGGTTGGGAACAACTTCTTGAATTGGAATTTTCTAAGGAATGGGATCGACCAAGGATGACGCTTGACCGATCAAAGAATCAACTAGAGGAGGATTCAAAGAAAACTTTTGGTCACCAGCCAGAAGGCAGGGTGCAGAAATAGTAGGGTTGTCCAACACTCTTATAGCTTCATCCATGTATGGAAAAAGGTGAATGGGATGTTTCCCTTCACACAACTTACAAGGATTCATAATCTTACCCTGTTTCATACAAGTCTTATCATTTTTAGTCAAAGATGTGCCACCAATATGACTTCCAGAAGCCAAAGGCAATGACGGACGGTCGTCGGACCATGCTTCAAGTACCTTGGGAATGCCAGGGCAGTCTCGAAGAAAGTGGTCACCTTTGCACAACATGAAAGGGAATTTGAATTTCCATGGAAGGTTGAATGGTTTATCAATGGAGGGTGTCTAAGGTGCAATAACTGCAGAGATAGACTCTCTCTTATCTAACTTCTTCTTCTTCGTCTTCATCTTCTTCTCCTTAGCCACCTGGTTACTAGAATCCAGACTTTCACCAAGCGAAATAGATGAAGAGGATGAAGAAACAGGTGAAGAAGTGGAGAGTTCCACCTTGGAATCAACATGATGTTGTCCAGGTGGAGGGGGTGGTTGCACAGTGGATGGAATATTCAAGACCACCGAGGTGGATAACAACCAAACAGGCAAACCAAAAGTTAACCCAGGCAGGGATAACGTTGCCATATAAGGAACACCAACATTTCCAAAATAAGGAAAAGGACCAGGATTCCCTTTGGAGGGTATTCCTTGGTTGGTAAACTCCGGAAATGTTACCATTGAAAACAACCCTAAAAAAACACACTAAGGAAGATAACTTTAACTAGGGATATTTCATGGGTAGTTAATAATTTAAGACACTGAAACAAAACTCTATCGTTTCATATTTTAAGAGTTGAGAAATAGGAAAAAGGTGACTCTATCACTTTCAATTGAAACGAGCGTGAAAGGATAAGCGCTCGACGATCTCTTCTCTTTTTAAGGAGTCATGAAAAGATCAAAATGACCACTCAGGTACTCTAAGGAAGAGGGTGTACCAAGTTTCCGTGAACTGCCATATACACCTTGGTGATCAAATGAAAGAGAAATGACCAAGGACTTAACGTATGTGCAAGTAGTCTCCCCGAATGTTGTGTTCGGTGTATCTCAATTACAAGGCGGAAGACTCAGCTTCCTATGGAGAAAATGATTGCAACCTAGAGGGGTCTCCCTTTATATACTTGATGGTACGGGGAGCACAAGTCCATACTAGCGTTGTCTAAGGCCAGATGGAAAACGAAAGCTACTAGGTCTTAAGACGCCGGAACACGTCTCTAGCCTAGAACACTAAAAATGTTGTGTTAGGTTTCAATGTTTTCTTAGGTTAATTGAATAAATTTTAAAGTTGATCTCGGATTATGTTTCAATTTCAAGGCCCTACCGAATTTGTATTTCAAATTTCCTAAATGCAAGCTATATGCAACAGAAAATCATCTTCAATTCAATGAATGATTATTACAAGAAGGATAGAGATCTTTCAAACAATAGCAAACAATGAAAATATGCGAAGAAATCCACTAATTCATCTAATGCAATCAAACAAAAATGAAACCCTTTCCTAGACTATCAACTGCTAGTTATGCAAAAGAAGTTTTCACTTTCAATGCAAAGAAAGAATGCAATATATATATATATATATATATATATATATATATATATATATATAGATATGAAACGAAGCACACAATGCACTAATTACATGAAAAAATAAATAAACACTAGCCTGCGTATTGTAAATGTAGGAATCGAAATTGAATGGCTCAATCAATGCAAAACAAACACAAGAAAGCACTTAAACTAATGCTACAATCTTTCAAACCAAAAGAGAGTTTTCCAAAACGACCCAAAACAAGCAATGTAATCAATACTTGGAGAAACAAGGAGAAGAATCAATCGAAAACAAAATGATCATTCAATCAAATCAAACACTCAAAAGTATCAAGAAAACTCAATGCAATCGATCCAAGAATGAGACTGACAACGTTCAAAGAGACTTGATTTCCAAACATAAGGCTCAGTGCACAAAGACACTTAGAAACCCTAAGGCCTTAAACTACACCGATAGGAAAATGGACAAATGACTGAGAAATACAAGCCTACAATAGTCAAAACAATCCCAAAGGCTTAATTACACACAACAAATAACCCAGAGTCAAGCAGAACTAACAAAAAGACTCATCAGAGAGGGAAAACCAAATTCTACAGGAGTGGGCGCGACTATGAGGCGGTATTCAGCACCAAACAGGGGTTGGCGCGACTACACCAAAAGTAACCTATGCCAATCGACGCGACTGTTCAAACGAAAAACGTTCCAGGCTAAATAATTATGGGAAAAGGGTCAACTCAATTAGCAAAGGTCAATCTTGACACTCTGGAGATGAACAGGGGATGGCAAGAAAGCAAGCAAATCAGAAAAAGACAAACAAGCAAGCCAACGACTGAAGTCAACCCAAACAATTTAAAACGATATACTCACACTGATCCCCAACAGAGTCGCCAATTTATTAAGCAGGTAAATCCTCTCTGCAGACAGGGACAATCCCTCTATCCCTAGAGTGGGTCTATAAACAAAGAGACATCCTAGAGTGTTGGTTCCTAATTATTGAATGAAAAGAGGACATGGTAGATCAACTTACCTAGAATCCAATGCTGTCGTTACGGTTGTAGTGGTGGTGCCCTCTCACTCCTGACTCGGTAAGTCACAATCCTTCCGCAGTCATGCTCAGATACCTACACATAGAATAGTAAACAAGAACATCATACAACATAATAACTTCATTCGTAATCACTAGCCAATAAAATAGGGCTAAGCATATTGCATTAAACAAACATCATAACACAAAATGGGAACCCAAACAATAGTCATGTATATGAATTGATAGAAGGAAGAGGTACAACCAAAGCTTTGACGTCACAGTCTCCTCCAACAGGGTTCAACCGAAGCGCGTCTCAGATACTCATTAGGGGATGCAGACAGGATGAGGGCATGGGCTTAAGCTCTCTCAACGAAGTTCCTTCTTGTTCTATCTATTCAACAATTCAGCTATAGTATACTCAGTTCTCCATGTTCAACTAGCTTATGGAAGGACATATAACTTATTTTTGTAGAGGAAAAGGAGGAGGTTACGATCCCTACAAAGGTCGAAGGGAGGAATATCCTTTAGGAGGTTCCCATAAGAGGTGGAAACCATAAACTAAAGGAGGGAGTCTGTGGTTATTCAGTCCAACCACTCCTAATTACTCATCCTCGAAGTTGTTGAAGTGGAATCTTCGCCTCTATTTAAAAAAATAAATTCATAAACAGCTCAGCGTGGGTGTCTAACTAGGACAGAGAGCCAACTGGTGCAGGGCCCAATGTTAATCTTCCTCATCAGCGCGAGGGTAGAACTGGCTACTCATGCCAAGGAAAAAACAAGGGTTTTTGAAGCTCTGCTCAGGGAATTATCAACAAAAGGAATATTGTTGTCATTTAAAGGGATGCCATTATGGTCTTTGCAAGGCATGACACTTCTTATTAGTCACAGAAATTACCCTCCAATGTGCAAGATGGGGATTGCAAGGACAGTGAAAAAATGTTGTGTAACACCTTGAATCTATATTTATTGGAAATTATTCATCCCCCCCTTTATCAGTCTTTCTCTTATAATCATTACGATTAGGATGAAGTGAAAATTTTGACTCTGGAAATTCATCCCCCTCTTCATTAGTCATGTTGGCATATTCCTTAGGATTAGGACGAAGTGGATATTTTGACGCTGCAAATTCTTTATTCCCCTCTTCATTAGTGGTGTTGGAAAAATCCTTAGGATTAAGACGAAGTGCATATTTTGACTCTCCAAATTCTTCATTCCCATCTTCATCTGTGGTGCTCACATAATCCTTAGGATTAGGATGAAGTGGATATTTTGACTCTCAAATTTTTTCATCCCCCTCTTCATCAATGGTGCTCACATAATCCTTAGGATTAGGATGGAGTGGATATTTTGACGCTACAAACTTTTCATTTCTCTCTTCATCAATGGTGTTGGAATAATCGTTAGGATTAGGACGAAGTGGATTTTTGACTCTGGAATTTTATCATTCCCCTCTTTATCAGTAGTGTTGGAATAATCCTTACGATTAGGACGAAGTGGATATTTTGACTCTGGAATTTTTTCATCCCCCTCTTCATCAGTGGTGCTGGCATAGTCCTTAGGATTAGGATAGAGTGGATATTTTAACACTGCAAATTCTTCATTCCCCTCTTCATCAATGGTGCTGGCATAATCCTTAAGATTAGGACGAAGTGGAATTTTTGACTCTGTAAATTCTTCATTCCCCTCTTCATCACTGGTGCTAGCATAATCTTTAGGATTAGGACGAAGTGGATATTTTGACTCTGCAAATTATTCATTCCCCTCTTCATTTGTGGTGCTCGCATAATCCTTAGGATTAGGACAAAGTGGATATTCTTCATCTCCCCCTTCATTAGTGGTGCCCTCACAATCCTTAGCATTAGGACTATGTGAAAAATTTGACTCTGGAAATTCTTCATCATGCCCTTCATCACTGTTGCTTTCATAATCCTTAGGATTAAGAGTAAGTGGAATAACTGACTCTCGATTTAAAGAAATTTATTTTTTCTGTGCCTCATCAATTATGTTCTCATCATCCTTAAGATTATGACCAACTCAATTTTTCGACTCTCTATTCATGGTGAACGAACTCCTGTTATATTCATCAATCTGAATAGAGTTGTTGCATGACAAAGATGTTGATGTTGTAGAAATAAAAACTTCGCTATCAGAAGAAACCATGGCTTTAAACAAGAATATGTTGAATGATACAAATTCCTCTCCCAATTACAATATATAGCTTAAAAATTGAAAATTTCCCTCCGAATTTCCCTTCCAAAAAATTTCGCGAAAAACTTTCCCTCCAAAATTTTTGTTTCAAATATTTCGTACAAAATATTCGTCAAAAATGTATTTAAAAGAATTTTAATAAATTTTTTGTGTTGAAATATTTTACCAATATTTCTATTCAAAATATCCGCAAAATATTCTTATCATGCATGCCTTCGAAACTAAAATAATGTTATTATTTTAATGATTTAACATTGACTACATGTAAATATTAACTACAATATTACTATAATAACTACATGCAAATATTAGCTATTTTAACTATAATTAACCACATGTAAATATTTTAAATTTTAAACATACATTATACTCGTCTAAAATATATTTCTAAATTTCTTAATAAACTGTTGGTCTTGAAATATTTCACCATACTTTCTATTCAAAATATCCACAAAAGATTCCTTTCATGCATGCCTTCCAAACTAAAATAATTTTCTTATTTGAATGATTAAAGATTGACTACATGTAAATATTAACAATAATAACTACATGCAAATATTAACTATTTTAACTATAATATTAACTATATTTAAGTACATGTAAAAATTTTAAATTTTAAATTTTAATCCCAGATTATATTTGAATGATTTAATATTGAGTACATGTAAATATTAACTATGATAACTACATGAAAATATTAACTATTTTAACTATAATATTAACTACAATTATCTACATGTGAATATTTTAAATTTTAAATTTTAATCCGAGATTATATTTGAATGATTTAACATTGAGTACATGTAAATATTAACTATGATAACAACATGCAAATATTAACTATTTTAACTATAATATTAACTATAATTAACTACATGTAAATATTTTAAATTTTAAATTTTAATCCCACATTTGTTAAACAGTAAACCAATCACACAAAATTCGCCATATAACAAGAATTATTGTTTCTATTCATCACATCACATCAAGTTTTCTGGTTTTTGTTGGAGCAATTTTTTGGAGGTGTTGCGTTGGCATTGATAACTTCATGGAGGCATTGCATTCCCATTGGAGGCGTTGTGTTCGTATTGGTAATTTTGTGGACGCATTGTGTTCGCATTGGTGACAGGAGTTTTTTGCATTTCAAATGTTAGCTTTCCTTCTATTCTGTCCATTTAAAGACGATTTTGGGGAAAATCTGTTTTTCTATGGTTTTTGTGTTCAAAAAATATATTTTTAAAGTGTTTAGGTTCGAAAACCATAAATTTTTTTGTATTTTTTTAGTAAATAAAATGGAAAAAAAAAAACTCGAATTTTTAGGGTTTTTAGGAAAAAAAAATTAGAATTTTAAAACATGAAAAAATATTTTTAGAAATATGATTAGATATTTTATTTTATCTTATTTAAAGGAGAATAGATAGTTTTAGTTTATATTAAATCTATTTGTTTTTTTATATATATAAATATATTGGTGGTTTCAATATTTAAAATGTTTTTTTTTTTTAATTTGACAATTTTTTTATTTTATATTTTATTTTTATTTTTTTAATTTAAATCTTATTTTTAATTGTGATTTATAATTTTATTATTTTTTGTTTATATTTGAAAACATATATATATTTAATTTTAAATTCTATAGTTTTATATTTTACATTAAACAAAAATTGTTTTTTTATTATAATTGTTTTATTTAAAAAAATTAAAAATTAA
Organism: Pinus albicaulis; assembly: GCA_034641835.2. Lineage (NCBI taxonomy): Eukaryota > Viridiplantae > Streptophyta > Pinopsida > Pinales > Pinaceae > Pinus > Pinus albicaulis. The sequence continues at coordinate 139,234,800 of CM076570.1, read as the reverse complement.
AAATTAACATTTTCATATATTTGTTTGTTGGTATTTTAAAACATATTTTTTTTTCTATATTTTAAATTATAATTGTTTTAGTTTTAAGAAAATAAAAATTAAAAATAAAAATTTTATTATATATGTTTGTTTATATTTTAAAACATATTTTTAATTTTTTTTAATTGTTTTTTTATATTTTAAATAATAATTATTTTAATTTTAAAAAAATAAAATTAAAAATTAATTTTTTTTTTTTATATTTGTTTGTTTATTTTTTAAAACATATTTTTTGATTTATTTTTATTGTTTTTTTATATTTTAAAATTTTAATTGAATAGTTTTTTTTTATATTAAAAAATAGATTTTTTTTTTATTATAATAGTTTTTGTTTAAAAAAAAAATTATATAGCTTTTGTTTGAAAAAAACAAAAAAAATATTGAGTTCTAGCCTCTGGTCCCAAGTGTGCACGAAACTTTTTTTTTTAATTTAAATATATAAAAAAAAATTATAACAGATTTATTTATTCATTTATTTATTTATTTTTTTGTTTTAAATATAAAATATTAATGTTTTGTTTGAAAAATTTTAATATAAAATTATAATATAAATTTTTTAAAATGTATATAATGTTTTATAATAAAGTTTTAATGTTTTTTTAAATATATAATTTTTAAGATTGTTATAATATAAAGTTTTAATTTTAAAATTTATTTATAGTTATAATTATAAACCACATAATAATTTAAAAATTAAAAAATTATTTTATATTAAAAATTTTTAATATTTAATAAATAGTGTATGTTTCAATATTTTAAAATTTTAAAATACAATAAAATATTATAAGTTTTAAATTTAAATTTTAAAATATATGTTTTAATTATATTCATTCTATGTAAAATTTTAAAATATAATTGATTAAGTGTACATTTAATAAAACAAGACAATTTAAATTAAAACAAAAAATTAACATTCTTTTTTTTAATAAATTCTTTAGCTTAGAAAAATATATATTAATTTTAACATTTCTTAAATAATAAATATTTATTTGTGTTTTTTTTTTAAATATTAAATAAAACTTAAGTTTCAAATTGATTTTTATTTCTTCTAAATTGTTTTATACAATTTAAAACAAATTTAATTTTTTTTATAAAATGTATTCAAAAACATATTATATAGATATATATACATATATTTAAATATGATTTTTAATATTTTTTTTTTAAATGAATAATTTCTATAGTTAAATTTATTGGTTTATTTTCAATTTATTTAATTACAAATATTTTTTTTTTTTAATTTATTTTATATACATTATTTTTGGTAAATTTAAATTTATATTGACAAATTTAAAAAAAAAATGATTAACTTTTTTCTCATTAACATATATATATATATATATATATATATATATATATATATATATATATAATCAGGAAAAAGGCATCAAAAAATATTTCTGCGAATGTTTCTGCACCCAGGGCAGCAACTCCCAAATCTAAAATTACAGCTCAACGCACTATGGATACAACTCCCAAATCTAAAGTTGCAGTTGGGCGCACAATGGATATTGCTGGACACAGTAAGGACATTGTTGCACACACTAATAAAAGTCAAGCGAGTGGCCCACCAGGTTTATTAAAGCTTATTCTGATTGGAAGAATGCCGAGGAAATAGATAAAATTGATTTATCATGGTACCTTTAAGACAGTGAAACGGAGGCTGATATACATATCTATCTGGTTTGTGGTATGATTGAATTAAATGAACCATATGATGTGATGGGCAGAGTACGAGACATATGTATGGTCCAAAATACAAACAATTTTTATGTTCTTGCAAGGAAGGCTAATAAACATGACAAGGTTAGATATCGTCTATCAAAGGTCAAGTATGACACAAATGAAATATCTACAATTTTTTCTAAATAAATCTCAAGAAACATTGCAAATAACATTGTAAGTATGCTTATTTTTATTTCCACTATGCATTATTCTAAGGATCATTCAATTTTTATAAATTATTGATCATTGACATGTTTTATTTTGTTTCATAGGATTTTGTTTCGAGTATTTCAAACATGTTTGAAGGTATTTATTATATGGAGCCAGATGTTATGAATGTGATCAACACTTTCCACACAGACAAAGCAGAGGAAAGGAGATTGAAACAAAGATCAATAGCTTGTGACATTGAAAAAGTACAAAGAGGGGACCAACCAAGAGTCACTAAGGTGGGTCAATCTGGTAAACCTAAACATGTTTCTTTTCAAGATGTGGAACATGAAACTGAAAATTATGATAGAATTAGTGAGGAGGAGATTACAACTATTGTGCAAAAGGAGAAAACAAATCAGACACCAAAAAGAAAAATGGTCAAAGATGTCTCTCTTTTACCTGATGACGAAGAGCTTGTTTATAAAAGAACTGATATGTTAACCAATACTAATAGGAAATCAAATATTGGTCAACATATAAAAGTCATGAGTAGTAGTGACGAACAAACTGAAATATATAATGGAAGCAGAGAAATCATAACACTAGGTGCTGAGTTAGAGGATGTCATTATTAAAACAAAACAAAATTCTATTCGATATGAGTTGAGGAAGAATAAATTAATTCTTGGTGGCCAAACATTTGAGCTTAATGTCAGCCAATTTTATAGGCCAGATGAAGGACAATCTCAATATCAAATTAGAAAGGCCCATCACTTGCATGTACATAATCTAAAAACATTGTTCAGGTTCAATCCATATGCACATGTGGTGGATTATGTGGTTCTTGTCGATCCACTTCAGGTTCCCAACAAACAGGCATTTGACAAGACAAAATGTTTTGATTATAAATATTATGTAATTGGAGGGAACCATTTGGTAGAGGCTAAAAGACATTTGATTGAGGAATATCCCAATAACTATATTTTTCAAATAGTGAAATGCATCATTTACGTTGGCTTAATAGAAATAGAATCAAAGTTATTCGCATGGGATCATAATGCAGATAATGAGTACAGAATGAAAATGACTTTCATCCAAAGGATAAGATTTATTCATAATGAATTCATAGAAAAATGTGGTGGGGATAAGACACAAGTTAGTCTAAAATTTCGGAAGGAATGTTTAATGGAAATAGGTTATCAAATTGATGAAAAAACCAAAGCAAAAGATGGAAAAATGCATTCAAATATATTAAGAATCATGGATAAGATTTTTCAATTGGAATTTAGAAATGGGAAGATATGGGATTTGATTGATGAGATTTTTGAGCGGTGGAAGAATATTTCCATGAAAAATTAGAAGGTTAAAAAGAGTAAACCCATAATATTTACCAACAGTGAGACAAGTCCTGAGATAAAGCAACTTCCAGAGGATATGACTATCACACCTTGGAGAAAAATGCAAGGTGTGAAGGATGAGAAACTAGTCAAATTAGTACTAGCCCATGCGAAGTCGGGTGAATTATCAATGGAAGAAATGTGTGCAAATTTCAAAAGTAAGTTTCTTGAATTATTTCTTATTTTCCTTTTATTATAATTTTCTTTTAAATAAAACATAATTTTATTAGTATAATTTGTTATGCATGTCACTATATTAACAATTTTAACTTTATTTATTCAGTCAGAATATTTTTATGAAAATACAAGAACATATGGTTAAAATGTTGAATGAAGACAGTTGGGATGATGTTGTGCGCCACTACCCAGAAGCAAGTTCTACAACAACACTTAAAGATTTTTATATTGAATTCGATAAGGTATGTTGATTTATACATTCATTTTATTCATGTTTAAACTATTTTTATTTTATTAGTTATGCATATATACTTTTATGTCATTAAAGATGTCGAAGAAGGATGGAAATGGAGTACCAGATACTTTCAAAAGATTTATTGAAAAAATTGAGTTGGAAAAGATGAGAAAGAAGCATCTTATGAATGTTGAACTTGATTCTACTCTTAATCATTACATTTGGAATGGGCTCGACAGTATCCAATATCAAATAATACAAGGTGAATGTGAGGAAATTGCATCACTAATACCTAAAAGGGAATATGCCCTAGTTATTGCAAATATTCCTCATGGTTTCAATTTCCCAGACATTGAATATGATAGTGAACCATATACTTATCAAGCTTTTAGTAAATTGGTTACGGGTTTTCAAGAAGTGACAACATCACCACTTTGGCGATTAGTGACATTTCATTTAGACACACAGTTTGCAATGTTATTAAAAAGCTTCAAGGGAAAATCAAACTCAAGGATGCAACTTACATGATAAGAATTTGAAATTGTATGTTTGACTACTGTTAATTTTTTTTATTTATGAACAATTTAATTGAACTTTTACTATGTTATGTTACAGGCATAAGTCAAATATTGTTTCTTCCAAAAATCAGCCTATTATAAATGATTGTGAGTTCATCCATGTTGAATGTTAGACAAAAGAGGATAGATATAAGCGTATTATTATGAATTGAGTAAATCGAAAGAGTCATAGTCAAATATTGGTTCATAATGCAGTTGTAAGAAAATGAACATATGAGGATAAAGATGCAAAAGGAGATATAGTTAACATTTATTAAAAACCGCAAGCATTGATTAACTATCTTATAGACCTATGTTCAAATGAAGGAGATTGGGTTTTGGATTTATTCTCAAGTTCAAATAAGTTTTATTATACAAATTTAAATTTAAATATTTTATTTTTTACTTTTTATGTCTTTATACTAATTTTCTTTCTCATTTCTTTTGTGCTTGATGACTAGGTACAACACTAGCATGTTGCCTACCAAAAGGAAGAAATTTCATTTTCATTGAGAAAGACCCAATGCAATGCAAATTTATTCAACAAAGAATTAACGCTCTTGAATTCCTTCTAGATGCGAAGAAAGAAGTTGGTTTAAGGAAAGGGGATTTTAATGAATCATGTGCGGCAAAAAAAGTAAAGGAACCTCAACCACCATTATATTAAATGGTTGGAAAGGGACACTTTGGAATATTTGCAGACATGAAAGATCCATTAGAAGATGACAATGACCAAAATGAAGCAAAAAATGTTACGGAAGAAGCCATCAATGATGTTCTAGAAGATGTTGAACATGTATTAGTTGATATTGTTGATAATCTTTAAGTTATGCTTGCAAACAAAGCTCATTTTTTAGATCTATTAATCAATTTTACTTGTAATGTTTAGAATTTGATATTTTATGAGAAGAATCCTTATTTTTTGCAAAAAACATGTGACTACTTTTATTTTTTGACATAAAGTTCAATAAAAATGCTATTTTATTAAGTTTTTTTGTTAAGATTTTCCCAAAAACTTAGTTTATTTAACATGACTTTTTTAACAAAAAAGTCTCTAAAAGTGTATTTTTTGCATTTTATTTATATTGAAAATTTGTATTTTTTTGTCATATCATTCAAAATATTGTTTTTTTAGCGACAATTATTTGATGTGCATTCAAAAATTGATTAAAAATACATAAACTTGTAGAAAATATAAACTTTATAATATTGACCCTTTTTTCATTTTTTATCTATGTGAAAAAGTGAAGATATTATTACAAATTTTTATTTTAAAAAAGAAATATTTTCTTTTTAAAACACAAGTACATAAATGCACTTAAAAATAAACATCTCACAGAAGAAGAACACAATAGAAAATATATAGTGTCAAAATCAATCCTCTAAAAAAACATTGGTGATGATACGTCTCCACTATTCAAAATCGACATAAGAAGCATCACCCCAAAAAAAAAAAAAATTAAGTGCCAAATACATGCTAAAAAAAATGAATCTGCATCACCACTTTTCAAAATTGGGTGTTTTACTTGCTACCTCAAAAATTAGGTACCAGTGCAGTTACCTATTTCATCAGTAACAGTGTTACAAATTCTACAATTAGATTTTCCTACCGCAAGATTCTACTTGTCTACTTAAACTATTTTGGAATGTTAATTACAACCTGTTCCAAAACACTAGCGTAAGCTATGTTGGTGGAATGAGCCATAGAAAATGTAAAATATCTATGTTGATTTTATTAACGCATTGTATTAATTTGGTTTTTGATTAAGACAAAAGGTATGGAGTTGAAACTTTAATGATGTTTGTGACCCAACTCAAAAATACACAATGATGTTCGTGACTCGACTCAAAAATACGCTAAATTCATCTAAATGAGAAGTGCGACTCTTTCTTTTCAATAAATCTTATTTAAGTGAAAGATTGAGAGATTTATCAATTTTTAAAGCACCAATTCTTTCATTAATAAATAAAATCCTTTTTGAAAAGAAGACGATTTCATAAATAACTCAATTTGCAAGAATGATCAATTACTCTTTTGAAATGAAATTCCTCAAACAATCAAATCAAAAACTACAATTCAATAAACAAACCATTTCCAAAAGAAAACAATCTCTAAAAATCTCTAAAAATATAAATTTCAAAATCAAAGAAAAATCTAATTTTGAAGTCTATCTAGAATATTTGAGGATGTTTTCTCCTAGTTTGTGATCCGACTAAGAAAAATTTCCACTTATCTCAGCAGAAATGAAAACATCCAAAAATGCTTTGGTGTTATATCGGGTTTTAGTAAGCTAAAATCTCTTCCAGATTTGCAAATGAAAAAGGAATCAATTTTCATAAAAGTAATGTTTGCATTGATCCTAATGGCTCATAAAGACAATATCATCATACTAGTAAGCTGAGGTAAGTGAAGGTATCTTTGTATGGAGCAACAATAAAGTATGAAAAACACTTACTTATAAAATGAAAATAGGATGATAAATCACACAAATGCAAAAGTTGATGAAAAGAAATTCTCACACAAGATTTGACAGCTAAGATAGATCAAGGAAAACACAAATAATCAGGTTATCTCACTCTAAAAAGAGAAATTTACTTTTTTTTTGAAAATTTTTCCAGGGGTGTACAGTTTATAGTGGAAGATAGAACACATGCGCACTGTTTTGAACTAAAAGTTGTGAAGGTTGACGCATTGTTTTCTACTGAAAACCGCGAAGGCAAGAAAAAACTTGGAAAAAATAAATAATCAGCTTTCTTTTTATGGATTCTTAAAGGTTATCTACGTAACCCGACTCAGATAATTCAAAATCATAAAACTCTAAAATTCAAACAAAAAATAAATAAAGAAAACTAAGCTCTAGTTCCCCAGTATGGTTGCCAATTTGTTACACAGATTAATCCCTCTTGTGGACAAGAGCAATCTCCCTAGTACTCAGAGAGTAGCTAGAAATAAACATCCATTTGAAAACCTTTTTCTCTAGATTAATTTCATTTCATAATTATTATAATAAAGTAGAGAGGACATGCCCCTACCTTGAAATCCAAACATTCAATGTAGTCTTTTATCTTGTCACTCCACAGTGGTTTCTCCAATAAGTAGAACCTACAATCAAAGACAAGACAAAAATATCAAAGCATCTACAACAAATAATAATCAAGAAAAGTTAACCCAATTTAGTGATCAAGGAGTCTAAGTATTGATGTTATTTCAATAAAAAAAAGAACAACTCAATGAGAAAAAGAGATCCATATGTATTAACTTGAATAAAAAGAGTAATCTTACGACCTGATGCCTTGATGTCGTACAGATTTCTCCCGGGTCCTGAACAATCATTTCTCCTTTAGTTTGATAAACCTTCCTCTCTGAATACCAACATGGAGTTATAGACACAAGGGTGTGATCATTATCATGCCAACAACAACTCACTAGGGTAGAAAGTATGCACTCTTATGAATTCCTTCAGCAACTATCATGTATGTCTACCCGTCAACCTGAAACTTGAGCTCAATTTATAGGGAAATGGATGTAGTTTTAGTTCCATGAAGAGGGGGATGGATTCCTCTTATGAAGGGATTTGAGCTCCACGGACCAAGGGATAAGCTCCATGAGTGGAGGAATAAAGCTCAAACTGATCGCGACTCTAGAAGCTTCTAGTTGGGAGAATATTCCACCAACTAGGCTTCTAGAATTTACTTTTTCTTTTATTTTTATTTTCATTGGGGTGCACAGGTAATAGTGGAAAAAAGTGAGAGGGTTGTCGTATTTTATTTACCAAACAGGAGCACATGCACAGGGAAAGGCTAGAAAAACCATGCTGGTAGACTTTTAAGGGTTTTACAGAGCTTTTCTCCAATTCCAAGACTTGATTCAGGAACATTAAGGTTTTTGGCTTCTAAGGGAAGATGATATAGGTGGTGATAGACACATATAAACAGTCACAAATCATGGTTACAAAATGACGTGTAATACTAATTATATGGGGTATGTATCGCTTTATCCTTTCGATTTCTTTCGTTCTTTGTTGATCTGGTTCTGTCAAAATATAGCTAAAATGTTCCACCAGCAAGGCCTCCATGTCTTGATGTTGGACCAACCTGTTTCCTCCTGAATATTTAAGGGAAAAAATTCGGTTATGTTTTGTTCTCTGAATCATCACCTTAAGAAAAAAATTGGTGTTTATGTCCCCTTCTCTTAGCCACTGTATTCTGGATTTTTGTTTCCACAAAATTTCCTCCTGCTTTCTTCGTTCTTGTAGTTTCCATAGAATATTTCCTTCTTCCATCAAAAGGATCTCCTACCTCACTTGTAATATGATTTGTTGTTATACTTGTTTCATACGAGCCTGTAATTTTTCCTTATCTTGTTGTATGTGGCCAAACTATGTTTTATTCCACTTCTTTATTTTTTTCTTTGAGTCTTTTAGTCAGAGTTGGAAGGTATGCATCCTATTTCTTCCTTGTATTCGGCTTGATTCCCACCATCTCTTGTCTTTTTTGATGAAGGTATGATCCCCTAACCAGAACGCCTCAAATATAAATGGTCTTTTCTTCTTACACTACTTAATGTCTACCTCTAGACATATCAGCCAGTGGTCTACTCCCAAACTAGGAAGGGTTGAGGCCTCATCAAAAACATCGCTACTTATAAGGGCTTATAATGCTAAAAATCAATCAAGACTTGACGTTATTTGATGAGATCCTTCGCATCTATTGTTCCAGGTATACTTAGCATTGACTATCAGTATGTAAACTAGTTGCAAATCTGTTAACATGTCCCTGAACATCTCCATCTTTGGTTCTTCTCTTAGTATGCCTCCTTTTTTCTCCTCCACAGCTGTGAAAATATTAAAATTGCCTCCTATCAGCCAGTAATTCTCATTATGAAAATTATTTAGCATTCCTATACTCTCAAGGAATGATGCCTTTTCCCCTAGAAGATAGGGGCCATAAACTGATGAAATTAGAATCCAATCATTCGTCCCAATTTTCCTAAAATGACAAGTTATAATGCGACTTAATCTTATCCATCCTTCTACCATAATATCCATTAGATTCCACATAATATCTATTCTTCTCGCACTTCCTCTCGAGTCTATGGCCACTCCTTCATATTTAGGTTTCAGAAACTTCAAGATTTCCTCTAATCGTTGCCCCAAGACTTTGGTTTCCTAAAGGATTACCAATGCATCCTCTCCATATTCAATCTTTCTTGTAGATATCTCTGCTTGCCCTTGTTGTTAAGGCACCTCATATTCCAAGAGATAGCTATCATTTGGAAACTTTGTTTAGTTGTTGGAATACTGCTCATAGCGGTATTACCCTCCCCAAATTCACTAACATTTCACTAACCATTTGAATAGATTCCTACAAATTCTTTCTTCACCTCTTCTTTCCTCCTTTAGCTTGAGTGTTAGGTTCCTCATAGTTTCTTTTTTGTGAGCTCAAAGTATCTACCATTTCTATTTGTCTCTATTCTTGGGAGGTCATGTATTGTTCAAATTTTTCCTTGTACAACCTCTTTTGGTCTTCTGGTATGAACTTGTCATATAGGTTTCTCCATTATTGCATCAATTTCTTTAATACCACCTCTTCCGTGCATAAATCATCCTTGGTTGTGTCCACTTCCATAGTTGATTGTTCCACCATTTGAGATTGATCTTGCTAATCTATCAGCTCTTATTGAGCCTTTCTTAAATTAGCTTTCATGGATTTTTGGATAATGTGTCCCTGAACTTCTTCAATGGAATATTCAACTTCTTTCGAAACTTCTCCCATTTCTTGCAATATTTCATACATGTTTTGATTACTCTTATGCTTAGTTGGGCTACTGGTTTGGTTTGCATGCGATTTACTGTTATTTCTACTACTGGAAACTATCTTGATCACATCATCTTTCTTGGTTGATCCTCCTCCTCCATCTGGTTGATCCTCCTCCCCCATATGGTTGATCCTCCTCCTCCATCTGGTTGCTTCCCCTCCATCTTCTCTGGATTATTGAGAGGGAGAGTTTTAAATAAGTGGTCATATTCATGGCATCACCGGCACCTAAACATAATATTTTCATAATCAAGAAGTTGTTTCCAGACTTCTCCATCATATTCCAATTCTATCAATTTAGGTAAAGGCTCTGTTCTATTCATGTAAACACAGATGCAGGCAAATGAAGTATACCTTCGTCGACAAGTGGTTTCCATTATTTTAAAAAATCTACCAAGAGAATTTCCAATACCTTCGAGTACTTCTCGGTCCCAGAAATTGACAAGTAATGCAAAGAGCCTCACCCAGACAAGTGGTACCAAAAACATTTCTTGATAAGGGTTTCAAGATGGGCGTTCATTTTATTAAGATTAATCCGAGGAAGCATTTACACAGGAAAAACACCAGAATGATTAGCATTATTCCCATTTCCTCACAAATAACCCTGCATTATAGTATAAATATGGGCCTCCCTAAAAAATTCTTTTTTAATCTATGAGGTTGGTGAAGATCACTATAAAATAGCCTCTTGCCCAAAATTTCAGATCTATATGTCCCTTTGGTTGCCATTTTAACTGTATTCATTTGATTAAATCCTTCTAAGTTGGCCAGATGCTTATAAATTTACAGATTAAAGAATGGTCCTCCATATACCTTCGGTATTGTTCCAATTTGTTTGTCAGAATGACAAAGCATGGCTTCTTTGTGGCTCTTGGCAGGCTTTGGCCTCTAGTCTTCGCCCGCCATTGGGCTCCTAAAATAGGTCCTAGGTTAGCGCCGACACCTCCTTCGTATCCTGACTGCTTATGACTGTACTCCCCTGCCGTTACATTCTGATAGGAGGGAATCTCACCCCCCCAATGATGTTTCCATGTTGTCGCTCAAAACTATCACAAAAAAGCCCCCTCCTTGCCTCGAATTAGACACTGTCAAATTTTTCAGTTATCTCCAACCCCTAGCAACTCGCTGGGCTCCATAAAACCATGGGTTTGTTAACCACAAGCAATCCATTATAAAATTATATATGGAATTTTCCATTAGAATATAAATAATATTATTAATAATAATTATTGAATTTAATAAATTAATATTTTGGATAAAATTAAAATTAAATTAGATATTCAGAAGCATTGATATATATTTTATTTTTTAATTATAAAAAAAATATATATTATTTCAAAAATATTACCCTAATTTTTCGAAGGTGGGTTATCAAAGCGATATGGAGATTATCATTGCGTGTTGAAAGAGAATATTTTTCAAATTTTGAAAAATCATTATTATTGACTATCTTTGAGCCAAGGGAGAATGGTTTACAACAATATCCTTAAGGAAACTTTGAGCAAGTAAAGTCTTAACCTTGTTCACGGAATGCATTTCATCATTACATCCTTCATCATCCTTGTCCAAACTAGAGGAAACATTTTCCTCCATAAGAGGTGGATTATAGGGTTTCTAACTTTTTTCTTTGGAATTTTGAGTGTTCCGCTTTTGGTGAGATTTGAATGGTACATAAAATTCTATAAATGACATATTTGATGAGAAAATCAATAAAGAGAAGCAATATTCTCATAGTCCAAATCATGAGTCCAATGAAATTCATCTACTTTTAAATAGATTTTACCTAAAAACCCTTTATCTTCTCATATTCATACTATTTTCCTCCATTATCTTAACTAACATCATTGCAATTCTATACGTGCGCCATTAAAACTATGAACCTTAATCATGCTTGCTTCTCCTCGCTTATGAAGACGAAATTCTTCTGCTCCTTCCTAAATTTAGTAATGGAGAGCCAGAACTTCCAGTTTCCCCATCCCACATTAGCAACCATATTATTTACCCATAATTTTTAAAGGGCCCAAACCCTCACATCGATGAAGAGCTGTCATTGTGACTAAGGAATGTGCCTGGGTGATAGTGAAGCATGAATATATGCCGACATGAGGATGTTGGGATGCCCGTTTATTTATTCTCCACTTGTACCTCTTGATATTATATAAATAAAACATTAAAGTTTAATATGTGTTTCCATAACAATAACAATAAAAAAAACAAATCGATAACAATCTTGCTATGGAAAAGAACAAATAAGAAATATACTTTAGAAAAACATAAATAATATAACCTTGAATTGTTATTTTAAATCTTATTCCAAAAGAGACATTAGACGTCACATTTGCATTGCTAGTTGTCTTTCTAAAAATAAAACGTTACGTGTAAGATAACAAGTCAACGGAAACTAGCTTTATAGATACCAACGTTTCTCGGCACAAGCACCGTGATATTATATAATTTACATGTTATTGTGCACCATACTTCTATGGCACATTATGTGGTGTACAACTTATTAAAAGATTATGATTTTATTGTTGACTCGCTGTTATCGTATTCATTTATAACTATATAGAAATATACTTCCCGTAGCTTCTCAGCAGCAGGGCTCTAGATATTCTGAACTAAATTAGTGTGCCTATTCACTATAATCGTGTGTGAATTTTCGCTCTGATAGATTAGTTGTTTGTAAAATTCATCTGTTTTGTTGCTGGTTAATAATAATAATAAAGAAAAATAATCTGACCTGATGTGCTAGAGTGTTTTGGTCAACAATTGGATTTTCCATTTAAGTGGGTTTAAAAGTCTGGACAATCAATTTCAGTAATTAAGTGGGTTCAAGTATTCTTAACACGTCATATATTTAGTCTATATATATAATCCTTTTATACTTAATATTCTTTTATACAGATTTATTATTTAAGATGTTTCATAGGTTTAATTTATGTTCTCGTAACATTGAACGTTGCTAAAGTGGAAAACTCTCGACTTTTGGCCATTAAACCAATTTCTTTAAGAAAAAGTTAGTAATGTTATTTAATTTTATATATAAAATTAAATTTTTTTATAATTTTTAAATAAAAAAGTTAAACTTCAATCTATATATATAATTAAATATATATTTTTAGACTTATAATTTTTAAAAATATATATAAAGTTTTAACTTATAAATATTTTATAAAGTTTTAACTTATAAATATTTTGGTTTTTTCATTTATATCAGTTTTGAAATGAAAGATTAATATAAATTAAAGTTTTATTTTTAAGATATATAATTTTATTGTTATAATTTAAAAAAAAAAAAGTTTAAAGTTTTAATTTAAAAGTATCTAAGCAATCAAATGAGGCTTGAGTAGCTTGGGGCGCATTAGCCACACTCTATTCAAATTTCCAATAATATATATATAATCATTTTAACTAATTTCTAATTGTATTTGTTATAATTTTATATGTATTTAATTTATTTTTTATTAATATTAATTAAATAAATTAAATGGAAAAATTAGAATAATTTTATATTTAAAACTTAAAATTTATTTTACAATTTATTTACTATAATCAAATATAATTGAACAAAATAATTGAATTGAAAGAAATCATTTTAATTTTACCTTTTAATAGTTAAACACAATATTAATATACACATTTAAACACAATATTAATATACACATGTAAATTTAAAATTATGAATTATTAGAAAAAATATCATTATAATAATATTAATATTAAGATTTTGTGTAAACTTGAGAAGGAATATGTAAATAAATCATTTATTACATTTAATTAATTTTTATCTTTTTATAAATAAAATTATCATTTAACTCTTAATTCTTTAACTTATATGTGCTTATTTTGAGATGAGTGATATTTCTAATGACTAAAAAATTTAAATACAATAAGTTCAAAGTTTTAACATTATAGCCAAAATTGAAATTAAGTATATCTAATTCTACTTCTACACACGACGAGATTACAAATTGGAAAATTCTAGACAATCCAGTTTTATTACATCAAAAAGCACTCGAATTCTAAAACAGATAGTCTCCTTGAAACAAGGGATGAGCCTTGGCTCAGGACGACCACAGTGGTATCTATAATCCATGGCCTCTACCACGAGGAACGTAATCAAAGGTCAGGTAAATGGTGCATCGATCATATCCAGAGGTACTGGTGGGGGAATAAATAAGAGGGCGGCCCAACATCCTCATGCCAACATATATTCATGCTTCGCAGTCGCCCAGGCACATTCCTTAGTATAATGGCAGCTCCTCATCGATGTCAGAATTCAGCCCTTTCATTCTTATGGCTAAATAGTATGGTTGTTAAGGTGGGGAAACTGGAAGGTCTAGCTCTCCATTAGTAAATTTGGGAAGGAGTTGTGAAGGAGCAGATGAATGTCGTTTTCATAAGCGAGGAGAAGCGAGCATGATTAAGGTTCATAGTTTTAATGGGGCAGGTATAGAATTGCAATGATGTTAGTTCAGATAATGAGGAAATTGTATGAATATGACGTGCAATGATGTTAGTTTAGATAATGAAGAAATTAGTAAGAATATGACCAGATAAAGGGTGGTTAGAAAAAAAATTATTTTAAAATAAGTGAATTTCATTAGATTTAGAATTTGGATTATGAGATTATTGCTTTTAGTCACTAATTTTCTTATTAAATATATTGTTAATAGAATTTTTTCTCAGTCAAATATCACCAAAAACTGAACACATTTTGGAAGCCTTATAATCCGCCTCTTATGAAAGAAAAAGCTTCTTTTAATTTGAAGAAAAATGATGAAGGATCTAATAATGAAATGTATTTAGTAGACAAAGTTAAGACTTCAGCTACTTAAAGAGTCCCCTGAGGATCTTGTGAACCATGCTCCCTTAGTAAGCACATAAATAATCAATAATAATACTTTTTCTGATGCATCTAAACAAGCCCATGAATCAGCTTTTCCTCATTTTGACAAATATTATCTTTCAAGAGACCATGAGAATTTCCATATCATTTTGATAAACCCTCTTAAAAATGAGATTAATATTTTAAAAATATTAATTTTATTTATAATTAAAAAATAAAATATATTTCAATGCTTTCAAATATCTAAAATAATTTTAATTTTATTTAAAATATTAATTTATTAAATTTTATAATTATTATTAATAATATTATTTACTTTTTAAATAGAAAATAACATATATAATTTTATATAAAATTTTAATTTATTAAATTCTATAATTATTATTAATAATATTATTTATATTCTAATGGAGAATAACATATATAATTTTCGGAGTAACTATCTTATATATTTAATTTTTTCCAAAAACATTTAACATAAAGAAACTAACATTCAAAATACCATTTAAACTTCCACAAGAATAATTAATAAATCTTTCTTAACTTGTTTTTAAATAATTTCTTTATGAGTTTTTACATTTCACATTCTCATTTTTATCTTGTTGGCAATTTGAATAACCCAGTTACATTGTGGTTTTTGGTTAAGATATTTGTTGATAAAAAATTATTATAAAAATTTTGAAGCAAAAATCCAATTTGATCACTTCTTAATTTTGATGAATTATACCCCAAATTAAGTGATACATATTTTTTTTTGGTCCTACTTTTTTTAATTTAATTATCAATAATTATTAAGTGAATAACAAGAATTTAACCTCTATTGAATATTTATACTAGCATACACAAATGAATAATTGTGATATATCTTATGATTTATTTAATTTGTATAGCTTTTTCTATTTAATAATTTTATATTTATTATGAAATAATATTTATTAAATGTTTAATTTATATAATTATATTAATATTATATTTCCAAAAAAATTATAGCAATTTTTTTGTATAGAAATATTTTTTTGGAAAAATCACATAGCAAAAAATGTGATCGACTCATTTCTAACCAACTAATATAGTTCATCTTCAAAACTAGTCAGTAATCAAATTTTAAAACTTTAACTTTTTATAATCAAAATTTAAAACCAAAAAATTTATTTATATTAAATAAATAATTAAATTTTTGATATGGATTCCCATAACAATTAAAAAACAAATCGATAACCATCTTGCTATGGAAAAAAACAAATAAGAAATATATTTTAGGAAAAACATAAATAATACACACTTGAATTATTATTTTGAATCTTATTCCAAAAGAGACATTAGATGTCACATTTGCATTTCTGGTTGTCTTTCTAAAAATAAAACTTTACGTGTTAGATAACAAGTCAACGGAAACTACCTTTATAGATACCAACGTTTCTCAGCACAAGCACCGTGATATTATATAATTTATATGTTATTGTGCACCAAACTTCTATGGCACATTATGTGGTGTACAAATTATTGAAAGATTAAACAAGATTTTATTGCTGACTCACTGTTATCGGATTCATTTAAAACTATATAGAAATATACTTCCCGTGGGGGAGTTAATATATGAGCGAGAGCTGTCTTGCCCGAGACGTGCCGATAGATAAAAATAAATAAATAAACATAAAAGATTTCATAATCTTTTTCTTCATTATTTTAATAGCCCGCGAGAGCTACAAATGGGCTTCAATGGAACTGAATCCTTTTCGCAGATGGCTGAGAGTTATAATAAGCCCATTGTGTATATAGCAGACCAGTAGGCTTTTCTTAACCCCTGATCTCTAATCGAACTGAATCAATTTCACTAGTTAAGTGGGTTCAAATATTTTTAACAAATCATATATTTAGTATGGAAAATTTTAGGGGTTAATATTTGCAAGTGGGTTAATTTTTTATGGTTTTTCCTAAAAAAGATTTGTTAATTTCCATTTTTTTATAAAAATGATTTGTCCAAATTTTATAATATAAAATTATTTTACATTAAAAATCCCCAACATTATATAGAGAGTATATATAGTATCATTATAAATTTGAATAATTTTACAAATACATCAATAAACATTTTATAGTTCGCATATCAAAGACTAGTGAGATTAGCCAATGTTTTAAACT
Organism: Pinus albicaulis; assembly: GCA_034641835.2. Classification (NCBI taxonomy): domain Eukaryota; kingdom Viridiplantae; phylum Streptophyta; class Pinopsida; order Pinales; family Pinaceae; genus Pinus; species Pinus albicaulis. The sequence continues at coordinate 139,217,710 of CM076570.1, read as the reverse complement.
TCAAGATAATTTTCTATCCTTAAAATTTTCTAAAGTGGAAACCTCTCAACTTTTGGAAATTAAACCAATTTCTTTTAAGAAAAAATTAATAATGTTATTTAAGTTTATATATATATATATATAATTTTTAAATAAAAAGTTAAATTGCAATCCGATTATATATATATAATTAAATATATATTTTTAGACGTATAATTTTATTGTTAGAATTTTTAAAAGGGGAGTATAAATTAAAAATTTATAAATATTTTTGTTTGCTAATTTATGTCAATTTTGAGATGAAAGATTAACATAAATTTTAAAAAAAAAATTAAAGATATATAATATTATTGTTATAATTTTTAAAAAGAAAAGTTTAAATTTTTAATTTACAAATATTTTTAACTTTTGTTTGCTAATTTATGTGAATTTTGAGATGTTTGTAAAATTAATGTATGGTTTGAGTAATCAGAACTTAAAGGTATCTAAGCAATCAAACTCAACTTGAATGGCTTGGGCCATATTAACCACCGTCTATTTTAATTCCCAATAACTTTTATATATATATATATATCATTTCAACTAATTTCTAATTGTATTTATTGTTATTATAATTTTATATGTATTTAATTTATTTATTTTATTAATATTAAATAAATAAATTTAAAAAAAATTATAATAATTTTATATTTAAAATTTAAAATTTGTTTTATAATTTATTTACTATAATCAAATATAATCAAATATAATTGAACAAAACACTTTAATTGAAAGAAATCATTTTAATTTCACTTTTTAATAGTTAAACACAATATTAATATACATATGTAAATTTAAAATTATGAATTATTAATATAAATATCATTATAATAATATTAATATTAAGCTTTTGTGTAAAGTTGAGAAGGAATATGTAAATAAATCATTTATTACATTTAATTAATTTTTATCTTTTATAAATAAAATTATCATTTAATTTTTTAAGTTATATGTTTCTTTTTTGCCTTAAGGCGCTTAAGGCTTATTTTGAGATGACTGATATTTGTAATTTGTGAAATTGGGAATATAATTCATCAAAATTAAGAAGTGATCAAATTGGATTTTTGCCCCCAAATTTTTATAATAACTTTTTATCAATAAATATCTTAACCAAAAACCACAATGTAACTGTATTACTCAAATTCTCAACAAAATAAAAATGAGAATGTGAAATGTAAAAAATCATAAAGAAATTATTTAAAAACAAGTTAAGAAGGATTTATTAACCATTCGTGTGGAAGTTTAAATGGTATTTTGAGTGTTAGTTTTTTTTTATGTTAAATGCTTTTGGAAAAAATTAAATATATAAGACAATTACTCCTAAAATTATATATGTTACTTTTCATTAGAATATAAATGATATTATTAATAATAATTATAGAATTTAATAAATTAAAATTTTATATAAAATTATATATGTTATTTTCTATTAAAAAAAATTAATATTATTAATAATAATTATAAAATTTAATAAATTAATATTTTGAATAAAATTAAAATTAAATTAGATATTTGAAAACATATATATATATATATATATATATATATAATTTTAAAAATATTAATCTAATTTTTAAGGGGTTTATCAAAATGATATGGAGATTATCATGGTGTCTTGAAAGATAATATTTGTTAAAATGAGAAAAAGTTGATTCATGGGCTTGTTTAGATGCATCCGAAAAAGTATTATTATTGATTATTTATGTGGTTACCAAGGGAACATGGTTCACAAGATCCTCGGGGACTCTTTAAGCAGCTAAGTCTTAACTTTGTCTACTAAATGCATTTCATTGTTAGATTTTTCATCATTTTTGTTCAAACTAGAGGAAGCTTTTTCTTCCATACGAGGGGGATTATAAGGCTTCCAAAATGTGTTAAGTTTCTAGTGATATTTGAATGAGAAAAAATTCTATAAACAATATATTTAATGAGAAAATCAGTAGCTAAAAACAATATTCTTATAATCCAAATTCTAGATCCAATGAAATTCACTTATTATAAATCTCCGATCGAGGTGATGTATTTGGACATGTTGATGAAAATGGAGTAAAAGGAAAAAACAAAAAGAAAGAAAAAAGTGAAAAATAAAAAGAACTACCAAGCTTACAAAAAAAAAAAAAATTCACTTATTATAAAATAATTTTTTTCTAACAACTCTTTTTCTTGTCATATTCATACTAATTTCCTCATTATCTGAACTAATATCATTGCACGTCATATTCATACTATTTTCCTCATTATCTGAACTAACATGATTGCAATTCTATACCTGCCCCATTAAAACTATGAACCTTAACATGATTGCAATTCTATACCTGCCCCATTAAAACTATGAACCCTAATCATGCTTGCTTCTCCTCGCTTATGAAAAGGACATTCGTCAGCTCCTTCCCAAATTTACTAATGGAGAGCTAGAACTTCCAGTTTCCCCACATTAACAACCATACTATTTAGCCATACGATTGAAAGGGCCAAATTCTGACATCGATGAGGAGCTGCTATTCTACTAAGGAATATGCCTGGGTGACCGCGAAGCATGAATATATATTGGCATGAGGATGTTGGGCCGCCCTCTTATTTATTCCCCCACTAGTACCTCTTGATATGATCGATGCACCATTTACCTGACCTTTGATTACGTTTCTCACGTTTCTCATGGTAGAAGATTATAGATACCACTGTGGTCGTCCTGAGCCAATATCCCTTGTTTCAAGGAGACTATCAGTTTTAGAATTCAAGTGCTTTTTGATGTAATAAAACTGGATTGTCTAGAATTTTCCAATTTGTATTCTTGTGGTGTGTAGAATTAGAAGTTGAACGAGGTGGAAATTCGCTTTAGCTTAAGTTTGATCACTTGCTGAATGATTATTATGGAGCCTTCAAATACTATTAATTACCGAATTTTTTTGATATACTTAATTTCAACTCTGTCTATAATGCTAAAATGCTAAAACTCACAATGTATTGTATCAAAAAATTTTCGTTTAGATGATAGATATTTTTTTTCTCTACTATTTTTCTTAGTTTAATTATCAATAAGTGAATAACGAAGATTTAACTTCCATTGAATATTTATACCAGCATACAGTGATGAATAATTATGATATATCTAGTTAAAGTTATGATTTATTTAACATAGTATAATTTTTTTTATTTTTAATAATTCTTTATTTATTATAAAATAATATTTATTGACTGTTCAATTTATATAATTATATTAATGTTATATTTTCAAAAAAAATATAGTAATTTTTTTGTATAAAAATATCTTTTGGTAAAATTATATAGCAAAAAATTTGATTAATTTGTTTCTAACTAGCTAATGTAGTTCATCTTCAAGACTAATCAATAATCAAATTTTAAAACTTTAAAGTTTATAATCAAAATTTAAAACTACAAATTTTATTTGTATTATATAAATAAATAATTAAAATTTTAATACGTATTCCCATAACAATTAAAAAACAAATCGATAACCATCTTGCTATTGAAAAGAACAAATAAGAAATAAATTTTAGAAAAACATAAATAATACACACTTCAATTATTATTTTAAATCTTATTCCAAACGAGACAATAGACGTCACATTTGCATTTCTGGTTGTCTTTCTAAAAATAAAACTTCAAGTGTAAGATAACAAGTCAACGGAAACTACCTTTATAGATACCAACGTTTCTCCGCACAAGCACCGTGATATTATATAATTTATACGTTATCGTGCACCCTACTTCTATGGCACATTATGTGGGGTAGAAATTATTAATAGATTAAACAAGATTTTATTGTTGACTCAATGTTATCGTATTCATTTAAAATTATATAGAAATATACTTCACGTGGGGGAGTTAATATATGAGCGAGAGCCAACTTGCCCGAGACGTGCCGGTGACTACAGATGAAAAGAAATTAAAACAAACATAAAATTTTCCATCATCTTTTTTCATTATTTTAATAGCCCGCGAGAGCTACAAATGGGATTCAATGGAGCTGAATCTTTTTCACAGATGGCTGAGAATTATAATAAGCCCATTGTGTATATAGCAGGCAAGTAGGCTTTTCTTAATCTCTGTTCTTAAGGGGCTTCCCGCTTGGCATCTTGTCATTTACGCGAGGATTTTCCGAGCCTAGGGTTTAATGGTTGTCTAGCAATGCGCAGGCTGTACAAATCACCAGAACTGTTATGAACAACGATAGGAGGCCACGGGTGAAGATGCACATGTATACGGCCTATGACAGAGGTTGAGCTCTGCGATTTTCCGAGCCCTGGAGCCGCCCTGGTTTTTAGGTTTTCTGGATTGGTACTGAGGTTGCGACTTCCAATCCCATGCACGGCAAAGAGGCAAGAAACAGATTGCTGAAACTGATTATGAAGACATGGCGTCGGCCTCCTCTGGTAGTGCCTAGGACCACCAGCTCGCTGTGCCGACAGCGACGGGGCTGAGAGCGACCGGAAAGACATGGCTCCGGAAGGGTATTTCGCAGTCTACGTCGGGGCGGATCGCGCCCGCTTCCTGATCAAAACGGAATCGGTCAACCACCCTCTGTTCCGGAAGCTGTTAGACGATGCGGAGAATGAATGTGGTTTCGACTTCGTGGGCCCTCTCACTCTGCCCTGCGAGGTCTCCGTTTTTCGCGGGATTATGGACACCTTGAATAACGGGGGCTATGGCGGTGATGTATCTCTGAATGAGGGCGACGAATGCCTGTGGCTTCTCAGCGGCAGGGCTCTACATATTCTGAACTAAATTAGTGTGTCTATTTACTATAATCGTCTGTAAATTTTCGCTCGGATAAATTAGTTGTTTGTAAAATTCATCTGTTTCCTTGCTGGTTAATAATAATAATAAAGAAAAATATTATCAAAGATCTTCCCTGATGTGCTGAAGTGTTTTGGTCAACAATTGTATTTTCTAATTAAGTGGGTTTAAAAGTCTGGACAATCAATTGTGGTTTCAAATATTCATAACACATCATATCTCATTCATATATATATATATAGCTTTATATATATATATATATATATAATCTTTTATATTTAATATTTTTTTTATAGATTTATTATTTAAGATGTTTTATTGGTTTAATTTATGTTCTCATAAATTTGAACCTTGATCAAGTGGAAAACCACTCTTGACTTTTGGCCATTAAATCAATTCCTTTTAAGAAAAAGTTAATAATGTTATTTAATTTTATATATAAATTTTTTTCATAATTTTTAAATAAAAACTTAAATTGCAATCCATACTATTTGATTATATATAAAATTAAGGATATTGTTTTAGACGTATAAGTTTATTGTTAGAATTTTTAAAAGGAAAGTATAAAGTTTTAGGTTACAAATATTTTTGTTGGCTAATTTATGTCAATTTTGAGATGAAAGATTAATATTAATTAAAGTTACTTTTTTAATATAATTTTATTATTATAACTTTAAAAAAAAATTAAAATTTTAACTGACAAATATTTTTGTTTGTTAATTTATGTGAATTTTGAAATGAATATAAGATTAATGTGTGACTTCAGTAGTCATAATTGTAGGTATCTAATCATTTAAACTAGATTTGGGTGGGTGGGTTAGGAAATACTGTGTCACTTTTTCTTTTTATTCCTTTTATATATATATATATATAATTTTAAATAATTTATAACTCTATATATATTTAATTTATTTTTTTATTAATATAAATTTTTAAAAAAATTAAAAATTAAAAATTTATTTTATGATTTATTTATTATAATAAAAATTAATTAAATAAATTAAACAAAAATTAATTTTAAATTAAAATGATTTATATTTTATATTCAAAATTTAATATTTATTTTATAATTCATGTATTGTAATCGAAGATAATTGAACAAAACACATTTATTAAAAGAAACTATATTTTAATTCCACCTTTTAATAGTTAAACACAATATTAATGATGATGATGGTGGTGGTGGTTAACATCCACTGAGACCAATATTTGGTCTATCAGACCTAAAGAAAAGAGTTATTTAGTTTGATTTAAGATTTTATTCCTATGCTCAAAAAGCTTGGAGAGAAGCCTCCCGAGCTCACTATAATTTTGATATCTTACAAGGCTAGGAAAGTTAGTATTGCAACAAAGATTATGAAATTGAGCTGTAATATACACATGTAAATTTAAAATTATGAATTATTAATATAAATATCATTTTAATAATATTAATATTAAGATATTGTGTAAAGTTGAAAAGGATGATGGACTCTTAGTTAAACTGAGAGAGGGTGAATCAGTTTAATACATTCATGGACATTTAAAACTCTTTTCATTTAATTCATTTATACCTTCATTTTATAAGCGGCTTATTCATGAACATTTAAAACTCTTTTCATTTAACTCATTTATACCTTCATTTCATAAGCAACTTAACACATAATGAATCAGCAAACTTAATGTGTGAACAACAAGTAATTAAGCAGATTAAAACATCACAACAACACATAATCATCAAACACATAGACAATAGATATAAGTGGAAACCCATAAGGGAGAAAACCGCATCTTATTATTGATGTGATGCAAAGGCAAGCTCAAACTCCCTCTCACCACTGATTTTCTATAGGCTCCAACCTACAGGAGGCTACTACCTCAAATTCTGCAAGCTACGACTTGCAAGGAAGCTCCAACTTCCATCTATTTTCTGCAGGCTACAACCCACAGGAGGCTCCTACCTCAACCAGCTCCAACTGGAGATCTATCAAGGTACAAATTGAAACAGAAGCATCAACTCCCATGTATTTTTCTGCAGCCTACAACCCACAGGAGGCTCCTACCTCAACTAGCTACAACTAGACATATATCAAGCTACAACTTGATATGGAAGCACAAACTTCCTCACACTATAATGTAATCATGTGCTAATTTACCTGGATATCAGTTATGTTTTACTCCTTCTTTAATGTTGCCCTTCTAGCCTTCAAATCTACTTCATATCAGCTCTGGATCTGCACATCATCTATATCCGCTCTCTCTCATTCTTCCACTCTCTCTCCTATCTATGCATATAACAATAACATTGTTTATAGAGATCACTTCACGATTTTTTGCATTCTATATGGGAATATGAAGTGAACAGGCATGACTCTAGCCTTCCACACACTCATTTCCTCACTCAATATATTCAGGATGTTACAACAATGTATACACACGTTTCAGTATTAATTGGATTTTTTCTTTGCCTTGGAGACTTGCATTTTCATCACAAACAATATAAAATAATTAATACATTTACGGTTACAATCAAATATTTTTCTTATCCCTTTCAGCTTCTTAGATTTTTTGTGTGTTTGTCCTCTTCTGCTTGTTGTCCCTTTGTCTTTTATGTTTTTGTAGTTATATTTCCAACTGTGCTGCAACATTACTGTCTTAGCCCAACTTGACCCATGCCTTTATGTCTTACACTGCCGCTACCTATTGTTGATACAACACGAAACTACCATTTTAAACAATACTGTGACCTGTGGGTTATGGCCCACATAAACTCCCTTTTAACACTGCGGATTAAAATTTTCAAGTTTTATTAACATACATATGTTTAGCAATAAAACAGCGCATACTTTATAATAGAACACACATAACAGACATCCCTTACATATACGTAGAATAGGGGTTTTTGGGTTCCACAATACTTGACCAATCACAATACATCATACTTCGCTTGCCCACATCTTTTAACGTTTAGCAATAGATGTATCTTCTATCTTGTGCGATATACGATCACATCGCATCGCATCCAACATAACTTACCGTGCTAACCTTAAGTACAAAATATAAAATCTGTGATGTGCGCTAATGCGCAGTGCTAACACGTGGCTCCTCCCTTTCACCACAACGCAACTTTCTAACCTTACTGCATCGCAAACTAATTAACATACTTATGAAGCCTTCACAACCTCTATTTCGTGCGATCTGCGATATTGTGTCATGCCAACACGTGTCCCTTCTCCACTTCGCATTGCACACAAAATAACTTACCCTGTGATGGCCTTAACACTTAAAGACTAAACTTTGCGATTTGTGCTTTCGATCTCTGTTATTGGTCTTCGTTGGATTCAACAGTCCACGCTTGTCTCCTTACCAATCCACTTCACATCGCAAGTTAAATAACTTAACTTGCGAAGTCTTAACCATAAATACTATACCCTGCAATATGTGATGTCTTCATGGTTGCGATATTATCTTCTACCGTTGATTTGTGAAAGATCTACGGTCCTTGTTGCTACTTGCAAATCTGATTGCATTCTGCTATGTGATTAATACAGTATTCAATCAAACAGAGGATTGTGTAATATCTATGGTCCTCACTGTGTCTTGCAAATCCGATTTCTTTCTGCTATGTGATTAATACAATATTCAATCAAACATAGGATTGTTTAAGATATATCGTCCTCGCCATGTCTTGCAAATCCAATTTCTTTCTGCTCTGTGATTAATACGATATTCAATCAAACAGAGGATTGTGTAAGATCTATGGTCCTCATTGTGTCTTACAAATTTGATTGCCTTTTTCTATGTGATTCATATGATATTCAATCAAACAGAGGACTGTGTAAGATCTATGGTCCTTGTTGTGTCTTGCAAATCCTATTTCCTTTTTTGGTGCTCTAAATCAATTTTCTTTGCTGCCTTTGCTACCTTTGTTTCCTTTGCCTTTTTGCTACCTTTAATCCTTTGGTGCCTTTGTTGATAGTCTAATGTTGCTCCTTGCCTCTCTGGTGCTCCTCTGCCTCTCTTTTATGTTTTCTTACTGCATTATTGACTGATCTGCTTCTTTGCCTTATTGTTGTTCCTTATCTGCTTCTTTGCCTTATTTCTGCTGCTTCTCTTCTCCTTTTCCTTAATGATAGTTCAAGTGCTGCTCCTTTGTGCTCCTTTTCCATCAATGATAATATTTCCAACAATCCCCCCCCATTGGCATTTATGGAAACACTTCCTCCAACACTCCAATACTTCCTCTAAGACTTCCTCCCCCCTTTCATTCTGAGAAGTGTCTTTCTTCCTCTGCTTGCTTTCAAAAGAGCCTTTCTTCATCTACTTGCTTTTCCTCCCCCTTTGACATCAATGGAAAATGATTTCACATTTCCTAGTGTATTTTCCATCTTTGCATTATTTTTTTCTGATTTGTGTATAGGCCTTCTTCTTCTCACTTTATACCTTGTTGCTCCAGACTGGTGTACAAGAGTTTTTGGGAGAACACTTTGAGAATCATTGAACTTGTATGCATATACACAGTAAGCTGATACCATCCCAAAGCACAGACTCCTTGCACTTGTATAAAGATGAAATTTATGATAAGGATTCTTCATAGAACAAATTGTACCAGACTTATATAATCAGAGATGCATAATTGGAATAATACTAAAAGACAGAGAATGGGCCAGATGACATATAAAGTCTGTTCCAAATATACTTCAGTCTATATTATGATCTTCATCTAAGATACATATTTGTGGAGGAAGGTTGAATATGGGATATGTATTCTTCTATAATACACATCTGCAGTACACATTTGTTCAAATATGATGATGCCAATATATCTTTTGAATTTGTGGTTCACCTTTACTGCCTGTTGTTGGTGATATGTGCTAGACTACTAACAGGGATATTATACTAACAACCGAAAGGCCCTTGATACTGATGTGAACAATGAATATCAAGAATCCTTACAACTTGTTGTAAAACTAGATCGTCTTTCAATCTAAAGGACCCAATGACTTTAATACTGTACAAAGTATTTTCAAAATAAACCCTTGAGGCTGGATACATTCAATTCATTGGTAAGAATCACTTATCAACTATACAATTTTATTTATGACATAAATGGGGTGGGTGTGGGGGTATGTATGTTGATGATCAACCTCTCTATAATGGTGAAATACCAAAAATTCCTTTCTTCTGAAGTAGGCTTTAGATGAATCAATAAAAGAATCTTGAGCTTCAAATAGTAAGATTAACACAACTAGTCCTTCATACTTCAGATACTTTAACTATTCTATCATAATGATCTTCAACAAAACATCATCAAGTTGTTTAATTGAAATTTTAGCAAATAGACTTCACATAATTTTATGAATGATCTTAAGAAAGATGCCTTGAAGATATATATGTATTAACTTGAGGAAGGCATGTAGTTATATCTAGCAATAGATACTGCTTCGATACTCAATATAATACTTCAAACATAAAAAAGATAATGATCCTTTAGCACTTTTATTGACCTTTTCGTGCTTTAATAATGCATCTCGACATTCTCCAATATTTACAACCAGAAAATGCGTTGCAATAATCAGAGAAACCAGAGCTTAATCCACATATACTATAATTTTGATAATGTTGTGACTACTACCTTGATTAACTTCTGCCATAATACTCTGATCTTGAGGATCTATACCATACCACTGCTCCACTAATAAAACTTGGTATTCTACTGATAGGCAAGTTGCTTGTTCCAAATACCAGTTGATACTAATTTGATAATCCATGTAGTAATTTCACTTCAGCTCGCACATACACCCATAGTTACGACAACCTTCATAGTTTCTGCTATTGAGCTCTTCATTATTCTCAATAGCAATCATAAATATAATGAATCTGATCTTGGCATCATTAACCTTTTGATTATTATGTCATTATGTTTTAAATGAATGTCACTGCATATACCTTTCTAGGATTGCTCCAGAATCATTACTGCTCTATATACAATTCAACTGTTCTAACATAATGATCTTCAGGAAGGTATCTTCAATTTCTTTACTTGGAATCTAAAAGGGTAGAAAACTCATAGTTTTATCACTCATTTAACTTCTTTCCTCTAAGGGGACCTTCTATTGATAAATGATGTAATGATATAATGATGATAACCATTTCTCTTACTCATCCTTCTTAATTTCATTTCATTGTTAACTATTGCAGTGTGATGCACAATGTGATCATCCTCTATGGATCTTCCCAGTTCTATAGCTCGAAACATGATTTTTCTGATTTTAACCATTCATCACTTAGTGTGTCGTTGTCTTCTTAGCTTACATGTTCATGGTTGAGCTTCCCTCTACCACTGTGGTTGCTTGTTGCCTTCTCTCCTTCCATTAACCTATTGGCTATTGAATGCTTCAGGCATCCTTCTTCCTCTATAGTTCTCTATCAGAGGAATTGTCCTTTCCCTTCCTAAAATTTTAGTTGTTCTCATTCCAAGGAGCCCTTCTTAGACTACTTTTATGGGGACTTTTTATGAAATTCTCTCCCCATGGGATGTTTCTTCTTATCTATTACTGGTTGGATAGTTGTGTTGCTTCCTAAAGCAGCTCCCCCTGAGACTATGATGGATTCGTTATGTTATTGAAGTAACAGGCTCCCCCTTTCTATTTTCCTTCCATACTTTATTGGGGTTATTCATAATGTCTACACTTCTTTTTTATTCATAGTTTTGTCTGAGTTGATTGGATTCCATCATCTGTCTAGAGTTCTTTAATGTATATGGTAGGTTACAGTATTTTTCATTGTGGCCAATCTTGTGGCATACATAACATCTTATTTTACCAAGGTACATTTGAGATTATGTATAATATTTTGTGCTCCCTTTTGAACATAATTTACATTCAACAAGTTTATGTCCAAAATCATTGCATGCATAATAGTAGCCATAGAAATTATTTGTGTACCTCGTGATAGATTGTCTTCTCCATTTGTTTGCTTGAGGTAGTCTTTTCATTGGCTGCATCTTTAGTTGGTTGGACTCGATTTTCTTTTTCTTATAGTATGTCATAGTATGTCGAGGTTTGTGGCAGTCAAAACAATTTATAATTCTCATAGGAGGAAGGAACCTCCTTTGACATCTTCCAAATTTGTTCAATTCATCCTTAGGAGCATATGAGCCTTTAGCAGTTGACTGTTTCCTCCTCTCATTCTCTATCCTTTCATGTTGCTACTTGTTTCATTAAAAATCATGTCCTTGATGGCTTATACTTCTCTAGGAATCTTTTGAGTTGCTTCATTATCGTTTACAAATTTTATAAAAATGATATTATTGTCATCTTCTACCTTGGACTTACTGGTTTCTCCTTCATAGCCTATCCCAACCTTTATGAGAGGAGACCTTTGAGCATTTAGATCCAACTTTCCAGATATTTTCATTTGTGGAATATTCATAATTAGTTAAATTTGTCCCTTCTCTGATTTCATCCTCAGGCTTACCACCTCTTCTTCCAATCTTCCACATTCCAGAATTTTCTCTCTTATTTTTTGTAGCAGAGTGTCTTCTACTTTCCTTGCTTCTTCAAGTTGTGCCTTTAGGCCAATAATTTCTTCCTTATCTTCATATTCTCTCTCATCACATATTTGCACCATTGTCTTAAGGTTTTTGTTTTCATTCTTCAATCTTTCTACTTCAGTCAAGGTTGTGTCAAGTTTGTTTTTTTCCTCAACCGTAATTTCTTCATGGTACTCACATCCATTCACCCTAGCGGGTATCTCATTTGATTTACCTTTTTCCTTTTCAAAGGAATTTTTCTTCTTCTTCTTGTTTATCTTATCCTTCTTGATAATGCATCCAGCAGTGTCTCCTTCATGCATGAGATGCAATTTATTCAAGATTCATTTTGCAGAAGTTAAATCCATTATTGAATCAAGATCCTTGTTATGAAGATAGTTATATATCAGACATTTTTCCTTGATATTCCACTATTGTTATTGCAAAGAGGGAGATTCTGTGTAGTAACCATCACATACAACCTTCCATACTTTAGGTTCATAAGCCAATAAATCTGTTTTAACCTTATCTCTCCATTGAGGAAAGTTTTTTGTATTCAACATGGGTACATTTTAATAGTCCATGACTCAACTAGATCTCCTTCAAGCTATTAGGCTTACACCAAAGGAACATGCTCTGATACCAATTGATGGACCCTTAGTTAAACTGAGAGGGGGGGTGAATGAGTTTAATACATTCATGGACATTTAAAACTCTTTTCATTCAACTCATTTATACCTTCATTTCATAAGCAGCTTAACACATAATGAATCAGCAAACTTAACATGTGAACAATAAGTAATTAAGAATATTAAAACATCACATCAACACCTAATCAGCAAGGACATAGACAACAGATATAAGTGGAAACCCATAAGGGAGAAAACAACACATTATTATTGTTGTGATGCAAAGGCATGCTCCAACTCCCTCTCACCACTGATTTTATATAGGCTCCAACCTACAAGAGGCTACTACCTCAAATTATGCAAGCTAAAACTTGCAAGGAAGCTCCAACTCCCATCTATTTTCTACAGGATACAACCCACAAGAGGCTCCTACCTCAACCAACTCCAACTGGACATCTATCAAGATAAAACTTGAAACAAAAGCACCAACTCCCATGTATTTTTGTGCAGGCTACAACCCACAGGAGGCTCCTACCTCAACCAGCTACAATTGGACATCTATCAAGCTAAAACTTTATATGGAAGCACCAACTTCCTCACACTAAAATGTAATCATATGATGATTTACCTAGATATTGGCTCTGTTTTACTCCTCCTTTAATTCTTCCATTCCCATCTTCAAATTTGCTTCATATCAGCTCTGGATCTGCACATCATCTCTATCTGCTCTCTCTCTCATTCTTCCACTCTTTGTCCTATCTATCCATATAACAATAACATCATTTATAGAGATCACTTCATTTTTGTTTGCATTATATATGGGAATATGAAGTGAACAGAAATGAATCTTGCCTTCTACACACTCATTTCCTCACTCAGTATATTCAGGATGTTACAACAATATATACACTCATTTCATTATTGATTGGAATTTTGCTTTGTGTTGGAGACTTGCCTTTTTGTCACAAACAATATAAAATTCTTAATACATTTACAGTTACAATAAAATATTTCACTCAGCCCTTTCAACTTCTTATATTTTCTATGTGTTTTTCCTCTTCTGCTTTTTGTCCCTTTGTCTTTTATATTTCTACAATTATATTTCCAAATTTGTTGCAACATTACTGTCTTAGCCTGACTTGACCCATGCCTTTATGTTTTACATTGTTGCTGCCTATTTCTGTGTAATATTCCCAAATTTTCACATGATATTTGGAATATTAGAGTTCTAGATTTTCTTAATAAATTAAGTAACTAAAATGGTGGAGGGACCCACAAACCTCAAATATGAATAAAATCCACTTTTAGTGTATGTATGTGGATATTCTAGATATAGATCTAAAACGATGGAGTAGTGGAGAAGCTCCATTAATGGAGATCATGTCTCATTTACGAGATAGATTATGGAGGACAAAACAATCAAATAATATCGGATCTTAAATGTAAAATCATGAGGACATTTCATAAGGTCAACTGAGATCAGTGCATTCAAAGAAGATCGTAGAGAACTTAAAATAAGTTAATGGAGGAAGTGATGCATTTAATGCACACATGATGGAGAGGGTGATCACCCCATATGAACATGATGGAGGACATGGAGAAACAACACAATCAACCATGGAGACTTATGTCCACATGTACAATGCATTTTTGGAGTGGGCCTAGGCTATGGAAGGCTCATATCTATATAATGAAGGTGAAGGCACAATAGAATGCAGGATTTGGATTATTCATTTCTTGATCTGTTTAGATCTAGATTTTTCTTAGGACATCTCTATGCTTTCTTGAGTTGTTTAGCTAAGATTTCAATGATGTTTAGCACAAGGTTTTCCCGAACGGGAATCACTCCTCTTTCATTGAGTATCTCTTGAAAGAGGATTGTACTACATTCCTTATCAGGCATTGGTGCGATCTTCAAGAGGTTGTTTCTAGCATTCAGCTAGGAAACCAATGGAGGATTCATCCTACCACTTTTTTCTTCCATACAGTCTTCCAAGAGCAGCAGATCTATATCCTCCATTCAGGCCATCGGGTTTTACCTCCATGCAATAGCGGTCCCTTCAAGGATTGTGCAGTCCAGTCCTGTAGATCTGTTGGAGGGAGGAATTCTCTAGTATTTCAATTGGAAATCCTATGAGGGAACATCTCCTCACATTGGATCTATTGTTTCCATCACTCAGGAGCTGATTTGACACATATAGAAGTAGGCTCTTGAGCCTCCCTCTCTTACAGCGCAGTTTTCTGAAGTTGTTGTTCATCCAACAACTATTTTCAGTGGAGGATACTGGAGGAGCTAGACCTTGAGCTTTTAGCCCAAGGATCTAGTGGAGGGATCAACCCTTCTTGCTTAGATTTGATTATGCATCATTGCAGCCATCATATCATCTAATCTAGTTCCATATTTGCATACCCAATAGTATATATGGGAAGCCTTAAGAGGGTGTTTTTCTTAGATTGACGGATCTGAGAAACTCTTTCTGTGTTATCTTGGGTATCCATCGTAGAGCCCAGATCTCTATTTTCAGCATCATTGGAGCTCCCATTCTACCTAGATATGACTTTGTATCTTTCAGGAAGTTGCAGTCCGCACAATTGTAGAAGGGACAATGTAGTTTACCTTCCAGTAGTTCAATAGTTACGCAGTCGCCCTTGTGGGATCATTGTAGGGTCATTCCAGGCCAACCCTTTCACTTGAGTGTATCATATTTTGAGCACTATTGTACTTGCTTTTTCACCTCCTATATAATAAAATGGCTCATCTATTCCTGTGCATTCTGATGTGTATTTAGATTTATTGTTTACTTTGTTGCAATTCTTATATTATGTTTTAGTATTATCACATTTTCCCTTTTGGGATATTATAGTGGTATCAGAGCATGATCTTTGGCTCAGCTTATGGACACTTCATCTTTTGCATCAAAAGAAGAAGCAGATAGATGAGATCCATCATGAAGGAGGATTGTAGTTTTTCCACTCCTCTCTCTATATCCATGCAAGATCTCTCCAAGGAGGTCAACCAAATGGAGAGAGAGAGGCAACAGGAGGATCCAAGAAGAATATTGGAGGAGGAAGGTCCAAGCACTTCCTATCAGCAACAAAGAAGACCGAAGAATCATAGATCTCCTCATAGATCTACTATGCCCACTTTCTTTGAAGAAGATGAATGGTATAGAAATGAATAAAGGAAAGAACTTGAGGCTCATGAGACTCTCATTATATATCTTGAAGAGTAAAAAGCTCAGTCTAGAGCATTCAAAGAGAGTCTAACTCTCCAATAATTCTTCGAACTCAAAGAAGAAAGAAGATCCTATAGCAACAATAGAAGGAAGTGGCATAGTAGATTTTATTTTCCTACATTTGATGGATCTTCCTCAAGAATTGTTAAGGCTTGGAGGAAATAGTTAGATATATTTTTCATGCTACATCTGGTGGCTGAAAAAAGAGGCTTTCCAAATTGCAGCACTTCATCTTTTAGGTGAAGCCAATGATTGGTGTTTTGGTCACATGGAGCATGCAAAGGTGACTAAATATTTAGATTTCTTTCACAAGTTGAGAATGAATTTTGATGTGAGAAAACCAGAGATGTGTCACAAAGAGAAATTTCTTGAGGTAACAAAGGAGGATGTCATTCTTGTCATGTTGGGCAAGGAGTCTTTACATTCACCACCAGCTACAGAATTAATTGCATCCAAAGAAGAGAAACTTGCAAATTTTCAAGACGGTCTTAAGCTCTTGACACATAGAGTCCCATGCATGATTCAGGAGATGCATGAGGAAGAGCAGGGAGATTCCAGCACTGGTACACTTGGAGAAGAGCAACCATCACTCTTACTAGTAGTGGGAGACACCACTGTCCTAGTTGGAGGAACTCTTGTGTTCTTGTAAGAGGTTCCCACACATCAGTTGATCCAAGATATGCATACATATTCATCACATTTTGTTTCAGTAGATATTCTTGAAACTTATGTGGACATGGAATCAGGGCCAATGCATAACCAAGGGTTAGAACAAAATGTTGATTTGAAGCAGCAAACTATCACGGTGGAGAGGACCCTTGATCTAATCAAGGAGGAAATGAAAAGCTATCCCAGATTTTCATTGATGGACTACATTCAACCCTTTCAATTGAAGTGTAGGGTTTCATAAAATGGGATGAGCATGATCCTATGTACAATTACTGGTTATGCAATTAGTATTGTCCCTTGCTTGGAGACAACACATGTATTACCATGCTCATCTACAACGTTGTCACTTAGTAGCAGTGACAAAGAAGAAGTCCCATTATTCTTGGAGCATTCTGAAGGTATCTTCACTGATGAAGAAATGAAGGTCAAGATGATATATGGTAGACATCTTGAGATGAGGAAAATTTTCTCCTTTCTAGATGACACTTTCTCAATGAGCATCTCACAACTCAAAGAGAAACTTCTACCTGCAACAAATCCAGGACCTCACTGGTTTTGGAGGGCCATTGATGAGAAGAAGGTCTCAATGAGAGATCTCATTAGAGGTGCACATAAACATTTCATGGAGTGCAAAGTTCTTCATCAGTTTGAGAAGAATGGTATTCTACAAGGGGAGGATACCATGTTTGTGCAATACATCATTCATCATCCACATTGGGATGAGTGGGTGAGGATGATAAGCAAGGGGTTGCATGACCACTTGCAGATATATGACATGGGCTAGCAAGAAGCTTGGTTATGTTGGTTTCTCTTGGGTGATTTTGGTTACTACCCTAAGGCTCCTATTCCTTTGATCCATGCCTTGAAAAACACTCATGAAATGAAGAAGGAGGTATGGTTGCATTAGCTGCTCTTGTGTAAGTATTGTTACCACCCAATAGCTCATATTTTCCTGATTCATGCCTTGTGTATCAGTGATAGAATGCAGCAAAAGAAGGCATGTTCACTTTGGTTTCCCTTGAGAGAGTTTGGCCATCACATGACATCTCCTATGTCTATGTGTTTTGTATTGGGTAGAATTTGGCATGATGCTCTCATGACGTGTATTGATGGTGTTTGCTTGTATTGGGATGATGTGACATTCCACATTTCTATCAGTATTTTTTTACTCCATGATGCACATGAGGAGGAGAGAAAGAAGCAAGATCTCTTGTTGCTTTAGTTTCTTTTGGGGGAGTTTGGCCTGTCCATCTCGCATGGGGGAGATGGAGGACGACAACAAAAGGCCTTACTCCGGTGGTTACTGTTGGCTGAATATGGTTTGAAATATTTGTCCAACCATATATCTCTATTTCTTCTTCTGAATAATGATGGAGTGATGCTTGGAACCAACAAGGCCAACAGGGCTAAAGATGAGGGCATGTCAATTCTCAATGTACTTCATGAAACATGGGATGAAGAAATTCTTTGTGAGATGGGACTTTTCCTTTATGAGAAGAACCACTTTGTTTTATGTATCTCATGTATTGATGATGATATTGGAAATCATATGGTTATCACTTGGTTTATGTATCTCATGTATTGATGATGATATTGGAAATCATATGGTTATCACTTGGTACTTCATGGTGGAAGGATGGCATTTAACTATACAGTTGGAGGTCATTATATGCATTCTTGAGAGACAACTTTGGAACCAAACATGCATGACACATTGCAGCAAATGGAGGAGGCCTTCCTTATGTGGATGCCATTTTGAGGGGAATGGATGGCTTTGCATCTACTTTTGCAGTTGCTTGAGGAAAAGAAACATTTTGCTGGGGAGGACTGTAATATTCCCAAATTTTCACATGATATTTGGAATATTAGAGTTCTTGATTTTCTTAATAAATTAAGTAAATAAAAGGGTGGAGGGACCCACAAACCTAAAATATGAATAAAATCCACTTTTAATGTGTATATGTGGATATTCTAGATCTATATCTAAAACCATGGAGTAGTGGAGCAACTCCATTAATGGAGATCATGTCTCATTCATGAGATAGATTATGGAGGATGAAACAATAAAATAAGATCATGGATATTAAATGTAAAATCATGAGGATCTTTGATAAGATCATAATGTATTCAAAGAAGATCATAGAGCACTTATGATAAGTTAGTGGAGGAAGTGATGCATTTAATGCACACATGATGGAGAGGGTGATCACCCCATATGAACATGATGGAGGACATGGAGAAACAACGCAATCAACCATGGAGACTTATTTCCACATGTACAACACAGTTTTGGAGTGGGCCTAGGCTATGGAAGGCTCATATCTATATAATGACGGTGAAGGCACAATAGAAGGCATGATTTGGATTACTCATTTATTTATCTATTTAGATCTAGATTTGGCTTAGGACATCTCTATGCATTCTTGAGTTGTTTAGCTAATATTGCAGTGCTGTTTAGCACATGGTGTTCCTGAGCAGGAATCCCTCCTCTTTCATTGAGTAGCCCTTGAAGGAGGGTTGTACTACATTCCTTATCAGGCATTGGTGCCATCTTCAGGAGGTTGTTTCTAGCATTCAGCTAGGAAACTAGCGGAGGATTCACCCTACCACTTTGTTCTTCACATACAGTCTTCCAGGAGCAGCAGATCTATATCCAGAATTTAGGCCATTGGGTTTTACCTCCATGCAACATGAATCCCTTCAAGGATTGCGCAGTCCAATCCTATAGATCTATTGGAGAAAGGAATTTTCCAGTATTTCAGTTGGAAATCCTGTGAGGGATTATCTCCTCACATTGGATCTATTGTTTCCATCACTCAGGAGCTAATTTGACACATCTAGCAGTAGGTTATTGAGCCTCCCTCTCTTACAGCGTATTTTTCTGAAGTTGTTGTTCATCAAGTAGCTGTTTTCAGTGGAGGAGATTGGAGGAGCTAGATCTTGAGCTTTTAGCCCAAGGATCTAGTGGAGGTATCAAACCTTCTTGCATAGATCTGATTGTGCATCATTATAGCCATCATATCATCAGATCTAATTCCAGATCTGCATACCTAGTAGTATATATGTGAAGCCCTAAGAGGATGGTTTTCTTAGATTGACAGATCTGAGAAGCCCTTTCTGGGTTATCTTGGTTATCCATCATAGAGCCCGGATCTCTGTTTTCAACATAATTGGAGCTCCCATTCTGCCTAGATCTAACTTTCTATCTTTCACCTAGTTGTAGTCCACATAGTTGTAGTAGGGACAACGCAGTTTAACTTCTAGCAGTTTGGCAGTTATGCAGTCCCTCTTGTGGGATCATTGTAGGGTCATTCCATGCCATCCCTTTGGCTTGAGTGTCTCATATTTTGAGCACTGTTGTACTCACTTTTTCACCTCCTATATAATAAAATGGCTCAGCTATTTCTATGCATCCTAATGTGTATTTATATTTATTGTTTACTTTTCTACAGTTCTTATAATGTGTTTTAGTATTAATGCATTCTCCCTTTTTGGATATTACATGCTGATACAACACAAAACTACCATTTTAAACAATATTGTGACTTGTGGTTTATGACCCACATAAACTCCCTTTTAACACAACGGATTACAATTTTAGAGTTTGATTAACATACATACATTTAGCAATAAAATAGCCCATACTTTATAATAGAATGCACATAACAAAATCCCTTACATATACGTGGAATAGGGGTTTTTGAGTCCCACAATACTTGACAAATCACAATACATCGCACTTCGCTTGCCCACAACTTTTAATGTTTATCAATATACATATCTCCTATCTTGTACGATATGTGATCACATCGCATTGCATCCAACATAACTTACCGTGCGAACCATAATTACAAAATATAAAATCTGCGATGTGCGCTAATGCGCAGTGCTGACACATGGCTCCTCCCTTTCACCACATCGCAACTTTCTAACCTTACCGCATCGCAAACAAATTAACATACATTGCAAAACCTTAGCAACCTCTATTTCATGTGATCTGTGATATTGCATCATGCCAACACATGTCCCTTCTCCACTTCGCATCGCACACAAAATAACTTACCCTACGACGGCCTTAACACTTAAACGCTAAACTTTGCGATTTGCGCTTTCGATCTCCGTCATTGGTCTTCGTTGGCTTCGACGATCCACGCTTGTCTCCTTTCCAATCCACTTCACATCGCAAGTTAAATAACTTAACTTGTTAAGTCTTAATCATAAATACCATACCCTGTGATATGCGATGTCTTCATGGTTGCGATATGATCTTCCACCATTGATCTGCACAAGATCTATAGTCCTCATTGTTGCTTGCAAATCTGATTGTTTTTTCTATGTGATTAATACGGTATTTAATCAAACAGAGGATTGTGTAATATCTATGGTCCTCGCTGTGTCTTGCAAATTGGATTGCTTTTTGCTATGTGCTTAGTATGATATTCAATCGAATAGAGGATTGTGTAAGATCTATGGTCCTCTTTGTGTCTTACAAATCTGATTTCTTTCTACTATGTGCTTAATACGATATTCAATCAAACATAATATTGTGTAAGATCTATGGTCCTCGTTGTTCCTTGCAAATCTAATTGCCTTTTGTTATGTGATTAATATGATATTCAATCAAACAGAGGATTCTGTAAGATCTATGGTCCTCATTGTGTCTTGCAAATCTGATTGCCTTCTATTGTGCGCTAAAGCAGTTCTCTTTTCCACCTTTACTTCTTAGATTCCTTTGTTCCCTTTTCATTTTTGCTTCCTTTGCTCCTTTGCTTCATTTTTTGATAGTCTAATGGTTCTCCTTGCCTCTCTGTTGCTCCTCTGCCTCTCTTTTATGTTTTTTTACTGCATTATTGCCTGATCTTCTTCTTTGCCTTATTGCTGCTGCTTATTTGCTCATTTTCCTTATTTTTGGTGCTTCTCTGCTCCTTTGCCTTAATGATAGTTCAGGTGCTGCTCCTTTGTGCAACTTTTCCATCAATGACAATATTTCCAACAAAGGAATGTGTATATAAATCATTTATTGCATTTAATTAATTTTTTATTTTTTATTATAAATGAAATTGTCATTTTATTATTTAAGTTATATGTTTCTTTTTGGTCTTAAGTCAAGCATGTTTAAAGATGGCTGAAATTTCTAAATTGTGAATTTGGAGCAAAGTCATCAAAATTAGGAAGTGATCAAGTTGGATTTTTGTCTCAAAAAAATTGAACTAATAACCTTTGTATTAAAAACTAGCAATTGCACCAAATGTTGCAAAGGAAACGTCGTAAGGCAGTAGTGTAGGAAAGAAGAGAATAGGAAAGAGTACCATTAAATTGTTACTCTTCCATGATGACAGTGAAATTGTCACCAGATGTTGCCAAATTGGACTTTTGGATCTTATTTAAAGAGTGGGGTCTCAGGAATTGCATCATTAACATGACAAGAGTATCCTTAGTATCAAGTTCTCTCATTTTGTTTATTTAGTGTAGTATCTAAAGAATGCACTGTAGAGATAACAAATATCTCTATCCTTAGTAATTATTGACCACAAGACTTTGATTTGGTCTTTTGGGCATATGTATTTGCAGTGACAACACTTATGCTTGAAGTATTAGCCTACTTGAATGGTTGGAATTTATCCAAAACCTATTTGTATATGCCTACTTTATTTGGGATTCAAGATTTCTTGCAATTGATATCACTCTCTTGGGTTTCATTTAAATCCATTTACATTGTTCCCCTAATTCAAACTCTGGCAAACATTTCTACCATTTTGTTTTTTATCAATATCTGGACCAAATCATAGTGACCTGCATCAAATTGTTTTGGATAAATTATAAAAATATTAAGTTGAAGTGAAAATATGAATCTTTTGAACTCAAGGATGTTGAAAATATCAAATTACTGTACTCTACCACAAGTATGGTAAATTTGAATAATGAAGATCAACACATTTAGTCTTTGAATTATAGAGAGGAATATGAGCGTAGAGTAGGATACCAAATTCCTTTCAATTGATAATATCAACAACTCAAAAATCATTATTAACCAAAACACCATTATTAACCAAAATTTTTTCTTAGGATTTGATCTTCCAAAAATCATCTATAACCAAAACAATGAATTTATCCACTACATTTTGCAATTGTTGTAGAATTGGTTTAAACCAAACAAAGGAAAATGTTTCCTTATGTTCACATGTTGATGGATCAATTGAGGTAGAAAATTTCACTATTATTCAATCATTATGTATATTAAATTAGATTCATTAAAATGTAATAAAGTTATTTTCCCACATTGAAAAGATTCAGAATCAAATTCAAAAAGATTAATATAATAAAATTCATTAAATTTACCGCCAAAAACTTGAGCTATTCATCTCCTGAACTGAGAGTTACATTAAAAATCAATACAATTATGACCCATTATGATGTAATGATTCTCCATTATGATGTCCTTAAATGATGAATCACTTTTCTAACAAACTTATATTATTTATATAATTATGATTTTTGTGAGTGAAGATATGTTTCTCAAGTGACAATGGTGATTGCCATAGTAGCTCCTTATGAGGTTGTGCATGGTGGATTAGATATTTTAACATCCAATACAATTTGATTTGTAATAGGCTTGAATGAAGATGAATTCATACCACATAGAGCAATAACCTATGTGTAATAGTTTGACATGTCTACTATGTCTCTTGTTGATTTTGTAGAAAAATTCATTTTCAACGCTTGGCGCAGATTCCTCCTTCAATCGTACTTATCACTATGATCTAAGTATAGTGGGGAGAGAAGCATCATGATAGATCCTTTGGATGTGTGCACCAAGCCTAAACATGACAGTGGACTTAGCTTGATTGTTGTTTCTACATACTTTTGCTACCACATTTGAATCGTGTGATATTATTTCTATGCCTCACTTATTTCAAGTTTCAAGGTCATTCATCCTCCAAAGTATATGGGAAACTTGGAAATCCATGAATGGTTTGGTTCATTGGTCTTTGCAGGGCAACAAGGCAAGATGGAACTTAGCTTGCAACCCCATATAGAGTTGGACGGTGCAGGGTCAATGTGATGTAGATATACTCGGATGGAACTTAGCTTGCCACCCCATCTGGAGTTAGAGGGTGCAGGGTCAATGTGATGAAAATATACCTGTGCAGGGTCAATGTGATGTTGATATAAACCATTTTCAAGCTCAAAAATTGAGTAGAAATGATATTTTATTTTGGGAGGACATTTGGGATTTCATTTTTCACTCTTGAAGGGACTAGTGTATTCTTTATTAGGATTTTTTTTTTATGGCCTCAAATCCCCTCTCAATTATGGAGTTGATAAAGTTCATCTCAAAGGCCAAGTTATTGAAAATGAATCTAGGGATGACATGTATATTGTGGAAGAACTAGTGATGGATCTTTACTCACTCTTTCACCATCATCATTTGTTGTCAATCGTACTGAATGTGAGATGAATGTTTAATTCTATAGAGCAATATTTGGTCCACTTTGATTTTTTATTTTTTTTATTCATATATTTTTAAATACAGTTCAATAATAAAAAAAATTACTTAATAGTACATAGTGAAATATTTCATTTATAATTCACAATGAAATTTTTTATCATTATTAATAATTTTTAAATGCCACATATTAAATTTATATCAATAATTGAATTAATTACACATTTCAAAATGAATTTTCTTACTTTCAATAAAAGAAAATATAAAAAAAGAGGAGCGATGGCAGTCAGCGGCGAAACTAGGGTTTATAGGTTTTGCCTCTTGGACTACGCAGCAGCCCCTCACGGCAGTGCATCGGACGAGAAGCCCGCACCTCTTACTAAGGAATTAGGACCAGTACCTGTGTCGAAATGGAGTAATGTTTGGATGAGGGGTTACTCTGCATTCACGGAGGCCGCCTCCCATTCCCCCATCGATAATATCGGCCTCAAGCCTAACAATGTTGCGGCAACCCAACACCCTCGACAGACTCTTACATGACCGAGACACCCCAACATTCAGGATCCTGCTTGTTGAGGGTATGATGTGAAGACTATTCCAGAAATGGTGTTGGCGGATGCAAGAAGGGTTTGGTGCATTTTTTCTCTGTGGGGTACTATGCGTGCACTGGGGAATTGCGGAGGCAGACCACATGACACACGATTTCGAGGATTCCTACATCTCGACACATACCCAACTCTACCCAAGAAAGCAAAACAAAAACCCAAAGGAACCCACAGATAATGAGAATCAGGTAAGCACTTATCATTTTCAAATTTTCATAAAACCCCCAGTGGCGAATAGTTTTTTAGTATGAGTATAGGACATCGATAGGTTTTTACTCCTAAAGAAAAATATCAAGTCATCCTCAGGATACTCCTGCCACATGCAATCATTAATCCATGGTATCCTTACAAGACCCCTGCTCTATCAAGGAATTTCCCATAGGCCATAGGTCTACCGTTTATCTCAACCT
The DNA here is from genome assembly GCA_034641835.2 of Pinus albicaulis. Taxonomy (NCBI): domain Eukaryota; kingdom Viridiplantae; phylum Streptophyta; class Pinopsida; order Pinales; family Pinaceae; genus Pinus; species Pinus albicaulis. Next base: position 139,192,425 of record CM076570.1, on the reverse strand, counting down.
GAGACTGAGAGGAGGCGCAACAGATCATAACAGAACCCAAGGACCCCCAAGAGGATCTAACACCTCCAAATTAGAATCCCAAAAGGACCCTCATACAGGAACATTCTGTAGGGGAAAAGCAGAGCAACAACACCAACTGAACCAGCAGAGAACACTCCCAAACCAAACATTGTGGAGTAGCTAAACTATGTGCCCAAACATAATATAGATATTCCAAAGATAGACGAGCATCACTCCACATTTGAATCCTAAGCAATAATATGCAGATTTAATTACTTTTGGCCCAAACCAATGGAGCTCTTTCATTGGATCTTTACCAACTAGAACATGGACTGTGAAATCCACCTCTGTTCTAAAGGATATTTCATAGTCAAGTTTCCATCTTTAGAAGCCAAAGACATCATACTTAGGGCTGGACCGTGGTTCTGGGGATCCACCCGAATCTTCATCACACCATGGTTTCCAGATTTTGACGCAAACACTATGGAGGTTACCAGAATGTCAGTTTGGGTCTGGCCATACAACTTCCTGCTTCATTTTTGGAATGAATGTGTTCTAGAAATCATTGGAAACATCTTTGGGAGATACATAAAAATAGATACCCAACATTTGGAGGAGCGCATCTACAACTTCGCACGAATATGTGTGGAAGTGGACCTCAGCAAAGGGCTACTAGAGAATTCAACTGGTTCACAAAAAACAAAAATGAACGCAACACTTAGACTATGAAAACGCTGCATTCAGATGTAGAATATGTAGGAATACCGGACACTTACAAAACACATGCATAGATGCAAAACTAGATAACAAAAACAAGAAGAATATAGGGAAAGCAACCAAAGGATGACAATTCCCTTCAGGTAAACTAGAGCAGTAGACAAATGAAGAAGAGGGTGACCCCATCCCAAATGAGAGTAAACAGACAACAACCACTTTGGGTGTACAAGAACAGGAAATGCAAGATCCATTTGACATTACAACCACGGTATAGCCGGCAATGGATCCTGGGACACTAGACAGCGAAGGAAACAAAAGACAACACAATTCAGATACTTTGGATTTAGATAAGGACAATGGAGCACTCACAAAATAAAACTTTGGATTTAGATAAGGACAATGGAGCACTCACAAAATAAAATCAGTTCACTCGTGCTTGGTGAAAGGTTGAAAAGAAAAAAGGGAGAAAACCTTAATTTCTCCCCTTGTATTATAGGTTTTTATATGTAGCTTAATAGCATGTCTTGATTCACAATTACGCGTACATTCAACATGTAATTTTGTTTTCTTAAATAAAATTACAACTTTTTCCTTGGCTAAAAAATATATTTATAAAAACATGAAAAAAAAAAACATTCTTATTTTTAACTATATGTTTATTGACTAAATTTCCTAAATTTTGACATGATTTTTAATTATATATTATCAAAAGTTTTATGGCTGAATACAAATAAATTAATTATATTTCCAGCCTGTAATTGAGCAACCCTTTCATTCCAGTATTCCATGTAAAATAAAAAAAGTCCAATTTTATTTTTTGTTAAAATATATACATGCATAAAAATATAAATCCCTTTAAGTATAAATTCTTTTAATTTTAAAATATTTCTATAATATATATATTATATTTTTATTACATTAAAATATATGTTTCCCTCTATAAATGTATATGAATTGATATTGAAATATTTTTGAAAAGTATAGTGGCATTATTTTTTATTTTATTTACTTTATTTTTATAAAAAGATAATATAAAATTATGTTGGTTCACATGGACATGCAAATATATTATTTATGGTTGACATTGAAAATAAAACGTGTCCTTCATGTCGGATCTTAACATTGAATCTAATGATTTGCATGACTAATTATGGAATCTTAACTTTGAATCTAATGATTAGCATGACTAATTAAGTGTCCTTCATGTGGGATCTTAACTTTGAATCTAATGATTTGCATGACTAATTAAGCTCTTCTATGTGCTTGAATTGAAAAATTCAATTTATATTATAAAATAGAAATTTATTTTTAATATATATATATATATATTTAACATTTCCACATATAAAAACATTTCGTATTTAATTATATGCTTATTAATTAAATTTAGCAAGATTTATATAAATTTACGCCGTAAGGTGTTATTATTTGAAAACAACTTTTCTGATGTGCATCGTGTCATAATGTGAAACCGTTGGATTATATGTTAGACGATTGAAACATATTCGGCCGTTCGATGAAAAAACAATAGTAGTTGCAAATATTTAGTTAGTGGAAGGTTTCTAGGGCTTCTTTTTATTCAGAATCGGTAGGGAAAAACTCTGCCATTGCGCTTGCAGACCTTCCCAATTCGCTCGTCACCGTCGGAAACAGGGGAAGCTTTTTGGGAAATCCAGGGCTCTGTGCTAAAATATTTATTGGAGATGATACACTCGCGGCTTGCTCGACTTCTAGGGATGAATCCAAAATATTGAAATTGGCATCCGGTCTAATTGCAGGTGCAACGATGTTAATATCCACCTTTGGACTAATACTTTTCCGGCGGTTCCTTCAATACCAAGCAGATTCACTGGAGAAAAAGGAAAATCCATCATGGAGACTTACAGCTTTTCATAACTCGAGCTTCGATGAGGAAGATATTTCCAGGGTTTTATAACTGAAAGGGGATGAAAATGTGATTGGAAGCGGGGCATCTGGTAAGGTTTATCGCGTTGACATACCCAACAATGAAACTGTGGCAGTGAATACATGCCACATGGGAAAGCTTAAACAGTGTTTTTGCAGCCTGTTTTGACTTGGAAAACCTTGTTCTTGTAAGTTTTTATCAAGAACAGCCACCCCAGCTTGCTTAATAATTGCATGTTTTTACTGCTGTGATTCTTTGCGAGATCCCCTGTTTCAGGTATGGTGTAGTATTGAATGTTCTGGTGGTTTTGGTACTGTAATATCTCATCCATGCCATTACCCAAATGCTTTTTGAGGTTGAACGTATGTTTTGTTTTCTGTAATTGGAACAGAGGAACCACAGGATGCCCTAGCCTCACAAGAAATAGGAACCCAAGCTCTTGATTGCAGGGCACTTCATGCTCGGCATCAGAGCATTAAGGCTTTATATGTTCTATGCCATCGAAATGACTTATTTGAGCTTGCCATTGTAACCAGTGATCATAATTTCGACTTGGGGGTGGCCAGTCTCAAATCCCGTACGCAAATCTATGTTTATTAGCTACCGATGTTTTCACTGTGATGTTTTCCCAGGCCATTTGCAAATTTTATCATGAAGGTCTATGCATTTGTATAGCAGTCCAAGAGACTTGGGACACTGTCCAAAAGGATCAAAGAAAACAGCTCCAGAGAGGGTAGGGGAGTAAACAGAAGTCCATTAGTATGCCTTTACATGGCCAGAAGAAAGCGCAAACCACGTGCCAAAGTTATCCAAAACAGTTGCTTCAGGGGCAGGGTTAGCTCACTGGTAAATGGAAAAAACTCATTACTCTGTCAAGGCCTTGTTCTCCACCAATAAATGCAGCTCAAAGCCTCACATGTTCAATGGAATTCGAGGTCCCTCTTTGATATCTATCTGGAAACCTACTGATCTACGTTATTAAGGGCCTGTCTAACCAGATATGTATATCTGTATAGCACACCTGTGTGAGACAAACATGCGTTGAAGGGTAAAAGCCTATTCATATGCCTTTTCATCGCCTGAAGATAGGGTGGGGATTACCAGATATGGGTGTTGGGCTGATTGGTGAATGGACAAACCCATTACTCTGCCAGTGCCTTGTTCTTACCCAGTTAAGTTAACTCAGCTTCTCGCATGTCCAATGGAATTTGAGGTGCTTCTTGCATATTTTTTTTAAGAAAACTTGAGATTATTGATCTAGGTTATCAAGGCCTAGCTTATTCAATATTGATATTTATTTAGACACTTTCAGTTTTTTTTTTATACTTTGGTTGAGAGCCGAGTCCCAATATTAGATGAAAGAATGATTTGTCCCGCTGTAACCAGGATTGTGCAAGGTATGCATTGGGACAATGGCATCCAAAAAAACCGTAGAGTTTATTTTTATATCTGCAGGTTTTTTTCAGTAACAAGCATGATTTTACAACAATAATGTTAACCACCTAGTAAGACAGTTTTTGTTTGCCAGTACATCAAATATCTTTTATTGCTTTATATATACAGGTTTAAACCCTAGACTTTGTCTAACCCTAAGCATGCCCTTTTATAAGAACATAAAATTCAAAATAATACGCCATGCTTACGAACCCGAAATGAGTCATAGAAAAACAAGAAAAATAAGATTCAACGTAATCTCATTCAGAAACTTAATTAGTGATATCATAAATCTTCTATAGTCATTGGTCTATCATCTTCATTCATCGATAAGGTCTGTTCATCTTCTGGACTGCTACGATGAAAAACTTAAGCAACAGGGATTTATTTTGTAACTCTCCCTGCCTTGACAACAAGATCACATAATTCTATTTGTTCTGCTTTCAAATCTTGTCCAACACCTTGCTGTCTTCATTTTCAGCATCCTTCTCTATAGTCTTATGATCAAATGATTCCCAGATCGCATTAGCATTCAAGCCTGTTGCCTTCATGATGGAAATTCTCAATGAGGCTCATGTTAACAAATAAGTTCCTTTGTGAAGCTTGTTGATGCAGCGAAGGCATATAATCAGAGAAGTAAATTTGACAAATGTTGAATATTGTAGCACAGTTCGTTTATCAAAATTGTTTATCATGGTATGCCTGACTGTTTAACTCTGTATGTTGTATATTTCTGAAAATTAAGTTTTTACAAAAAGTAAAATTGGAGATAAACACTGAAGTATAAGAGGGACAAAGTGCATGTGTCCATTTTGCTGGCAGCTGCATTCTTAAGCCTACCTGGGATCCTTAATGTGTTACTTGGTATTGGTTGGTATTTGAATTTATATTTGTTTGCCTGAAGGGCAAAAAATGTTTATTGTGGCCCTTACAAGGCCCTTTCCAATTTAGTTCTGGTGCTCTGTAGGAATCATGCATTGCATATTTCTGTTTGCTTCTGATGAAGATGCTTCCAGTGAACACGTGATTGCCAAGCGTAAGACTGATTTGTATGCTGATTTTTTTTTGTGTCCTTATGCAATTATTAGTGGGTATAAGAGTCTGCCTTTGACAAGAAACTTAGTGGAGTACTTAAGTGAATTACTTTGTGTTATTATTTCAATCATTTGCACTTGTTATTTCGCTCATGGTTTTGTGAATTTGAGGAGAAACTTAGCATTACATTTGTTGTTTGAGTGTAAAACAAGTTACCAGCCATGCTGTTGGAGCTGGCAAAATTTCACAACCTTCACTTATGGTACAGGGAAGACAATTTTTAATAGCAATGTTTGTCATGGACACTTGGCAATAATTTCTCCACCGTTATATGCACCACAACAAGTTCTTGTATCGTTACATTCATTCATAGCATCATAAGCTTATAGTGTCATATGCTTTTGGAGCACTGTATAATCATCCACTGGAAGGTTTGCTTCTGGACACCATCGGTGGTGCTCTGTCATTTCTTTTCTCAAGGATGACTCCTCTAACATGAATATTATTTTTCTCCTTTTCAAAAATTAAAACAGTTGATGATCACTGTGGCCTTTGGCTCCCTGGGAATCCATTCCATATCATCTTTCAGAATAATACAACATATCATGACATTCATCATCAGTTGTATGGCACCAAGTACAACTTTGAATAGCCTTTCTTTGTAATGTGGGATAAAATTCTAGGGACTTACATGCCTTATATGATTCAAACATGACCAGACGGTGCATTTGAAGCTCGAATAGACAAAAGTTAATATTTTTGGAAGTTGGAACACTATATAGTATAAATACCTCATATAATGTACATTGGTCTGCACTCTTCATTGCTGACAGTGGCAAAATATCTGATATTTTCACTTGTCAGGCTAAGCAACAATCTCTACTTTTATATTGTAAAATATTTCAAATCAATACATAACTCGAAGCTCTTATGTTTGCTTTTAAGGACCATGGCAAGGGCATGTTTCGATAATGTGATAACTTGAATGTGAGTGCAGAGCATAATGCCATTTGGTAAATGCATGATGGTTTTATTTTAATTTCTGGTTATTATTACCAGGTGCCAAGGTGCTTATCCCCTGCTATTGATTTGCCGACAAAATGTTTAGTTAATAGTATGTTTAGTCAATAGTTTTATGCCTCGGATGCAGTTTTGAAGAAAGACTATTAAAGAGGTACTCGACTATAAAAAAGGATCAAACAGATGATTTGCCTTTGAATATCTATAGGACTCGGAAAGGTCTATAAATCTTTATTGGTATAATAGGCCATATCTTGTTTATTTCTGTGGCTAATGCATTTACTGGATCCAGTATGATATAAAGAAATACAGATAGCTCCATTTCAATGGGTAAATATCTTTGCTAATTTCTTCATGATAGGTAGAGAGTGACAAAAAGGTAAGAAGATGCCTTTTATCTCATGATATGTCAAAGAGTGACAAGAAGGTAAGAAGATGCTGCTAATGAGTAAAATGTACAAAAAATTTACAAAAATCAAAGATTTTATAATGTAAACAATTTTATAATGTTTACTTTCTTTTTTTTTAAATTGACATTCATTGTCATATTTTTAAGGTAGCATTGCTTCCTATAGGGTTTTGTTGATTCTCAACATTTTAGGAGGGAGTGATAGAGATTGATTTTTCTACTTGTCTATGACATGTTTAAGTCTCTTAAAATATATTTTACTTGAATGCAAGGAATTCAAGGGAGTGATCTCTAAGTCCTTGTGTGAAGACGTTGAAGCGTGGAATCCAAAGGAAAGGTTCCCAAAGAAAAATGACAAATCCAGTTATTAATGTCACCTAATATAATTGGAAATCTAATTGTTAAAGATCGAGTAAGGATGATACATTGGAAGAGAGCATACATTTTAACTTGGTTGTTAGAGCTTATGCTTAGGCTCCATGGGTATTCTAGTTCTTTTTGTCCTTCAAAACCAAATAGAACCTCCTCACACTTGTCACCATTAATTTTTTCTTGGACGCCTCATTGCAAAATAATATATGACCGCATATCTAGATTAGAGGTAGTTCTTTTGTGAGAGAGAGCTACCATAATTGTTTTTAAGTGCTAGAGGAGAATTTAAAATTTGTGGACTCAACTAAGAACTCCATCTATCTTCATAGCTATCTAATGATTTAGGATTTGACAGCTTTATATTTTTACTTTTCATATGCTTTACTATAGAGGAGATTAACTTTTTCAACAAGCATTTAAGGTAAAGACAAGTGTTTTGCAAAATTTTTGTGTTTCTAACTAGCTATATTTTCCCAGCAGAAAAAATTTGGGAGAGTTGTCCAAATTTCTTTGAAAACATGTTTCCTTCTGAAAGTGGCTCTATAGAGCTTGTTTGGTGATTCAAGTAATTAAAGAATTGTTTTTGGCCACTTGAATCGATGGAGTAACCTTTGTGGAACCTACTTCCAACCCTGTTTAGTAAAATTAAATTCTTGAAATAAATGTTTCATGGTTTCAATTTCATTGTGGCAAAGAGGGCATATTTATGGACCCTAAATCCCTCTCTTGCTAATAGTTTATGCAGTAAGGATTTTTTTATGAGATAAAGTCTAGCATAAGATATTGATGTTATGAAGGTTGTCAAGATTCCAAATATTTTGCCATAAATTGGAAGTGGGATGTGGAGTAGGCACTTGGGATTCATATCTTTTATTTACTGTCTAGAATGACTTTACCTATTCCCTCTTATCTGATTCAAAAGTTGAAAGAGGTACAGAACCGTCCAATTCCATCTTGACCTCATTGGATAAATACATTAGATGTAGAGGTATGAAAAATAAATTTCACCCACACCATTGACCCCTGTGATTCCATATTGAGATATCAAAAAAGGAAGGTCAACTTGCTTGGTATAGCCATGGTTTGAGAGGGAGGAGAGATGGCTTTGATTTCAAGGGAGGGTTTTCTAGAATTTTGTCCCTCTAAATGTTGGTTTTCTTTCCATTACCTATTTTTCGTGTGAGCTTATTTTGGAGGACATGAAGAGCATTTGCCATTAGTTTCTAGATCTCTGACATTCCATTTTAGTTGATGGGATGATCCAAGCCTCTGTTTCTATCTCCACTTAAGTATTTATAAAATATATTTTTGAAAATATATATGGTATCATTGTTCTAAAAGACTTTGGGAAGTAATTTATGATTTCAAGATTTTTTCCTCTATACTACTATTTCCTATGTTACTGCTTTACAACGTTTCCTTTGCACCACAGTGTATGAATACATGCCAAATGGAACTTGTTTGAAGCTTTGCATAGCCATAATGATCTGGATTGGCCATCACGCCACAGGATTGCATTAGGGGCTGCTCATGGATTGGCTTATCTTCATCATGATTGTTCCCCTGCAATTATTCACAGAGATGTCAAGTCTTCCAATATCTTGCTGGATCAATTTTATGAGGCCAAGATTGCTGATTTTGGTGTTGCAAAGGTTCTTCAAGCTTGCAACATTGGAGGGGATTCAACCACAGTTTTTGCAGGCACTCAAGGTTACATTGCTCCTGGTAAGTTTATTTACTATTTTTTCTGCCACATGTATTCCATTTTCCTTCTTGATGTTTACAGAGAAAGCTTTTTGCTCTCAACTGGTGTGTTTTTTAACAGGTTTTGCAGTCCTTGATCTTTAAATTCCTTAGCATGCATTTTGTTGACATCTTCTGCAAACGTATGAAACCTGAATGGTGACATGTTTATATATTTTTCAGAATATGCATACTCCTTGAAGGTTACCGAAAAGAGCGATGTTTACAGTTTTGGTGTGGTTCTGCTGGAGCTCATAACTGGCAGGCAACCCATTGAACCAGAATTTGGGGAGAACAAGAATATTGTTTCTTGGACTTCAGGCAAAATCCTTAAGAGGGAACATTTAATTGCTGTTCTCGACTCAAACATTTCCAAGTCATTTAAGGACGAAATGATCCAGGTCTTGAAAATTGCAGTGTCTTGCACACACAAACTGCCAGCTTTGCGGCCTTCCATGAGAGAAGTTGTGCAAATGTTGCTGAATGCAGATCCTTGTAAGTTGCAAGTGAAATTCAACTCCTAAAGTGGAGGACTCAAAGCACACACTTATTACAGCTGATATATCTGGAACATTATAAATGGTGAACATCGAAGAACGCTCTGACTGTAAACCATTAGTACTACTAATACACTTACTTGACTAAGGATTCTGCCTTGCTTTCTATTATTCTATATGATGGATGCCAAAACTTGAAAGAACAATTCTCAACATAAATGCTGTCATAGACTCATAGAGTAAGAAAGGTTGCTCATGGAATGTATCTTCAATCATAAACTTGCATTCTTGGTCAATGATAGACCTGTACAGTTGGAAGGCCAATATCAACTAGTAAGAGCAGATTGTTGCTGATTAGAAGTGCATTGTAATATCTATCATACAGTACCTACCATGAGTCTTTTTTCTTTCTTAGTTGTGCTTATGCATCTTTGCACTATAAGAAACTGAAAGCACTCATGTGTCTACTTGTATGGGTAGTATTCCTTAATTTGGCTACAAACTGCATGGAGGCAAAAGGAGTATCAAATTCCTTAATTTTGGCTACAAACTGTGTTGATTTCATCCCTGCTCGAATGGCTTTTAAAAAGGAATTGTATAGGAACAGTGTAGTGGAATTCTGTATTGGAGACTAATTGTAAAGTTAATTACCAAAGATTTTTCCTTCCCATCTTTTGATATCAACGTCTATTGGAAAAAAATTAATGTTACTTTTGGGGTAGATTTAATACTGTGATCTGTAACGTACACATTCTAAACATAAATATAAGGTCACATCAAATTAATTATAGTTGCTTTCTTTCTAGCTTCTTCCTTCGACATTTCCTTTGCAACATTAGGTGCAATTGCTATTGAGTATATATTTTGAAAAATTATAAAATTGAATACATAAATTAATTGTTCTTTTTGTGAATGGTGATTAAGTAACCCTTTCATTCAAATATTTCATACAAATATTTCATATAAAAGAAAAAAAATATTTTTAAAATATATATATATGCATAAGAATATAAATTCGTTTCAAGTATAAATTTATTTAAAAAATATATATTTCAGTACAGTAGGTGGTCTGATCTCCTTTCCGAAATGGAAATCGGCATTCTTCAATTTCTCCACATTTGAGTGATCTTTTTTTCAATGGAGGATGAAATACTGGGTAAACTAAATATCTTTCGAGTCATTTGTTGCAGGAAGACTGAAAACGCCGGATGTGACTGTGAACTGAAGTATACGTCATTCGTTGCAGAAGACTGAAAATGTCGAGGTCACTGTAGTCGGGTACGTAGACTTCGTTGCACGACTCAAAATGCTGGGCGACTGTAGACGGGTATGTAGACTACAGCGGGCGAGCCTTTTGTTGGTGACCGGTCTTGAACCTTGGTCATATCTATTTATTCTTTTTAGCTATTATTAAGAATTTCAATGGTGAGGTTAGAGAGGAGGTTAGAGAACCTAACGAGGAAGTTAGTTAGGTAGTTAAATTAAATTAAAGAAATTGTGATGAATAGTCTAAAACGTTTCAATGGTCTAACATTACATTTCATTTGATGGGCAATAGAAAAGTACACTGACACTAAAAAGAATGAATTGTTTTCAAAGAAGAATGCTTTAAGACATAAAAATATCTTTAACAAAAACAACATCAATGTCACTATGTAATTCAAAAGAAAATTTAAATAGTTATTTTTAATGTTAGTTTCTTTATATTAAATGCTGGAAAAAAAATTAAATATATAAGACAGTTACTATTATTTTCTATAAAATATAAATAATTATAATTATAATTATAATTATAGAATTTAATAAATCAAAATTAACAACCATACTATTTAGCCATAAGTTTTAAAACTTTAAATTTTCAAATCAACATTTAAAACTGGTGATTTGTTTATATTATATAGATAAATAATTACAAATTTAATATGTCATAACAATTAAAAAACAAATCGATAGCAATCTTGTTATGGAAAAGAGCAAAGAAGAAATATAATTTAGAAACACATAAATAATACAAACTTGAATTATTATTTTAAATCTTCTTCCAAAAGAGACATTAGACGTCACATTTGCATTGCTAGTTGTCCTTCTAAAAATAAAACGTTAGGTGTCAGATAATAAGTCAACCGAAACTACCTTGATAGATACCAACGTTTCTCCGCGCAAGCACCGTGATATTATATAATTTATATGTTGTCGTGCACCATACTTTAATGGCACATTATGTGTTGTAGAAATTATTAAAAGATAAAACAGGTTTTATTATTCACTCGTTGTTATCTGATTCATTTAAAACCATATAGAAAGTTAATATATGAGCGAGAGCCATCTCGGCCGAGACGTCCCGGTGACTACAGATAAAAAAATAAATAAGAGAACATAAAAATTTGCATCATCTTTTTCTTCATTATTTTAATAGCCCGCGAGAGCTACAAATGGGCTTATGCCTCTCAATAAGCTGTGCCGCTGCCGTTCTTGGCCTGACAGCGACTGGGCTGACAGCGACCGGAAAGACATGGCTCCCGAAGGGTATTTCGCAGTCTATGGTTTCGACTTCGCGGGCCCTCTCACTCTGCCTTGCGAGCTCTCCGTTTTTCGCGGGATTGTGGACACCTTGAATAACGGAGGTGATGTACCTATGAATGAGGGCGACGACTGCCTGTGGCTTCTCCGCGGCAGGGCTCTACATATTCTGAACTAAATTAGTATGTCTATTCATTATAATCATGTATATATTTTCGCTCGGAGAAGATCTTACCTGATGTGCTAAAGTGTTTTGGTCAACAATTGGTTTTTCTAATTAAGTGGGTTCAAAAGTCTGGACAATCAATTTATCTAATCAAGTGGGTTCAAATATTCGTAACACATCATATATATATATATATATATATATATATAATTTTTTATACTTAAGTCAAGTCTGCTCTGATTTAGTATTTGAGATGTTTCATAGGTTTAATTTATGTCTCATAAAATTGCTTACCTTGATGAAGGTGGAAACTCTTAAATTTTGGCATTAAATCTATCCCATTTTAGAAAAATTAATAATGTTATTTAATTTTATATATAAAATTAAAACTTCATAATACATTCATTCTACATATTAATTTTTTTTACTAATCAAGCAATGGTAAATTTGACCCTCATTCTAATATGTACGAGAAGTAATGAAAATAATGTATTGAGTATCAACTTCTATCACGAAATTTTTACTGTTTTGTGATTATGATAAAACACAAAAGTAAACAACGTTATCAACTAATCCAAGCAATGGTAAATTTAATGCCTCATCCTAATATATACGGGAAGTAAATTTCTTAATGTATTGACAGTACTCAAGCTTCACTCGGAATTCCTGAGCTATTTTATGATTACCAATCATGAGTTACAAAAGTAAACATCGTTATTATTTGAAATATCAAATCTCAATTATATATTATATGTCGAACATATCATACACAGGATGTAAGGTTATGCATGGTTGGTTTAAATGTCAATACTATAGTTGTATGAGACCCGCTTTGATCTATACCCCTTGACCCGCTTTGATCTATACCCCTTGCGCATTAACACCCCGTCGTGATCGCATTAATTTCTGAAGTTACGATCATACCCATAAGGGTCTCCTCCACGTGATTAACCAAGGGTTTTTGTGTGAGGTGGCATGTGTTATGCATGCGGGCTTTATTGAGGCTTACACACAGTTTATCTCGGAATAAGCATAGCGCCATTTGGCAACTCCAATCAATGTTTCCGTCCGGGGCAGATCCCGTCGCCTCCGGCAACATGATACTCCCGCCAGACTTGGCGGTGCCATTTTCATTGTTATTCTCCATGGCTTTCACCGACAGCATTCCGACTCTAGTTCTCTGGTAATTTCTTCAGCACTCAATGTATTCAAGACCTTCAGTTGCATTCAGGTGATGGTGCCTTGTGAAATCCGCCCTGGAGATTATTAAACACGCTCAGTGTACCGGTTAGCCACCAAGGTTTTCCTTCTGTTTTGCTAGCATTCGATTCTATCAACCATCTGCTATCACGTATTTATAATTTCCTTTCTGGTTTAGCTTGTTGACGGTGTACTGGGTTTGCAATTTCCGCAGGGTTTCCACGCTTAGGCCACACTGTCGCCGTTTCAACCAGCTGACAGATGCTTTCCAAACAGTGCCCTCAGTCCTCAGAAAGTTGGTAAGTCATGGTTCCTACCTTTTCATTGCCATTCATGCTCAGTAGAATTCTGTTCTGCTTATCTCGGTTCTAAATAGTTTTTCTAAACCCTATCTCTTATTTTATTGCTCCAGGTACAACATTTGTTTTTATTCTCTTATCAGGTAATCACCTTCTCAGGAATTAAAATGCTGTCGGCTTTCTAATGGGATTTTCCTTACTCCTTTGGACGTTTAGAGTTCTTACCCATTACGTTTTGTTTGCAGGTATGATATGACTCAAACCTCTCATCAGGTTTATCATTTTCTGGAACGACGAAATCATGCGAGATGCATCTAATAAGAAGGTGCCCCTTCTTCACAGGTATTTAACCCATTCAGGGTGCTCTCCTCCACCATCTGTCCGTCGAGTTTACGGAATTCTCTTGGTTTCGAACCCTGGTCGTTATGAGTCTGGCACGGCTCGAACCGTGGGGTTACTCTTTTCTTGGCTTGTTTTGTAAATGCCCAAATGCAGACCGATGGCGTCTGGGATTCAGTACATGTCTACTATAAGCTTTATTTTGTTTATGCCACAGTTATAGTCTTTATCTATTTCCTTATATCGGTGAAATGAGTCGAAGTTATTTCTCGACAAGGTTATTTTGTAGTCATGCACAATATACAGTTTTTCCAATGGTTATATGTGCTTAAAAAGGCTTTGGTTTATGCAAGCTCTTCCGTCTGAGCTGATAATGGGAATCTCTATAACTTTGAACATTTGCTCATATATCATTCTGGTTACTGTGTTAGTCTTCCTTATACTTAAATGTTATGTCGCATGCAAATTTCCATTCAGGTTTTCTGTTTACTATGGAATTTTCTTTCTATGAATCTAGTACGGTTTTCAGTTAAAGTTCTACAATAACCCTAACATGACAGGGTTATCTCTTTCTACTGTTCGCTTATAACCTGAAACTCAGATTCTTGTTTCTTTGTCTTCTCTGTAGAGCCGTGGCCGTTATGGCCGCGCCTCTTAAGTCTTGCGAAGATGAGTTTAGCGGTTTAATAGTTTTCATTTACAAATAAATTCCTCTGCTAACCCTTAAGTCAGGGAAAAAGGAACGGTGGTTGTTTTTCCCTCGTCTAAAAGCGTTGTTGCCAGAACTTATACTTCTTCTCTACAGGTGTTTCATTCATTAAATACATAAACAGTTTTTTTGAAAGGTTACCTGTATATTTTCTCTGCATCCAATATTTCGATGGTTTACGTATAACAAGTAAATAGATTGCTAAGTTCTATTTAAACCTACAGTAAGGTCTATCAAGGTATACTGTTTAAGAAAATAGTGATTACATACTAAATGCATAAGTAATCTCTTCGTATTCTGCTTCAGAGTAACACAGAACTTTCCATACCTATCTTGACATAATAATAGTAACATAGAGCAGATACATCTATTTCTTCTACGGGTTCTTATAAATCATTCTTTTCCTAATTTCTTGTCGATCTCTAAGAAGTTTCTGTGAAACAGTGCCCTACAAGGGTTTACTCAGAACACGTATTTCTTACTACTGCACACACATACACGTATACATCTATTTAACAGTCAGTCTACTTTTCTTTTAGTACACCTATAGACACTACTGATTTACAAACTCACAGAATATACTTATCTGGTTATAGAATTCTTTCTTTCTAGCTGATGTCCTCCCAACCTTCAAGGGAGGCGATGACGTCCTCCACTTGCCCCCAAGCTCCAGAAATCTGGATAGTGTTGCGGGTTATCAGTGGAGATACCTCTACTGTGACCTCTGGACGGCCAATCCAGTCACCAGCAATGAAGTTCGATCATTCCATGGAGTTCAGTAGCAATTTTTCCACTGGATCCTTCCAGCTCAAGAAAAATGCCTTTCCCTCTCTTCCAAGAATTTCAGAACCCTCACCCCTTTCCAAGATTTAATTTTTATCCTCTAGGTGTGAGTAACTGTATCTCCTAACTACCCAACCACCTCCTATTCTAGAAAACTTTTACCATCAGCTTTTAAAAAGATTTCCTTTTTATTTTCAAATCCTCTTTTAATAATATTTCATAACATAATTAATTCCTTGTTTTTAATTCAAAATAATATCTGTAGTCTTTTCCAACAGTAAAATAGTAATTGTCTTTTAACTAGTACCTACTAGTTAATTTTCTTTTAGCAAGACTGTTACATCTTCCCCCCTAGGGGTGACACCATCCTCGGTGTTTTTAGCTCATATCCGTGAAAAGTTCCGGATAAGCCTCTTACATGAATTTTTCATCCTCCCAAGTAGCCTCGTCCGGTCCAAAGTGCTTCCATTGCACTTTCACCTGGACAACTACTCTTTTGCAGAGTTCTATTTCTCTTCGATCAAGTATACGTAGCGG